>WEKY01058329.1:0-55241 GCA_013390045.1 Picathartes gymnocephalus
CCATGGACACGTTCGACAATGGCTTGCCCTGTTGCCAAATCAGAGATACCTGTGTGGTGTTTTATGCCCCATAGTTTTATGCCCCATTTATATAATCGCCTTAGTTATCCAGTAAGGCCCATTGGAGAGCAGGCCCAGGCTGTTACAGGTTCAGGCTGCCATTGGCTAGTTGGCTGGCTGGCAACTAGCTCAGCCAATGAGGATTGATTGCACGTGCCTTCTGATCCATATAAGGAAAAGAGGTCTTAATAAATCGGGCTGTTGCTGCATGATCCTCGGGTGTGTGTCGCTTCCCTGCCTCCTACATATCATTGCGATATAGAGGTAAGGGATTTTCCTCTTTTTAATTAAGTTATTCTCACACACCTACCATTGCTCTCCCTGCTTTGGTCAAAGTGGCAAGGAAATATACCTTCTGCAGCACGCCTAGTTCCCTACCTCTGTTGTTTCCATTGGAGTTTGAAGCCAGCCTGTGGATACAGCAGTTTTGCCTTTCCTTCCTCAGCTAAAGATGACAGAGAAGCAGTGTTAGAAGGTGTTTTAAGTATAGGGCTCACAGGTGGGGCTCCAGAAAGGAACAGGAAGGGAAGCAGCGTAATCCAAAGAGAGATGCCAAGTCGCAGAGCTGGTCCAAGTGGGATTAAGGCCAGCTAAGGAGGATGAGAGAATCTAGAGGTACATCAAGTTCTGTGGCAGAACTTGAAAAACAAAATGTGAAACTGCACCAATGTACTTCACTAGAAATACGCACACACTTCATCTGAACCCATCTTTTAAGGGAACACACTGGAATTGGGAGAATACAGAGGCTGTGTTTTAAAGATCAAAGGACAGATAGCCATAATTTGGTGGGAAGCACCTGGTGTCAGCGCTGGCTGTGGATTGAACCTCAAACAGGCACCTAAAAATTCTGGCGTCTTGTTCATTGTGCGTCATTAAATGGCCAAAGTTCTGCCTCCCTTTTCTCACTGCAGGTGTCATTTTATTTTATTGTAAGGTAATGGTATGTTGACATTTATGCTATGATAGAGTCCTTCTAAAGTTTTCCCACAACTGCAAAAGCTGAGGTATTTATTTGGCACAAAGAGAGGTAGAAAACGCCCATATTTTTAAGGCTCTAGAAGGAAACTTCCACCAACTCTTTGTGTGGCCTCAGTTAAGTTTCTCGTTTCCTGCTCCAGCACCTAGAGATGATAAGATGGGCATAAAAATGATCAAGGTAAGTAGAAAGGTAGGATATTGTCTAATAATACTGAAGAACATGTTAGGGCTTTTAGGCCCTAATAATTTCTCGTTAATGCTGGTGCTGAGGAACCAGCAGCGATGGTTGGAAATGCTTCAGAGGTCTCTGGTCAGGCAGGGTCAGGTCAACATCTTGCAAAAAAGAAGGCAAAAGGAAGAGGATTTTTTGCCCTTAGGCACAAGAATACAATTCCTGGAAACCTTTTCCTGAAAAGGAAAGGTTCGTCTTCAATGTTCAAGGGTGGGGAAGGATCTGTTGCAGGTACCTCAGCTGCAAGCAGTGATGCTCAGCAGCTTCATTCTGTTCTTGTCCCCCAGCTTTCAAGGCAGCTGTCTTGATCCAGCAGTGGTATCGGCGCCATGTGGCTCGGCTGGAAATGCGCCGCCGCTGCACCTGGAGAATCTTTCAGTCCATTGAGTATGCCTGTGAGCAGGATCAGATCAAGGTATGGTGCCAAGGAAAAGAGCAGGTAGGAAAACACATGGGAAGGTGGTTTCTGTGCCAGACTTGCTCAGTTCTGACTGCTGGCTGGTAACTCTCTAAGTGCTTCAGTGAGGCAGGAACTGGGTTTCCTGCCCCTTTTTAACCTATTGATTCCCTGCTTGCTTGTGTTGCATGAAACACAAAGTAGTGAAACTCGAAAGCAAGCCATAAGAGCCATCTGAAGGAGTTTTCCTGGAGTCTGAACATAATATGCTATTTGGTTTGTTATGTTTTAACTTTGATTAAAATTCTCTTACATGGCTGCCTTGCTCTCAGGGAGAGGAAGGGCTCATAGTGTCCTTCTGCCTGTAGCTGAAGGTAAAGCCATTGTTTTGACTTCATCTCAAGATAGTCAAAACTTAAATTGGTACAATGGGAGTTGCTGTACGTACCAGACTACACGAGAAGGGCAGAGGTAATACTTCCAGAAAGATCATGATATGTTGCTACTCTGTTGAATTTCATTCTGGGGTGAATGATGGGCTCTCCCTCTTCCTGCAGCTTCACAACTTCTTCAGTTACCTCATGGACCAGTTCACGCCAAGCAGCAGCAAAGAGAGTAAGTTTGTGTGCTGTTTGTAGATGTGGTACCAGCAGCTCCAAAGGCTGCACCCTGTATTATTCATTGCACAGTGGTGGGCCATCTTCAGGATGGCAAATGTGGCCAAGAGTCTCAAGAGCAATGGCATCAGAAATAGGGAGTGAATTGTCTGAAGATTCTGAGCTGCGCAAGGGATGTGGGGCAATTCCTGCTCTTAGGAGCAGGTAGAAGAAGGTATAAAAGTTGACTATGTTTTCATAGAATCACAGAATGGTGCACAGTGCACATGGAAATTGGTCTCTGCAGCCTTTCCCCCATTGCAAGTTTTGTAGCAGTGCCAAGCTTGGACCCAGCATCCATGGCTGCCACTGTTCCTGAGTGCCAGCCTAATCAAATAGCTCTTCCTTAGCAAACTACTAGAATGGTACCTGGAGCCAATTAACTATGTTTTTGTCTGTTTCTCTTTTTCTTTTTTTTTAATCAACCCCACTAATCTGCTGTCCAGGGGATTTTATCAGTCGCATGTTCATAAGTGGGGAAAGTTACAAAGAGGCAGAGCTGGAAAAATACTGTGACTATGAATCCATAGAGGTGCCAGACTCCTACACTGGACCCCGTCTGTCATTCCCACTCCTCCCTGACCATGCCACAGCCTTGCTGGAAGCTTTCCAACAGAAACAAGTAAGGATCCCAAAAGGTACCACGCTTTCCCCTTCTCTGCACAGGAGTGTAGGGTAGATAACTTGGTCTTAGCCTTCCCACAAAGCTCAGCTGACTGGAGTGTAACAAGCTGGCTGGCTGGCTGTTAAACAAAAGGGGGTTGGAAATTATATGGTATTTCTTAATGCCATAGAAATCCTTGTCTTTCTAAAAATGTACTCCTGACAAAACTGAACACTTTACACAGGGGTGTACCAATATTAAGCTGAATTTCATTTTTAAGGGGAAAAACCAGCAACAGCTCATGTTGAAACTTTTCATCACTTTTTGTTCAAATTCCTCAATTTGTAAATAAGTATAGAATGGCCCAGAGGGAAAGAGCCAATTAAAATGTTTTGTGCCATGCAACTTGGACTCTGAGTTAAAATGTAAATTGTGAGTTTTTTGATGAGGAATTTGAGTACTATCGGTGATGAAGAGAGACGGAGAAACTGACTGGTTGTGGTCAGAATCTGAATTTATTGTGGACTACACGTTTATATATTATTCTAGGAAGATTAATAATTTTCTACTACAATGATTGGATTAACAAACTTATGCATTTTACAACATCTCTTGCTTACAGAAGTTGATGTGATTTTCTCTTTCCAGGAAGCCTTGATTCAATCTTCAGCTATCTTGATTAACTCTTCACAGTTCTGTTTGCTCTTGCCAAGGCACCCTGATTATCAAATCTCTTATGCTAATAAGATCCTGGGTGCTCTCTGTCCTATGTATCCCAATAGAGTACCTCTCCAGCACTAACAAGACAAGCCTTCGTACAACTGCAGTGTTCTGCTGCCATCCCTCAGCTAATGTGCTGAACTGCAAAATAGGCCCAAACATCCCTTCTCCAAAGAGAACTTCTAAACCAAAGATGTCTCATGTCCCAACTGTATTAAAGGCCTACACCCTGGCTTTGAGCATATCTATCACTGCAGGACATGTGGAAACTCACAGACTGGTTCAATGTGGAAAAGCTAAGAAAGATCTGGAGGAGCAACTTCTTACCTGTGATATTGGGCTGCAATTCCTGCTGCTCCTGGAGGTGGTGTGGCCTAGTGGGTACAGGTTTGTCCACAGCGTGCTGGGGCTTTAGGGTTGCCTTGCCAGCCCTCTCAGAGCTGAGGCTGGACTGCTTTGGTCCAAGTGTCTGCCATCCTGCTGTCTCCCAATATTTGCCTCATCTTGTTTGTAAGCCCACAGGTCAGCACAGAGTGCCATCCTAGGGAGAGTTTGTGCCATTCAGGCTATCGAGGTGGAGCCTTTGCAGCCACAGTGGTGCTGTTCAGAGGCCACTGATTTCCTGCTTTAATCCCTTTGCTTTCTCCTAGTAGCAGCTCCACGCTCGTTATGTCTTAAACCTCCTGCATGAGACCAGGAAGCACCTCAAGCAGTTGCCAAACATCAGCCATGTCTCCACCTGCTACAGCGAGGAGGTCACAGTGTGTGGTGGGTCCCTTGCAGCCTCCAGGGTGGAATACTCCTATGGGAGGGTGGGGCAGAGAGAAAATGATAGGGAGAGCATGATGTCCCCCTCTGTACTGCACATGGAACACAAATGCTCTCTGGAAGCAAAACGGGTGATGCATTGAGAGGCAGCTGGGTCTGTCTGAAATACGCGGGCTTTTTTCTCTCACCCCAAACTCGGTGTTGTTTTACTAAACCACAGAAACCACACCCAGCCGAGGACTGGTCTCAAGACTTGGTAGTGGTCTGACCTGTTCTATGGTCTGGGATTATTTAAACAACAAAATCCTGGAGCTGTTCTGGATAAACAGCAGCGCATGCAGGCAGATCCAGAATGCTAATGCATCTTTGCATCCTATAAGTAAATTTGAGACAAAACTTTTTACTCTTTTCCTACTCTGACTAATGTTAAAATGTTGAGACATTTCTGAAAAATATGTGCTTAGCACAGACTTTTGCATGCAGTAAGCTTCTGGAAAATAAACCTCTCTCTCCAATATTATGTTAAATGAGAATTAGACTGTTATTTTGAATGCAAAGCTTTCTCCCATGTAATGATAATCTTGTGCCATGTTGGCCATTACAAGAGATGAATGAATAAAGCTTCTAAAACTGTCTTCAGCAGATGGTGTAGGTTTTTTATATTGTCCTTCTCAGACGTCAGCTCAAGCTCTATATAGTGTCCTTTTTCTCTAGGTTTGCACTTCTCAAATTATTTCAGTGGTCATTAATTTATAAAGGACATAGTTCATAGGAAGCTATTTATTGGTGTTTTTTCAAATTCAAGGTAAACATACTGTGACTTGTCTCTTTGTGCTTGTTAGGAGACTTGCACGGCCAGCTGGATGACTTGTTCCTCATCTTTTACAAGGTAGGCACCAAATTTGGAGAGGGAGGCTGTCCAGGCATTGCAATGGGTATCCCATGGGTCATGTTGAGAAGTGTTTGCAAAATTGGGCCGTTCATGTGCAATTCTCAAAGTCAGCTTGATTGGTTTTAAATGGCTTCACAAATCAGAAGCTTATTCCCTTGCTGACTTGGAAATCTGATATCCATGTCCATTGTACTAGTGCCAATTGGTAATTTTCTAGTGCTGATACCAATGACAACACTTTGTGACTGCCAGTTTCACTGCTGGGGCCCACAGGATAAAGATAAGCAAGGATCTGTTGTAACCTGGGACAGGAGTGAGAGACTGCACAGCTGTGGGGGGCATACGGACACCTTGGGGAGGCCTCTGGTAACATCTGCCTCTTCCTTGCTTTTACAGAATGGCCTTCCTTCGCCTTCCAAGTCCTATGTGTTCAATGGGGACTTTGTAGACAGAGGCAAGCAGTCCCTTGAGATCCTTGTTATCCTCTTTACCTTCCTCCTGATCTATCCCAAGGAGGTGCATCTCAACCGTGGGAACCACGAGGATCACATGGTGAATTTACGGTACGACTTCTGTGCGGGGCTGAGCACGATGTCGAGGGCGTCGTGCAAAATCCCACTGAGCTTCCTTTCTCCTGTTCCTTTAGCTATGGTTTCACTAAGGAAGTGATGCAGAAATACAAGGTAGGCCTATGTTTGTGTCTCCTTTATCATGTGAGACATGCATTTTGAAGACTTGATGTTTTATCTCTTTCGTCTTTTCTTTCTCTTAGGTGCATGGGAAGAAAATCTTGAGGATGTTTCAGAATGTCTTCTGCTGGCTGCCCCTGGCCACCCTGATTGATCAGAAAGTCCTCATTATTCATGGGGGCATCTCTGACACCACTGACCTGGACATGCTTGAGAAAATGCAAAGGGACAAAGTAGGTTTTATTTCCCAGTTATTGCAAGAAACAACAGTGTTGCTGATTTGTGGTGACAAGCTCATTTCTACATGTCAGCTTAGCTGTTGATAAGACAAATCTAACAGATGAGATGGTCCTCCTAGACAAACTCGTGTTTAGGTATAGGCTTTGGTTTGTTAGGTTTGTTAGTGTGTGTGCATGAGCTGTGAAGGGATGAAGCACTGTTGGTTTCTGGAATATGTGCTGGTGCTGAAGTAAAAATACAGTGATGACAAGATATTGTCCCACAGTTCCTTAGCCTGTTTTTACCCCTCTAGATTTCCAGAGGGATTTTGATAAATTATTTGTCTCTGCCTCACTCTCTAGTTGGAAAATACCACTTTACTTCTCCAAATATGATGACAGCTCTTGCCTTAGTCATTAATGCTTCCTTTGCTCTGCTGCATAGCTCCTACTGCAGATGAAATCTGTGTGCATGAGGTCAATGAGGAAGAGTGAGATGTGATGGATGTGGGGCCCAGCTGTATAGCCAGGATGGCACTAATAGTTCTCCACAGTCAATCAGCAGTTGATGGCAGAAGGGAGTTGGGGCTAAGAGGCTTGGATCACTTGAAGTCTGCCAATGGAATATGTTAGAGCTGGAGTTTTCAGCTGTGTTATCAGCTCCGTTTCTCTCGTATCTTTCAGTTTATTTCTGTGTTAAGGATGAAGAAAAGAAAGGAGCTGAGTAGAAAACCAGAAATACAGGCCATAAATGGGGAGAACAAATCAGGCACTGATGCAGCAGGGAATGAGGCAGCTCCCAGGTTATCTCTGCAGCCCCAGTCAGGCCAGGCTCCCAGCACAGCCAACAGGCTGGAGTTCTCCAGGTGGCTTCGGCAGACAGTGCAGGAGCAAATAGACACGTGCCGCCGGCTGGTGGACATCAGCGAGTCAGAGCCAGAGGAGCCCACCTATTCCAGCATGGTGTCCTTGAAGGATGTGGATGAGCCATGCTGGACTCACCAGGAGGAGTGGAAGCAGGTGAGGAGTCTAAGCAGGGTCCTGAGCTGGGTGCGCTGTGGGTGCCTCCTGCAGCAGTTGGTCCTTCTGTGGTAGGCGGCCAGGAAGGGCTGCTCTGTGAGGCCATGGGGATGTTTTGGTAGGTGCCCTTGTTACCTCCTGAAAGGACCAGCTGGGGACTTCCTTTCCTTGTTTTTCCAGCCTGAGAGTCTCTTCTGTGTGCTCTGACACCATGGTTATGTAGTTCATATTACATGTGACCTTCCAGTGCTGCACCCCTTTTCACTATAGGGCTATACATTGAAGTCAGGGTTAAAGAGATTAAGCTTTAATCCAAACAGTGGTTACTGAGTCAGCACTTGCATTTCTGGAGGCTGCAGAATGTCTTGGCTAGAGAACAAAGGCATTTAATACTAAGCCTGCTAATGGCCTCAGGATCTGCTGGTTGTTCTTGCCCTGGGACTTGTATTTTGGAATGGAGGAAGACAGGCAAGGCTCTTGCACATCTTAATGCTAGTAAAGGCAAAGCTTTTATCAGGCCTGACTTATGCACATCCCTCCTTCCCCACTTTGGATGTGCCTGTAGCTCCTGGCCAACAATATTGCCAGTTCTGAGGTGGCCCAGGTCTGTGACAGTCTTCAGCTGGAATGCAGGAAACATGTCTGTTCCCCTGCACTATGGTTATAGCAGCAGTCTAGGGGGAGGATTCCAAGACTGAGCTGTATTTGCTTAGTGAACTTTTCCACTCCTTTCAGATTTTAGACATCCTCTGGAGCGACCCCATGCCTCAGGAGGGCTGCAGAGAAAATAAGGTGCGAGGTGGTGGCTGCTACTTTGGGCCTGATGTGACAGAGAAGTTCCTTGAGAAGTACAACTTGCAGTTCCTGATCCGCTCTCACGAGTGCAAGCAGGAGGGCTACGAGTTCTGTCACAACCGCAAGGTCAGTTGGGGGTGGTGTGAAGGATACTTGGGTTTCCATCCTGCCCAGGTGGGGTGTCTGGGGGGTGGCTTGTCTCAGTTCTGCATTTCTTCCGCTGGGGCTTTAAGCACATATAAAATCCTTGAACAGGCTTATTGAGAGTTAATTGAAGTGTGTTTCCAGCTGAGGCCTTAGTTCAGGGCAATCTGGAGCCACCTGTTCTGTTTGTGACGTGGCTGTGCAGGCAAACTGCGTCCTTGTGTGTGATGGTTGAGAAAAGATCTGAATCCACTTGTGCCATGCCCCCTACTTTGTGCAGCTGTTCCTGCAGATGAGCTACAAAAGGGTGTTACTGAACTGCTGCAGCCAAGCTCCGTTCTCAGAAGTTTCACAGTCAGGTCAGCGGACTCTGGAGAGCGGAATTGTTGGGGGAGAGCACAGGGAAATTGCAGAAGTCCAGCATGTGGCCAGATCCACGTGTGACCAGTGCCACCCATGAGGAACTCACACCCACCACAAGGCTTCCAGGCCAGCTGCCACCTCACTCTCCCTCTTTTCCATAAAACATGGTGCTTTCACAGTCTGTGGACTCCAGAGGGGATGGGGTGTGTTGTTTACACACATATAAATATTATAGGATGTAGGTACTAACTGCAAATGCCTCTTTTTTTGGGATTAGGTGCTGACCATCTTTTCAGCCTCAAACTACTATGAGATTGGCAGCAACAGGGGAGCCTATGTGAAGCTGGGACCAGACCTCATCCCCCACTTTGTTCAGTACCAAGCAAACAAGACAGCCCATATGCTCACTATGACCCAAAGGCAAGGCTTTCCTGTTGCTCTGTATTCACCAAGTCAAAATTCCCAAAGGGAAAACTTTGTGAACTTTTAGAAAGTTTGACTTTGGAGATGAACTTTGACAGCTTGATTTTGTAAATAATAGCCCTAAAGGAGGGATCAAGCTTTGTACTTGAAGTTACTGAGGAAAGCTCAAGGGTTGAGAAGGGAATGTTAACAAAATTCCAAGGGCATTTTTCTAAAGGTTGCTGATTTTTCAGCTGTTCTTTTCCATGTCAGGTTTTAACTTCTGACTTTTGCTGAGATTCTCTTTTGCTTTGTTAATCCACAAATGAATGCAGGGACTTACTGGCATCAGCTGCAGGGAGTAGTGCCTTGTCATGAGCCCTGAGATGCAGGTGTAGCTGTGCAGAGCAGTTGTGTGAGGGTCTGGGCAACCCAGGAACAAGCCAGGTAGAGGACTGGGAGGGAAGGTGTAGTTTTTCTTGTGATTCGTGGCAAGTCCTTAAAGTGCTTCTCTCTGTTCTGCATCCTCCAGAATCAGCAGAGTAGAGGAGTCAGCCTTTCGAGCCTTGCGGGAAAAGCTCTTTGCTCACACCTCAGCCCTCATCAGTGCCTTCAAGGCCTACGATGGGGACAACACAGGTAACTCAGAGCTGAGGGATGTGCAGGTTCATTGACTGGTTGGATAGGGTTGAAGTGACTGAGTTTTTGGCTTGATTGGGAGATTGCTCCCCGACAGTTGTCACCAGCTGTCACGGGGAGGCTGTATCAGACCTTGCCAGAGGTAATTTGCTGTTACTCAGTCTCTGTTGATGCCTCTGAGTGACACCATAAAGAGGGGGTGCTGGAAAAGCAGGATGTCATTTGCCTAAAGTGTAGTAATTGAGGCTGGCACTAGAAGAAGTCTTTGCAACTGGAGTACTGATGAAGCATAGGAAAAAATTACCTGGAACATGTCTGTTGTGTCCCTTGAGGAGGGCTGGGTGGTCTCCAGAGCCCCTTCATCCCTGGACTCTAAAATCACAGGGAAGAGGAAAGCAAGGCATGTCTTCCATGGCAGTTGTCTCTGTCAGAGCCTTAAGGAAGGAGCTGAGAGCTCTTACTTGTCCAGCAGACAGTACTGCTGTGTTCATGCAGTGACCAAGAGGTGTTGCTCAGAACTGTCCATTGGTGGGCTGGGAAAGAAAAGGGATAAGGTGACTGGCAGAACTGCTCATAGGGAGACCTGCTTTCTTGCTTTCTTCCGTGGCAGCAAAACTTTCATAGGAATCCAGCTCAGTTGTTACAGTAGCTGTTAAAATGGGCAGTGGGCTACAAATTTCTAATGATATACTCAAAGTTAGTGACTTGCTTTTGTTCAGATGCTTGCAGCCTCATAGCCTTGATCTGTTGCAAAGATGAAAAGCTTGCTGAGGCTTGGGGGGGATGTGTGTGTGTGCCTGCACTGCAAAATAATGCTGTGCTTTTAGCTGCACCTAGACTGTGTTTGTGTCACTATCTTAGGCTTTTTCTTTCCTTCAAGTGCTTTCTCCTGCCTGTGTCCCAGAAGTGTCTCCCTTTTCCGTACAGGAAAGATCACTCTGAGCAACTGGGCAACAGCAGTGGAGTCAGTGCTGCGGCTGGGGCTACCCTGGCGAATGCTGAGGCCGCAGCTGGTGCGCAGCACTGAGGACGGCATGCTGGAATACAAATCCTGGCTGGATGACCTGGCTATGGAGCAGAGGAGCCAAGAGGTAAGCACACACCCCCTTCCATCAAAGCATCATGTGAGCAGCTGCTCACCAGATCCCCAGCATGTGCAAATCAATTACGGTACCAAAGGACAGTGGAGGGTTCCTGAGTAATCCAAAACCACACTGAAGTTGATAGTAAGTCTTGCCTGAGCTCAAGTAGTCCTGAAGCATCCAGCCCATTTTACAAATAAATGACGGATGTGAAATCAAAATTTAGAGGTAGTTCTGGATGCAGGCTTGTGAGTAGGAAAACTGTATTCCACACTCCAAGTAGCAGTTTCTTAATTATGCCTAGCAAATGCAGCTCTGCAGTAGTTAAAAAATGCAGCCTAGCTTGCTGTTAGCCCAGAAAAGTGCTCTTGGGAAGGGACAGGTTGCTCATGGTCTGTTCTGCAGCTGCACAGAGGGTCCAGTCATCACACACCTGGTTGATAAGGCACTGCTGGCACTTTCTTGAGAGCAAAAAATATTCTTATTTGTGGGGACATCTGCAGTAGCGACTCAGAGAGAGCAGAGGTGTCAAAAGGATAAAAATTATGGTCATGTCTTTCAGCACATGCAGTCGAGCTTGCTGGAAGTCATTTATCGAAACAGATCCAACTTAGAGACCATATTCAGGATCATAGACAGAGACCATTCAGGTAAGCACATGTGCAGGGGGTGTTGATCACTGTCTTGCGTTCTCTTCTGCTTTGGAGCTTCTTTTAGTATGTATAGAGGTGGTTTTATTTAATTGTTTATGGCTTGGGTCTTCCTGCTCCCTCTCAAGCTTCTGAAATGTCTATTTGTATTATGCCTCTTTGCTGCTTTGTGTTTTAGCCAGTATTCTCCACATTAGGAGATGTTGCTGCAGCATGTAAAACACTTCTTCACAGGTCTCATCTCCTTTGAGGAATTCCAGCAAACCTGGAAGCTGTTCAGCTCCCACATGAACATTGAACTCACAGATGACGGCATTAACGACTTGGTTCGCAGCATTGATTTCAACAAGGATGGGAACATTGACTTCAACGAGTTCCTGGAAGCCTTCCGCCTCGTCAAACAGTGCCCGTCGTGAGAACCTGCCAAGGGTTGCCATGTCCCATGCCTTGATTTCTACAAAGCCAGGACTGTCTGACCTAACCTAGAGCATGCCTGCAGATGCCGAGCAGGGAAAGGGAAGGCAGGTGCCCAAAATAGACTGTAGGCAACAGCTGTGACCCATATGGGGAAGGTAACAGGTGAAATAAATGAGCTGCAGTTCAATTCGGACCGTTTTTAAAAGAAGCTGCATTTTCAGCACAATTTCCTGCTCAAAGGGAAGATGCAACTTAGTTTCTCTTGTCAGTGTGATGAAATGTTACAGGTATACTCAAGAGCAGTAAAGTGGAAGTCAAGGTATTACTTGTAGGCAGTGTTTTCAGCAGGTAGCACGTGTTTGATCACAGCTTTCCTTTTAATAAACATCTTTTCTAGACTGCTGTTGCTTGGCTGTTCATTTCTTCCTTAGTCAACTCTGTGGGCAGCAGTGCTGCTCCAGTAATGATACCTACTTCCCTGCTGGTGTTCCTCTGCTGTGGTAAGCTTGTTCTGGAAGTTTGGAGCTACCAAGTACATGTAGTAGAAGAGAATGTCGAAAAAATACCTCACATGTGCAAGACTCTCTCTAGCAGGGGGACTTGTTTAAGAGATCTAATGAAATCTAATGGCAGAAGACTTCACTTATGACTGCTACCCCAGCCCCTAAAAGAGAATTCTAGTCTCAGTGAATTTCTTACAGAGCTCATTGCCCAGTACAGACAGGTTATTAACTGCAACCATGTTTCCAAAAGGAAACTAATCATGATCCCCCTTAACTAGAGTTCCACATATGCTTTTTCAATTGTAATGGAATCACGCTTCCACAAATACTCTCAAATGCACAATACAGGCCTCAGCACATTGCAGCTGTATTTCTGTTTTTCCATGCATCAAATTTTATGAATGGAATTAATTTTGATGGCTAATGAACAAAATGATTTTGCCTCTTCCATGTTTGTTTCTGCCGTACAAACTCCTACTGCAGTGCCTGAAGCAGAGTGAAGTGCACTTACCTGGAGTTGTGAGCAGCATGACTGCTTTTCTGATGTCACCGAGAGCCAACACCACACACCACTTACTACAAAGTCAGACTGAATTTATTACTCTCGGGCAATTTAAAAAAAGGCAAAAGACAACGTCCACACATTCTGTTACTTAGAGGGACAGCAAAGCTTTGTATCATTCACATACATAAAGTAATCAAAACATAACCTTCAGATCCTTGCAGTCAAAGGAGTGACAGAAACTAGAAATATGAACTTTCTGCGGCTTGCCCCAGTAATAGACTGGTATTGCAGAGAACAACATAGTTACAGCAACAAACATCTCCGTAATGATTTAAATCAGTTGTTTACACAATGGTGCTACTTGATCGTTTTGACAGAAACAAGGAGGCAGGCTAAGCTTTCCACAAACCGAGTCATTAGCAAAACAATCCCCTCAGCACTGCATTTTTAGGACAATGCTGTAGTAAAAAAAGGAGAAGAAAAAAAGAAAAAATGTACAATAGTACATATAGTTTAATAGTAAAATGGTATCTGAAGAGATTCAGTTTTCCTTCTTTTGGTAAAGCATATACAGCTTTATAAAATATCAACCTTCCAAAGGTCAATTTTAAAAGCTTAGAAGAGGCTTTGCTAATTCTAATAGTAACAGACAAAATACCTTTTTGCTCCTACAAGATACGTGTTTTATTTTACCTCAACAGTTTTTAGCCTTGGAAGGTGAGCCATGAACTCGGCTACTGTGTTCTGTGTAAAGCTCCACCAGTCAACTGAAGACTCCCCCTCGGATGGGAATGCTCTCGTTCAGCCCATGTTCTATTAGCTTGATGTCCTCCAAGTCATCCTTGATGATGCTGATTAGGTGACTCAGCCCTTCTTGCTGCTGCTTCAGGTGCTGCAGATAGTTCACAGACCAGTGTGAGTATTGTTCAGCTTCACAGACTTATTAGGTAATACTTCTCAAAAGTGTCATGACTAGTGGCATTAGCACACAGATGGCATCATTTCTTTGAGGAAGGAATAAAAGCATTTTCTATACTAACAGCCTATCTCCACAGAGTGGTTTTGTACAATAGCTTGGTGCCCTGGCACTGAAACCAAATAAAAGGATGATTTCATCAAACAAGGCAAGAACATGACACTGTAGATCCAGTCAGTGTCTGGCTTAAATGATGAAGTTCAGAGAGTATGGCAGGATTCTACCCAGTAATACTTACTTGCTTGATTTCCCTTAAGAGGTCTGCATCTATGTAATAGCGCTCTTCAGCCCGCACTGCTCCAAAGTGGTTCTGCATCCTGATTTGGGACATGAGCTCATTCAGTCTGCCCTGGGAAGAGAAACAGGCTTAAATCAAACACAACTCACTTACAGCTAGCAGAGCTCCAGCATCTACTATTCCTTGAGTCTCCAGGGCTGGAAGCATTGCTGGTCATTTAATTTTTAGATGTTCTGGAAGACATGCAAAGGGGAAGTAACTCCAGTATTTCCCAGAACTCAAAACTACTTAAGTACCTATTGGCTATTCAGCAAAGAGCACGATGCTACAACCTACTCACACTATCGGACTGAAAGCCTTCCGTAACAAATATATACAGATGGTTTGGAAAACTGACATGTTTTGAGGGAGCAAACTCTGGAGTTGTTAGCCAAACTCTGTCAGCCACTCACCTTGAACTGAGTGGGTGCATTAAGTTCACACTGAATTGTATCCAGCTGTACACGAAGCTGCTCCTCATCTGCTTGAATGGCATAACCGCTTTTCCTTTGGATCTCCTGCTTTATTAGCACCTACAAAAGAAGCCTTTGACGTTTATTAGAGAACACTTGGCCCATCCCTCTCCCCACCAGCCCATCCACATCTTTTTGCCCTTCCTTCAGCCGGTTTCTCACTAGATTTGTTGTGTCATTAGTCTGCTGCTCTAAGTACTCAGGGCAGTCCTACGGTTTTGGGTAAGTAAGAGAGAAGGTTCCCAAGTATGGCAGCCCTGAAGCTTTCCCTGACAGCTCTGCCTGGAACACCTGTTAGCTGAAGTCAGAATAATTTTCAGCACTGGCCCGCACAAGATGGAACAGGTTCTCCTTCCCCCTGAGACTGCTTCTGGCACTACACTGTGCCAAAGGAGTTATTTAGATTATCCCTGTTACCTGCAAAGTTCTGTGCGAAAGCGCCATCAGTTTCCTTTTGTACTGTGCAATTTTTGCCATAGTTGTTGTTTGGTTTTTCTGCAGCTCACTGATGTCTTCTGATATTATCTGCAGAGGAGATGGGAGTCAATTGGAAGGTTCTGGTAACAGAACACGTTAGGCCTGATTTAAAACTGGGAGTTTCATGACACTATACAGCTCAGCCACTTGGTGTCCTTGACCCAGATGATTTTAGAAAGCTTTCTTCTACCTCTACTGTTCTTCTTTGTGTTTATTTTCATACGCAACTGGGACTTTCAGAAGGCATTGGAAAATTGGTTGCCCAAATTTAAAAGTCTGTGCCAATACAACTTAATTGAGCTGGTGTGGATTAGCCTATAACAAAACAGTAAGCTTGAACCTGAAAGAAGTGAAAGCCAAACCACACTGCTCAGTTTTTGGGCAAAAGATCTATTTAAGGAACACATTAAGAACATGGTTCATGTTTCAGTTTTGAACAGGGGGAGGTGCATTTAATAGCACATCCTTTGTCAACAGCAAGCCATGATAAAGATGAGCAACCTTACATCTAATCGAGTTTGATGCTGTTTGGTCATCTGATCCTGGACCTTCAATCTTCTCAGCAGTTCCTTGAAACCCACCATTGGCACAGGAATAAGCCTATGAGAACACAAATATTTCTCACAACATGTTTTTGAACTGGACACACAGTAAGGATTAATAATTATGAACAGAATCTAATATAAACTTACAGATTATGTCGGTCTTTTATAAATTAATACATAACCATATCTTCTTTTGCTAAGCTCTAGAGCCCTCACTATTCCCAACAACCTGTTCCTTTTTCATAAAGAAACCAGCCCAATTTATCTGTAACAACTGGAGGGCACAAAGGTGCATCACCTTCAGCAACAGAGAGAAAAAACCGTAAGGGTTGCAAAAATTAAGTCACAATAACTAATCCATGTAATGGAGGACACCACACCTCCAAGTAACCCAAGTAAGACTCTTTATCCTGACAGCTCCTAAGCGCCTAAATGGGTAAAGTGATTAAGGCAGGCACTTCCAGTAATCTTCACTGCTTTCAAGGGGATCAGCACTTGGCCAAGTTATACTCGAGTAAGTTTCTTGCAAGTTATGTGGCAGGTACTATGCAATTATCATCTTTCTCCCCTTTTCAAGCCTTGTTGCAATACTTTAATACTTGGACAGACTATTGGACTTACTTATCAGGATCAGGATTATCAACTTTGGCTTGTTCCCATATAATAGGATCAACACCTAAAAAAAAAAAAACCCAGGGGTTTTAGTATGGATATTTAGTAGAGAGATGTTACAACTGCTAACCAGAAAAAAATGCTGTGAAATACACAGACCCTATGAACTATACTAAGCCAAATGCCTGTTAGACAAATTAAGGTTAATTAAACTAGGGTAGTTCTTTAAAAGTCCTGGTGCTGAGCAGGTGCAGCAAATTCAGACCCAAAGACTGTCCAGCACTCCTGCAGGTTTGAAAGCAGGGAAAGGAACAACCCATAGGTGCTCCCATTGGACAATCCATACTTTAAAGGGGGAAATTCCTACTGCTCCCAGTATACGTCACACTTCAGTCATCTGTCCTTTCGAAGTTCCTTATTGTGTGAAACAAACAAATACTTAAAAAATCAGTAATTAAGTGATCAGAGTACCAAACCAGTTGGCAAAATAATCCCAGTAGGAGTTAGCTCTGACTTTTCTGCAAGACTAGGCCCAGTGCCTTTTCCAATCCAGATTTCATAACCTTTCATATCCTAAACACAGACATATATAAAAGCTATAAACATAAAGGTAAGTCAAATGGCACGAACAGCCCTGAACTACTCTAAAACAAAGCTATATGTGCACTGTCTGTCGCCACATAGGCAAGCTAAGAAACCCATCTGAAAACTAGCAAGTGAGTACAGGACAAGATTATTCTGTTTTTTAACTTTTTTTTTTTTTCTTATTCTTTTCACAGGTGTTTTCCAGCAGGCCAACACCTGCATTTTTCCCAGAGAGCCCAAAAGGCCCAGCCCACGCACCGGCAGGGGGGTTCTGCAGGAGCTGCTTGACTTGTGCCGGGGACAGCTCTGTCCTGGCCATGGACAGGCTGACCCCCAACTGCTGCAGGGATGATTTGATGTTGGCTTGTTCAAAGTGGGCATAGAGGGTCGTTGCAGGAACTCTCCTTGAGGTGCCGTTGGGTGAGCGCTCCACAACGTAAATGATCACTTCTGTCCTGAGTGAGGCAAAACACGGAATGTCAGGAAAAGGCCAGCAGCACGTAGGAGCTAACACAACACAGAACCACCCAAAATCCAAGCTACCCCTTCTTCCAGCTGACTTTTAACTTCCTTTAGCTACATTAAGAATAACCTAGAATCTCTGGAAAGGTAGTGGACTTAACACCTTAAGAAAAACTACATGAAGGAATAAGAGATACAAATCAAACTTAGGATGAACAGATCTAAAATCATGGAGAAGAGGAGACAGTACACTTAGGCACCAACTCTTTCTAACACGCAATGTAAGTGGCCAACCAATGTAAGTGGGAAGTTCACGTACTGGTCATCTGGCATCGTTTTAACACCTTCAACATTGACAGTGAGGGTCTGGTTTCCTCCCAAAATTTTGTGTAGTGATTCTACAAGCTGCTGCTGCTGGCTTCGAATATCTGCTTCTTTTCTGTTAAACACCAAGACCACGAGGCCATCTTCATCTTTGTTGTTGGGCATTAAACTGTAACCCACAGCCTACCAAGGAACAAATGAAAAATAAAGGTACGTTACTTAGCAAAAGCATATCCTTGTGGCCTGAAGGGGAGGGACTAAAACCTTCAATTTTTACAGCATCTGGTTCAAAATTTAAGTCACAATGTATTCAGAGCTGCAGAAACATAAAATCAATCCCCTTGTAAATCATTCTCTCAGACAGCCACCAGTAGAGTAACTTTTGAAACAGTCTGGATTTTTACAAGAAGTTCCTAAGTCTCCTTTTCCCATCAGAGGAGTTGCCAACACAGCAGAGCTGACAGCAAGCAGGAACATTTTACAAACTGACCCTTTCTCCAAACTGCAAATGGAACCACAGGATCAGACTTTATTACAAGCAAAAGCAGAGTGGCAGCTTTCACCTCCTCTTGCCTATCAGCTGTTACCCCACCATAGCACTGGTGACAGAGTTGACAGCAGGGGCTTTGTGAGGCCCTGACACTGCGTGTGGGTGGGTGACCTGCACCTTTCCCCTCATGCAAGTTCAGCTGAAGAGAGAAATGAGGCGAGGACGTGCCCAGGAACTCTGTTTTGTCAGCGGAGGGCAATCCCCTGCCATGGTGAGCCTTGCAGAACCAGCCATCCTGTCACAGAGCACAACAGTGACAGCTAAGGAAGAATTTCTTTTTAAGCACATGCCACCTCTGGTATTTCTGTTTTAAATAAATAACTCTTCCACGACCTCTTTATGCAACACAGTATTTTCAAACTAGAACAGATTTTTTTTACTTCACTGTGGTCCTTCAAATAACAGCCTGTAACACATAATTAGAAGCACATGCTTCTTGGTCTGGAGCTGCATGCTTCTCATCTGTCCTAGAGCTGGAATTGTGTACAAGTGGATTCCCGTGGAACCCTTCATGTAATGCTTCTTTCTTATCAGATGCCTGATGTTTCCAGAGGCAATAACCAAACTAGCTTATGATGCTTCGTTCCTACCCCTGTGCCACCTTCTCCCCCTGTTTTTCACAGGCATCTTCCACTGGTGGCACAGATGGAACTTGTCAGTATTTCACTTAAGGCATGTGAACTCCTGTTATTAGTAACACTCCAGTCACAGGGAAAAGAGTAAACCTAGTATCTGGCATTGTCTAACCTGAAAACTCTTCTTTTTAGTAAATGAAACATTAAAATAACCAGTTTTGCATCACACCACTTACGCTGGCCAATTTTTCAAAGCCCAGAAACCGTGAAAGCAATTTCAGACAACAACTTACAAGAAAATAAACTTTCAGGTGCATTGCCAACAAAATGTTCAAGGTAACACTGAAAAAGGTGAGGCAACAAAACCAAACATTTGTTAGGAAGGTACAGTTGCTGCAAAAATTTTACAGAAGGCTCATAATGTGCATAATCAACGCCAGACGTAATTAAGTATTAACCTACATTCAGGTCACAGAGTTTGCACTCCAAAGGATCATCTCAGGGAAGGAGGGTATCACCACGCCTGCCCCAAATCCCCTTACAAGCCTGAGGCTTAGCAAGACACTCAGCAGGTGCGGGATTTGTGGAGGATGGAGAGCCACAAAATCTTTGTCGACATGAGAAGCAAGATCTGGAACTGCTGATGATTCCATACAGGGAATGGAGCCAGCATGAGCACTGGCAAGGATGAAGGCACAAGAAGGCTGAAGGCTGGTGGATTTTAAACCTGGGACAGGCCAGGTTCACAGAAGGTTATTTTAATCTAGACAAAGCAATGAAGAAAGACCCTGAAGTTCTTATTCCAAATGTTCACAGTTTCTTTCAGACAAGACGGTTATTTGTAATAGTTTCTGTCTTATTGTAACATACATAGATACACATAAAATTAATTTCTACGGATCTGTTCCAAGTACACACACACTAACCTGAATGCTAGCACATGAAAATGTTACTTTCATGATCCACATCTGGGCTCATTATCTAGTCCCTCCACACCACCCAGATTTCCAGCATCTTCGAACCTTTTAATGAGTATGCATCAGAACTGTGCAGATTACCTGGAAAAATACTGTTTCAGAATACTCGTCCCAGCGACAAAATCTGATTTAACACCATGAGATGCTCAGACTCAACAGACTAAGGGCATCAGCGCCCTCTGCGGGCAGCTGAACAACGCCATACCTTAAACCTGCAGAAGGGATTTTCCTGTGTGAACTCCACTGGAGCAATGTTGTTGTTGAAGTACCCTTTGCCTGTGCCCCAGAAGGCCTGGAGCTGGTTCCATTTGGCCAGAACGGCATCCCTCTCATCTCCCAGCAGTGTCGGGGCCGAGAGGGCACTGGCTGTGTTGATGAGCTGGTTGGACTGAGCGGGTGTCTGGGCAGGCTGGTTGAACAACCCACCGCCTAACGCTGGGGGGAATGAAGAGAAACAAATGAACTCCTTGACCAACCACGACCATGCTATCACCCACCATCTGCCTATCACTGGCATCACTTCTTATATTCTGAGAAGCAGAATAAAAACACTGAATGAAAAAATGAATTAAAATCACACCACGTTTTTTAAGTGTCTTTTTACAGCCAATCTTCATCTACAACAGAAGTTCGTGAATGCTACATTAGATGACTTTTTTTTTTTTTTAATGAGACATCTGTATTGATCCATGACATCATCTGGCACCCTCAATATCTAAATCTGAGGGGCAGGCTGGCTGTTATGAACTCAGTGGACTCAGAGCCTGAAGCTGTTTGTTATCTAACTCCCATTTACATTAACCTCAATGTGTTTTTTCTCCCCCTTCTCGTAATGCTGTGACTGCAACATCAACTCTATAACTACAATTTCTACCAGCACTAAACCAAAGGGGTAAATATTGTTGGAAGTTCAAAGGTGAAGCTCAGTGACTTACCTGAGCTCTAGTTTAAGAGTTTAAGTGTGACAGCCTCCTGTTACAATACACTTCTGTCTCACTACCCGAGCAACTGAACGTAGCAGTCTTGTGCTTTCACTGCTAAGGGATGCATAACTCCAGAGGCCATACTCACTGGTCTGCTGCTGCTGCTGGGTTCCGAAGCCTCCAAAGCCTAGCCCAGTTCCCAGCCCACTGCCCAAGCCAGTTCCAGTTCCTGTGCCAAAACTGGTACCAAATCCAAAGCCTTTGTTCTGGGTAGCACCAAAGAGTCCTGGGGAAACAAGCAAATGAATATTGAGAAAAAGAGCATGGCAGCCATGCAATCCAAAGCACTCCTGGATTTGTTCTAAAGGAAGTCAGTCCTTCAGTCCCTTACCGCTGGTGCCGGTATTGGTGGGAGCAGAGAAGCTGAACGCTGGTGCTGCAGTGGTGGTGGTTGTCCCGAAGCCTCCAAAGGCACCTGCCAAACACAGACTACAGTCAGGCAGTGGCATGCAGCCCCTGGAGCTGGGCACAACATGACAGCCAACCGCACACCTCGGGTGTTATGGGAACAGGTGCTGACAGATGGATGTCACATGGCACAGGCATGTAGGTCACACTGAGCATGGGGATCGAGCTCATTGTCCAAGGAAATGGGGGAGAAAACACAGACCACAAAGCCAGAACTTGTATGGTCTGTCAAGAACGCCAACAAAAAGGCAGCAGTCAACTGATACCTTGTTCCTTTACCAGAGGGATGTGCTTTCCCTAGTGACAGACACAACTAACAGTACAATTTCTTAGATTCCTTCTCAGGAATACTTCTGGCCAATGTCACTGCTAAGTGTTCAATAAGCAACCTGATGTTTGGGGAACTTTAGAAACAGTCCTAAGATTGGGAAACAAATCAAAGCCTGAGGCCAGGTACACACAGTCACTGCGCTTACAGGCAAAATTTACAGGTAAAACTCTACAGGGTCCTGTTTTTATAAAGCCTTGTTTCCCAATGATCCTCCCCGTTACATCTCATTTGGAGGTTCAACCACTACTATAAGAAGACAGATATGAAAGCAATCAGCCTTCCACAGATTTTCAGGAAAAGCAGTCAGTGGCCAGCAGGAGAGGACCTAAGTGAGCATCTGAACTCCAGTGGTGCCAAAGGTGGAGGCCTGAGGCGCAGCCTGCGAAGCACTGACCAGCCTGGGAAACCAAAGTCTCTGTGTTCCATGTTGCTTTTACACGTGTTCAAATGAGAAAAGACAGTCTGCTGCAAAGAATTTGACAAAAAGATGCAGCCTCTCTTAACTCACATGTCAATAGCAAAAAAAAAAAAGGTTCTTTAGATCTATTACACTCATAGTCCTCCTGTCCACAAACAAAACATAAAGCAGATATGCAATTGCATTTTATTTCCATTCCGCAAGCATCTCAACGTGAATGGCTACAAGAAGTTGTTCCCTGTAACATTCATGTTTCAGTCCTGCCAGTGAGCGGGACGCCCTGGCAGGAGCACCAGCAGATGACACCATTTTTAGGTACCTTTGTACTCACAGGAAATTTAGTCATCCTTTCTTGAAAAGGGAACTGAGAGTACAAATTAAATATCTAAGTACCAAATGAAATATCAAATGGACTATCCACGGTCTCTTCTGGAGCAGCTCAAATGAATGCAAAGAAATCCAGCTCAAGAGTGCTCACAGCAAATAAACCCCAATGAGATCCCTCGAGTGCACAAAACAGATGAGAGGCGGTGACACAGAGAGCGATGACACTGCGGGATGGATGGAATTCCTATACGAGCAGCGGCAACGGGATCCCCCCGGGCTAATTCCACACTCACAAAAGCATTCGAAATCCATCCAGTCCAGTGTTTATACACGGAATGGGAAAGATTTAAGGTGAAATGACATCAGCTGATCGCTTAGATCTGATGGATCTCCATGGGGCCACAAAGGGCTTCCTTAACCACGCCCCAGGCGCAGCAGGGCCCTCCCTGGAGCACCGCTGGGGCAGGGCGGGTTTGGGATGCATGGCGGCATTCGGGAACAGGTCACAGCTGGGCTCTGACTTTGTGCCGGTCGTATACAACTTGTTTCTCCACAGAAACTACTGAGGTGTGGTGCATTCATGACAGCCAACTCAAGGCCAATGAGGAGACACGGGGGAAGATGAAAACATGACTGCAGTAGTCCAAGAATCTCATGTCAGGAAATGTGGCACAGGGACCAGCTCTGGGACTGCTTGGGATTGCCTGGATTCATCCCCATTTCAGAGACTTTTGGTTACAGGGTTATTTTTCCTCAAAAGCCATTCCTTGAGAATTTAACAGGTAAAACCCCTCTAAGCCTATGGCTCTCCAACCCATTCCATTTCCAAAGCTTTTACTGCCAGTCTTCACTGGATATGAGGATTAGTAGTGGACACAGATTCCCAGTGAGGGATGCAATTCTTGGACCCCTGCTGGTAACATTTACCACAGAACACGTATTTACACATTATCTACCTGCGCTTGCCAGACTGTTACCAAAATTGAATGGTGGAGTTGAGGTAGTGGAAACACCGAAATTCCCAATATTAAAATTCACCGCGGGATTAGCAGTTAATCCGAAACCCCCAAAATTAAACCCACTGGCAGTGGAGTTTGCAGTTTCAAGCCCACCAAATCCTGACAAGTGGGAAGCAGAAAAAGAGCAAGGCAACATTAGTTCTGAGTGAAAGGCAAGTCCAGGAAAGAAAAGCTGAAGCATTTTCCCATCCTCATGGGCAAGACAAGCATAGTTAGAAATAAGAGTAAAAGGTATTAACTGGCATTAAACATTATTACTTGGACACAAGGAGGACAGTTAAAAGCTCCACACATTGCTGCTGTAAGGACGTTATTTTTCAGTTATAGTGCACACAAAGTAGCAACATTTCCCCACTTCATTTCAAAGTGCCAAACCATCTCTGTGATTCAATATTCACATTAATTTTTAACAGCCTAAGGCTGCCCAATACAGCTGTATCTGTGTTAAGTGTAACAGATAATAGCAAAATTAATTAATAATCTATCAGGAAGGCAAAAGTAAATCATCTTCATACAAGTAATACACTCAGAGACATGACAGCAGAATAATCATGAAACTCAACTCCAGCAGCTGAGGCACCACACAAGCCTCAGCTACTCCAGGGCGGACTTATCCAAGTTCTGTTGCCAAAATCTGCCCAACTCAGCCTTGCTGGACTCACTGATGCATCCAGCACCCCTGGGATGCAGCTGAAACAGGTTTATGCCAGACAGACAACGGGAAGTCCTGAGGTGTGATCCCAGATTTTCCTCTTTTGGTCTGTCAGTGTCATAAACCTTGCCACGGTGTACAGGCAGCACAAGGTGATTTTTTACTTTCAGATGGGGCCAGAAAGAGGGTGCGTAAAACTCCCAGAGTGGAAAAGACAGTAAAATTTAGATTAACTACAGTAAAGACGAGTCCTGTCCAAAGGACTTACTCAGATGCTCTACTAGGAGCTAACAATAAATTATTTTACTGACGTTAAGGAAAGCCCTGTCTTACACTTCACCACGACTGACAGTGACCAAAGAGAGGAAAAAGTTTTCTTTTACAAGTTAACCCCTGCCTTTTACCTTGTTCAAAAGTGAACTTCCAAGGGTATCTCGTCCAAACATTATTGCAACCAAAATGCTGGTCCGAGGGACCTGCACCACCTCATGCCAAGCGCCTCAAGAGCAACTCCCGGGCCCGCCGAGGGCCGGGGGGGCGCGGGACGGCACCTCTGAGGTGGCCGCGGCTCCCATTGGCCGGGGGGCACGCGCTGCCGGCCACCACCGCTCCCATTGGCCGCAGGGCACGCGCTGCCGGCCACCGCCGTTCTCATTGGCAGGGGGGCACGCGCGGGTCCCTGAGGGGATGGCGATTCCCACTGGCAGGGGGGCACGCGGGTCCCTGAGGCGGCCGCTGTTCTCATTGGCGTGGGGGAGCACGCGCGGGTCCCTGAGGGGATGGCGATTCCCACTGGCAGGGGGGCACGCGGGTCCCTGAGGCGGCCGCTGTTCTCATTGGCGTGGGGGCACGCGCTGCCCGCTGCCCGGCTCCCCTCGCCCCGCCCCTCCCCGCCCCGCGCTCACCGGTAGGGTTGGCGGCCCCGGCTCCGGCCGTGGCGCTGAAGTTGAAGGCCATGGGGCCGATCGTGGGACGGCGAGCGGAGCCCCCCGCGGGAGGCGCGTACGAGCCCCCGCGGCGGGTCCGGCCACAAACAAAACCGGCCGCACGCGCCGCTTTTCCGCCGCCGCCAAAGCGCTTCCGGGTGGCGCAGGCGACGCGTGGTGACGCAAGGGGCGCGCGCCAGCGGGCTGTACCACTGCGGCCAGCGGGAGGGGGGCCCGGGAGAGGCTTAATGTCCCAAGGGACACGGGGAAATAAAGGATAATGGCGCCAAACAGGGCTTCCCCGAGTATCGGGGGCGGGGGGGGAAAAGGTCCTGCTTTGCGCTAAACAGGGATTAAAAAGGCTGGCGCGAGGGAAAATATTCTCAGCTCCAGGTCTCTGAGAGCTGAGCCTGAGCTCAACCCAGCATGGGGTCTTCCCCTCCCTCCATCCGCTCAGGGGGCATTCCCTGGCTTCCCAATGCTGGGACAGCAGTGCGCCCCTTCTTTTGGGTGTCCCCGCTGTAGGACGTGGCGGGCAGCCAGGAAGGGACATCACACAGCTTCTTCCCAGCGACGGCTCCCACAGGCATCCCACATCGATGTGGAAGAGCTGCTTTCCATGAGGGAACAGCTGTCCAGGGAGGTTGTGGAGTCTCCCTCTCTGGACACATTCCTGTGGCACCTGCACCCAGAGGATACGAGGATGCTGTGAAAAGCAGAGCAAAGCCAGTCCCCAAAGTGTTTTCCCAGGGTTATTCCCAGAAAGCCGCCCAGAAAACATTTAGGGGGAACAGCGAGAAGAGATAACAGTGCTATCTCAGAATCCCAGGAGGGTTTGGTTTGGAAGGGACCTTAAAAGCCCATCTTGCTCCGCCCCCTGCCACGGGCAGGGACACCTTCCACTATCCCAAGTTGCTCCAAGCCCCATCCAACCTGGCCTTGGACACTTCCAGGGATCCAGGGGCAGCCACAGCTTCTCTGGGGAATCCATTCTAGGGGGTCACTACTCTCACAGGGAAGAAACCAAAGCAGCAGCCAGGAAAAAGACCCCAAACCCAGTCCAAGCAATGCAAATCCCAATGCCCCTCTTTAGAAGACAATTACACACTTCAAAAACACATTTCACTACCTAATGGAAACATTCTTCGATGAGAATATTCTTTTAATTGGTATGGGGAGAGGGAACCTTTGTGACTTTTAACACAAGTTTCTGCTTGACAAGTAAAAAAAAATGTCAGGAGTGCTCAGGACCCTGTCCATAACACGGAGGGGTGCTCTCACCCCAAACATGCCAAGTCTGCATTCCCACCAAACCCCCACAACAACACCCACTGGCTTTGTCCCCTCCACCCCAAGAACAACGCTGAGTTGTAGCTCCTTAAGCTGCAGAACAAACCCCACACCTGAAGGGTAAAAGCCTGGCTTACAAGCAGAGTGGGAACAGTTAGGTGGTGTGCACGGAAAAGCACTTCCAGCCGCTGGCTCTGTTCCACCCGGAGCTACAGCGCCGTGCAAAGCTTGGCTCAGGGCTGGGTTAGTTGCACACACGTGTGCTGTGACAGGAGCAAGGACACGAGTAACAAACCCTCGGTGCACACTGGAGCAAGGACGTGTTATGGACAGGACCCCACCTGGCCCACAGCAAATCTGTCCCTGTCCCAGGGCCATTCAAGAGCCCGCTGTGTTCCCAGAGGGCCGTCCACACTCCCAAGGCCGTTGGCAAATGCCACCCGAGTCGCTCCTGTAGGAAATCAGGCCGGCTTGTGGTCGCCCATCCAGTGGTTATGATCCTCTGTGGCTGCCAGTGTGGGGATGAACAGAGGGCAGGGTTGAGAAAAGCAGGATCTGGAGCAGTTTTAAAATGGAGTTTGAAAGTTGTAATGTAGCTGGTGAGAAAAAAGTCTCCTCCCTGGCTGACAGTGCGGGTTCTCCTCCACCTCTGTCCCATCAAAAGTGACGCTGGACACGACCGTGTCTCCACAGGGGACAGTTGGTGTTAGGTCAGCTCTAATCGTTTATTCTCCAAGCTCACAGGGGAAAGAAAATCTACTAAGATGTCCTGATGAGTGGGGACCTCTCTTCTTCTGTGCTCTGGAAGAACAAAACCACAGCAAGTTAAACGTGGCCATGAGAGACCTTCCACCATGGGAAGCTGGGCTGCCCAGACTCCAAGCAGGGAAGGGAAAAGCTCCTACTTGTCAGGACAATTCCCTCTAAGAGAGGCAGCACTACACAAAGAAAGCACCAGAGGGTGGGAGGCAGCTTGGCCAGGGACCTGCTGTAGCCCGACACAGGAGGGAAGGCCAGAACCAGCCAGGGATCACAAGAAAAACTGCAAACTGCTGGGTGACCTCCATTTGCAGGAAAAGCAACAAAAAGCAAAGTAGGAAAAGCATGGAATGCAGGTGTCCCTTTGTCATTTTGATCCCTGTGAGGTGTTCCAGCACATCCAAGAGAGCTGGTTTGAAGCTGTGCATGTAGAGTGGGCCAGGAATTCCTGGGACAGGCCTTGGGCAGTGGGACAGACTGACACCCTGGCTGAGCTGCTGACAGCACAGGCAGGCTCAGAAGGGAAGGAAAGGAAAAAGGACCAGTCTCTCCTGCACAGGAGCCTGAAGTACAGTCCCATGGGGATGGGATGGCAGTGGGACCCAGTGATCCAGAGGGGTCCCCCAGGCATGGAGGGAAGTTGTAAGACAGCATTTAGGGAACACCAAACACACGAGACCACAGTAAGCCCGCAGCAACTACGAGGAGAAAACAGCCTCCTAGAGAACCCAGGCTATTCCTCTGATCAAAGGCTCCACACTTGATGTCATCTGAACCCTGTAATGGTGAAATGTTGGCGTCAGCTTTTGCCCTGACAGGCACCTTAATGCCAGAGTGTCATCTTGAGACAGAACCTCTCATAAACAGATTTACAGGCTGTCTTGTAAATAGAGAATACTGGAGAATACTTCCTGCTGCTGCTGTCTGTGCAATTCACCTGTTCTTTGGCCACAAATTTGCATTACGATTGTGGAAAATAATCACCTGGCACAAGGCAGTTCTTCTGCTGAGAACACTGACACCAACTGAATCTGTCCTCAAATATGGTGGAGTTTTTGCATCTAATCCCCCTCAGGGTCCTCTAGACAGGCTGATTTATTGCACTACTGTTGGCAAGGGAATTGTGCACAGAGACAGGACCTGCCTTACCAGGCTTCCCAGATTAACTCCGCTCCTTTGCTTGGGCGCGTTTATTCTGAGTCTAATAAAACTTCCCCTCCCTAGAAAGGTCATTTCCAACAAAAACAATATAAAAACATGTGCAGAATGACACCAAAAGGTAAAATCAACCACGAGAAAAATCAAACGCAGGCAGATGTAGAGCAAGCAAAGTCAAATCCGAGTGCTGCTTACCTCTTCACTTATCCCCCGGGACCTGCACACCAGCACAATGAAAACAATCCCAAACACAATCCCCAGGGCCATGATTACAAAGGGGATCCCAGTCACAACACTGGCTTCCAGCAGAACGTGCCTGAGCTTGCTGGCAGACGCTTCATCAATCAGAACACTCTGGAGCAGAGAGAGACATAGAGGGGAAAAAAAAGGTTTATTTATTTCTATGCTTTCTCTAAGTTCATTTTTGTGAAGGGCAGGGAAACAACACTTCCACAACTTTCTGCCACTGCTTTATTGCTTCCTGACATAGTTCCCCACTAAAAATTCTTCCAGGGCCCAGAGGAATGACCTAGTCTGTATTTCAAAGGAAAATACGGATTTTTAACTTTTGGTTTAGGAATGGACAAATAGAGGCCTGGAATAACAATGTATGTCATCAAAACTAGTCCCCTCTGAATCCAATTATTTCAGTGAACCAACTACAGCACAGAACTATTCCTAACAGATGACTCAAAAAAAGGTGTGGTCTCCTGAAGTCCTGCCTCTGTCTGGGCACCCCCCTTTTCCTCATGGCCAACTCCTCTGAGTTTAAAAGGAGTGTCTGACTGAGTGTGTTTGGCAGGGCTGAACTTCACACTACAAAAAGCAGCAGGAGGGTGTTAATTAAGAAACAGCAACAGCTATTGCTGTACAAACAACAAGAAAATCACCATTTTCTTTTCTGGCTAGCTCAGAGGGTATTTTTACAAGCATTAACATGCCATAACGCTGGAAAGACAACAAAAGTATTTACCTCATTTATATACATCACTGGAAAAATCAGTGTTCGGATGTTGCCGGTTTCACTGTGTGGGGAAAAAAAAAAAATTATGGGTTTGGAACTTTTCCACTTGAGGGTTGTAAAGACAGATTATACAAGAACAATGAATGAAAAAAGTGTCCCTAAAAAACCTCTGGGCTGTTCCTTTTTGCTGTGCATTTTCACCTCCCTGCTGGATTAGGACAATCTTGATCTTCCAGATGGATAAATTCTGGTTAGGGAGCAGGGCATATTTTGAGACTTGGTGGGCAGTGAAAGACAGGGATCCATCCAGGGGTCATTCATAACTGAGTGACAGGTTTGTGCCAGGCAGCAGGAATTGAGCTAAGCTGATGCTGAAGGTTACTCCTGTTTGCAAAACACAGGAACTATTGTCCGAGCAACATGGGCGCAGCAGCACAAATCCCCCGACATTTGGCACATGTGGAATCCCAGCTCAGGCAGGAGTTGTGTTACTCTGGCAGCTCCTGGGCAATGGCAAACAAGCCTGGAGGAACACCACTGATTCTCCCAAGGGGACTGGGCAGATAAAATACTTCTATTGTAGTTATTGCAGCCAAGCTATGCCAATAAACATCAGGAGGAGTAGCTACCATACAGCATTCTTTACTCTGCAGGTGGAACTACAGAATCTGCTTGATCTGTGAGAGGGGAGGACACTGCTCATTCGAACTGAGATTGGATGGGACATCTCTCTCTCACACTTGCTCTCCCCAACCCATATTCCATCAGAGCACTGCAGAAAAATTCCTTCTGAATATCAGCTCAGATCTGAGAAGTCCACTCGGCAGCAGAGAACACTCACAAAAATTCAGGTAATTTTCGGATGTGAACGTTGACCTGCATCCGCTTGGCCGCCTGCAGGACGAGACCTGTCAGCTGGGGAATAAAAGAGATCAGGTTTTTTTAAAAAAAGACCAGTAAAGATGAAAGAATGAGAACTGTGAGAACGCAGAAAGAACCTGGTACACACCACACAGCAGGATCTGCACTGGACCTTAGGAGAGGAGCTGTGGAATTTCCTTCCACTTTAGCTGCACATAACAGCCCGATGAGTCAGAGCACTGTTTCTGTAAACCAGGTCGTGATTGTACTCTTTTCCTCGACCCACATTCCTCTGTGGGGCTGCAGAGATCACTGCTGTACTGGCTTTACCTGGGAGAAAATTAATTTTCTCCACAGTAGCTGGTATCAGGCTGTGTTTTGGAACCGTGATGAAAATAGCGTGGGTAACACAGGGATGTTCCAGCGATTGCTGAGCAGTGCTGGCACAGCCTCCAGGCCTTTTCAGCTTCTCACACTGCCCTGCCAGTGAGTGGGTGGGTGGGGTGTGTGAGACACTGGGAGGGGACAGGGACAGGACAGCTGACCCAAAGTGCCCAAAGGGATCTCCCATTCCATCCAGGATCATGGAACTACTACAGATTCCTTGAGGTCAACAGGATTACATCAATACACACCATCCAGAGAGGTGACCTAAACCCACGTGCTTGGGTCCATTCACCTACAGAACCCTTGAAAAAAGGCTGCACTTACAGGATTGATGTCCAGAAATGTCTCATGGTATTCCTTTCTGGGATGCATGCCCTCTATGTCCTCTACAAACTTTGGATCCGCCTGGTAAAAATGTGGAGCTGACAGAAATATTGGAGCACCTGGAATGCCAAAACACCAAGTCACCACCAAAAAAAAAAAAAAGGCCGAGCAGCACTCAGGGAAGCCTTGGAGGACCTCACAGCTCTGAGCCATTTACAGAGAAGGGAGGAGGCCCTTGTGGAGCTACAAACGCCCAGTGTCTCTGGGAGAAGCCCGTGACGCCCCTGCAGCTCAGCCTTACCCTGCTTGCAGACGCTGACGTTGAGCACGCCGGTGCCGGGGCAGTTCCCGGCGGGCACGCAGAAGCCGGCGTTGCCCGGGTTCACCGAGGTGTTGGCAAACACCATGGAGGAGGGCACGAAGCGGAACGTCGGCACCCCTGCCACGGCTCCCGAGCTGTCGTACACCAGGAACAGGGACCTGCAGGAAAGCACAGCAGAGCCAGGTGCGTCAGGCTGCAGCGCACACCCACCCAGCTGCACGTGTCTGTCGCCCTGATGCTCCCGTGCGTCTGCCCCGGTTTGCATTCCCACCGCTTTCTGCATGGAATTTCATAGGCTGCTGCACAAAACAGACGGTCCCCACATCACTGCTGCGTGTTGTGTTAGTGCTGGTACCTCTGCTGAGAGGGACCAGGAAAGGAACATGCTTGTGGAAGACAGAACAATCTGGCACGTCCTCAATTTAGCCTAACAGGCATCTGTACTGATTTAAATCATTTCAGATTGGTTTTGTTCTTCATGCACCAGGTAATCAGCAGGAGGGGAGACAAGGTGTTACATGAGGAAGGAAATGCCAAGATTTTCTTGGTACATTTCAGACAGCATCATGTAAAGTCATGAATCTCTGCAGAGGGCAGCCTGGGTTCTCTAAAAAATCACAGCACAGAGGAAGACTTTGGAGGAAAGAAGCTTAAGGAAAGTTCATATAAATCCTTCTATTCCCCTCGTTACTAGCTTTGCAGTCTGTCCTTGCAGTTTTCTTCCAACTTTTCCCCTCACAAATCTTCTTTTTGAAACAACACATCCTTAACTTGCTGCAGATCGGGAGTTTTTTTCCGTAACTCTCATCTTTCCCACTATGAATAAATGGAGAACACTGCTACTGTTAAATGAAATCACAGGAGGAGAACCACCAGCCTAACGTGACACCTCGAGAGGAATGGATACAAAAGCTCTGCTTTAAACCCTGAGTGCCACTGTCTTCTCCTTACCTGCAGAAATCAGAAGAAAAGATGTAAATTTTCTCATCTTTGCTGATCAGTGGGTGAAAGGATGTCCCATCTGTGCCATTGATCATGTTACACGCCTCTGTCGTCCACCAGCTCAAGGACCTGAAGCAAGGAAAACAAAGGGAGCAAGAGCTAAAAGATCTCCGAGCAGCAGTCAGGCAATGCCAGCTCCTGGCCCACGCAAATGGGAATCAGACCTGTACAGTGTCAATTCCTCCTGCCTCAGCTCTGCTAACAAGAAAAGGGATGGAAACGGCTTTAAGTTGCCCTTGCATCCTCTTTAAACTGGCACCAGGCAAGCAAGGGGCAGATTCTGACAGAAGCAACAGCCCTCTGAAAAACTTACTCTTTTCCTTTCCACTCCACAATCCTGGAGAAGTTCAGGTAGTTCGTTTCCCCACTCAGGAAAACATACTCTCCATCATCAGTTCCGTTCATCTGCAAACAGATACAGGAGCTTTCAGCGGCTCTGCTCATCCTGTGGCACCTGGCTGGTGACTGCAATGGCGTGGCAGGAGTTGAAGTTGTCACCTCCCCAAATCTACCCCAGGAGTGATGGACTGCCCCCGAGATCTGTGCAGTTCATTGAACTCTACCTTAAACAGCAACAAGGTGGAAGTGACCAGGCAAGATGCTTACACCTCCCAAAGGCAGGAAAGACAACACCAGATAAGCCTTTTCTCCCTTTGAGAGCTGCCCCTGAATAAAGAGCCCTCAGGAAGAAAATAACTCCACAGAAATAACCTCAGCACTGCAGATATCTCCAAGAAGGAAGGATTCCCCACAGCCCAAAATGACCAGAAATGGCTGCAGTGCAGAAATAACATCCCATTTCAGTCAATTACTAAGGAAATCAGTCAGGACATTTTCCTAGTAGTTTGCACAACAGGCCCCATGAAGTCCGTGTCATTCAAGCGAGCACAGGCAAGAGTGGAGGGGGTCGTGCTTGGAAAGTTTATCCATACCTCCCATCCAGTCCCTTGATGCAGGCAAAGTGAAGAGGGAACACCCCTTTGCTTTCCCTATCTCCTGGCAGTGCCATCATTCCCCAGGGAATGCACCAGCAGGTGTGGCCATGCAGTTACCTTGTTAAAGAGCCCGAAGAAGGGATCAATCTCGGGATGCAGCACGTGGATGGTGGACAGCAGCCTGTCCTTGTAGCCCCACAGCAGCTCGTGGACGCTGCGGACGGTGAACAGGGACTCCTGGTACAGCAGCAGCAGCACCTCTGTGGCAAACTGCAGAGGGGTTGACCTGGTCCACTCCATGGCAGTCTGCCAGGGCATTGGAATGAGAGAGGAATGGGCAGATTTATTGGGGAATAAACGATCAGCTGCATCCAGACACAAACGCTTTTCACCGCTGCACGTGCATTTCACCAAAATTCAAACAGTCATAACCTTTATTTCCTTTCTAGCTGACAAGTGGGTTTACAACATGTCTTTAAAGAGGTCATAACAAAAGAAGGGCATTTCTCTGGGCTAACCAACCTGTGGTTCTTCTCATACTGCCTGTTACAGTACATCACAGGCAAAAATCTGAAGGAGAGAGAATCCTTACCACCACGAGATTCCTGGGAGGAACTGAAAATACAGTGTCTGTATTGTCTCCAGCTTTCAGTAAGCTGAGTCCTATCTACTGCTATATATAGGGCATTTCTGTACTCATTCATAAAATCAGGCATTTTTGGAAATGCTGGGGAAAAAGTTGAAATGAAGGTACCCTGAAGTTGAAATTAAACCAGGATAGAGAGTAAAGGCTGAGTCACACCAGCAAGTGCTGGAGTACAGCCTGATTGCCTCTGGAAGCTGTGACACCTTTGGACCTGCTTGTTCTCATGCTATCCCTGGATAAGACCAAAATAATGGCCTGCCTGTGATCACCATGGGTCTCCCTTTCACCTAGCACAGTCCAGGGGTGCATTTTTCAGTTTAATTCTACTCTGAGAGGTCCTTTTCATTCAGCCCTGTCTGAAAATGCTCTGCTGTAGTTTCTTTGTGGTTTGAGAAGCAGACTTGGAGGCAGCTTCTACAATTTTGACAAAATAACCCCAAGCATTCCTAACTCCCTCATGCAGAAGCTGGAGCTCCTCCTAAGCACTTGACATCACTAATTCCCTGGAGAGGGAGGAAAAGAATAAATCCTCCCCAACAGTCCAGCCACAAACTGAGACCAGCATCTGCCCAGGACATGAGCTGCCTCTCTTGTTATTCCATCACATTTATCTACCACAAAGGGAGAATCAGGATGAAGCAACGCACTGCTCCTTCTGAAGTGTGTCAGGATGAATTCCAAGCAGGAATGAAAGAGAACTCACCACTGCAGGAATATTTACTGTCCTGATGAGGTCCACTTCAGGGTCTCCCACTGACTTCTGAGGTTCAAATACATAAGTCTTTGGGTTTAGAGCAGACACTTTGGTTCCATTATCCAAAAACTGGATGTGCACTCTTGGCCTGTATTCCCTGAAAGACAAGAGTTTGTTCTCTAATCCAAGTACACACAGCATTAATTGCAATTAATTTATGGCTGTTCTACTGCTTTAAGCACATAAAGGGTGGGATTTTCAGTTCTTTGGAAGCGGATTCTCTGACTGACACAAAGTCCCTGCTGTGTCAGTGTGAGCTGAGTCAGACCTCACTGGGTGTTTCCAAAAACGCCACCCCACGTGTTAATTGCACTTTATATTTTTGCCTCATCTTTAAAAACCTCAAAGGAAGGACAACAATTTCAGACGGCTCAGAAGGATTTAGAGGAACTGTCCATGAGATTCCCCTTGAAGTTCAGTTTGAAAATGAAACTCTTGTCTCTGCTGCAGGCAAAATTCACTCCCAGAAAGATGCAGGCTGCATGTGTCTCATCGACCTGACCTGAGAACCCACCAGAATCCTTCTGCTGGCTTTAGAGCACATGGCACCAGGGCTTACGTGTGACAGGACCACAGAACAAGCCTCATTTTAGTTCTTCCCATTTAATTCTCGAGCAGGAACCCTGGGCACAACAGAAATTCAGCTGAATTTTTGCTGCTCACTACCAGTGGCCTGGGAGGTTGCTGCTGTTCCTGTCTCAGCACTCAGACAGCAGGATAAAACTCAGGATTGCTGACAAACCAGTCCAATTGGCAAGGAACATCAAATGCTACCTGCTGGCCCGACGAGAAAGTCAGATCTTAATTACCCTGAAACACATGTCAGGAGCACAACTCAATTTTCATTGCCATTAGCACTTGACCAACCAGGATTGTGCAGTTGTGCAGAACAGGCTCACACACACACACACGTCTCCAGCAAACCCCAAAAGGGAAATGGCAGGCAGGCAGGCTGCTCACTGCCTGGCACACACAGGAGGTGAAACTCCCCCTGTTTCCTCAGCCTGCAGTGACTCAGGAGGCGGTTGACTTTCACATTTGCCTGGGAAAATTTCAAGTCACAAGACGTGAGGGAGAATTGTTCTGCCAGATGTTGTGCTCTGATGTCCTGCATTCAGTTCAGATCCAGATTCTGTCCTGGCTGTAGTGAATCCATAAGTGCAGCTTCACAACAAGCTCAGCTTTCACATTTTAAGCAACCTGGAAAGGCCTGTGAAACTACTTTATTAGAAACCAGCTCCTTCCCATCTTCCTTGCCCAGTGTCTCTACCACTCTCCGGCATTACTGCCACCCAAACATTTTGGTCTGGCAACACTTCCAGCTTGACTTGGCAAGAGCCTCTTGGACAGCAATCTATTTTATACCCCAGGGCTGGAACTGAGGGGATGGAAATGGACAGCTGTGAAATGCCTTCCTAAAATAGGCCAGGAGTAATCTGAGACACCTCTCCAGCTCTGGAGAGGAAAATAATACTCCCTGATGAGGGATATGAGTAGGAGGCTCTAAGATGTTAAAGTTAAAAAGTTGTAAATGTCTGCAAGACCAGACAATATTCCAGTGTTCTTTGGAACTCAGCAGGCTTGGGCAGATTAGCATCTTGCATTTTATAATTACTTATTGGACATGTTGCCAGTTCAACTTCCAGGATTTAGAAACGCCAGCACTACAATGTTTTTGTTACAGAATCTGCCTCAAGTGCTTTAAAGTGTATGCTGGTGAAAATTCTGAGCTGCAGGAAGAGACTCTCTTGAGTCCTCCCACCTCCTTCTTGTCACTGACTGGATTTTTTCCCTCTCCTTGTGTGGCCTAGTTCACTTCCAGCCTTTCCCCAAACACCCTGTTTTATAAAAAACGCAGAGCCATACACTTCATGTTAGGGCATTTTAGGTATTCTGCCACGTGCTAAGGCCAAATGAGTCTGCAGTGCTTTGCTACACAGGGCCTGTGAAACCAGCTGGATGTTTCTTCCCTGGCTGGAGCCTGCAGCGTGGCTGGAACATCCCTCCCTGCTCCCTGTGCTTCCACAGGCCTCCTCTCCTCCCCACCCACTGCTGACAACCTGCTGCAGCCACAGGCAGGCGAGGGTTATGGAGTCTGCTGGAAGAGAGCTCTGCACTTCCTAACTTGCCCTCCTTCCTCTATCAGATGGAGCAGAGCACTGGGGAATCCTGTCCAGACATGCCAGAATCAGGCTAAACAAACAAGCCAGAAGCAACTGGAATGTGCAGCCTCCTTCCTTCCCTCCCTGTTCCTTCAAGAACACTGCAGGGAGGGCCGGTGTCAGGGACCCACTCGCAGCCGGCCTGTGGCGTGGGATGCAGGGAAAGGCTCTCCCAGCAAACCAGAGCTCAGGCTGGGCCTCCCCTGGGGCAGGGAGCAGCACAGCCAGTACAGCCCCAGCCCCAGCCCCATCCACCCTGCTGAGCTCCTTCATGGACAAGGTGCAGCTTCGCAGGCCAGGCTGCGTGTGACGCCCAGGAGACTCGGAGCTAAGGAAAGGGAAAAGAAGAAGCTGGCAAAGAGGACTGAATACCAGCCTGTGTGGTTCCCTGCATCCCTGTGAACTCTGGAGCTGGTCCTTTGGATCTTCCTGACACTGAACACATTGCTGACTAATGCCCAGTGTTATGCTACACACACCTGAAGGAAAGCTTGGGAACTTGAGAGCTTGTGGATCTTTTCTCCAGCTCTACTGGCTCATGTAATAGCAGGGATTTTGCCAAAGTACCACACGGAGTTTGCCAGGGTTAAGCAGACATAGGACGAGAATGCAGAGGAGACAGGAGAAGGGATTGTTGGCAGAGGGAGAAGCAAGGCTGAGGTGTGGGAGGAAGGAAACTAAAAGGCAAGAGATAATGCAGAAACCAAGGCTCCCACAAAGGCTCTAGCTTTCACTCCAGCATTTTTTCAAATACCAACAGATTCTGATATTTTTGCAGCTTAGTAAAGACAGCTCCTTCTGGCACTGAGCCAGTGCTCGGCCTGGATGAGCCTGTGCAACCAGAAGTGAGGCTGATAGTGAAGAATCCACCTTTTTGCCGTGGTGATGGAGTTCCTCATAATGCTGGGACTCCCAGGACCACAACCCTTCCTGCCACAGGCCTGCTCCTGGTTTACAGGGCTGCAGGCAGCAGAGCTGAGGACAGCTCTAAAGGAAAACTCGTTTGTAAGGTGACTTTAAGATCTCTCCATGCCACACAGGACAGCTCGAGGGGTTGGACATTATTTAACACTGCACATGGCCTTAGTAAATCCATCAGTAAAAATGAGAGATAGATCTAAAACCTAAGCAGGCTTTTTAGCGAGGGTTGGCTCAGGAAGACACTTTTAGTACCACTCTAACTGTTTTTCTAGCCACATTTTACCCATGTGGATTATGCAACTCCAGGTAGGAACCAATTCCTGAGTGAGCACAAGTCACACTTCTGTGCAACACCCCTCTCCCCAACCTCCCAAACATCACCCAGCTCACAAGCCAGCAGGCCAGGATGTGCAACAGCTTCCTCTGTGTTCAGCAGCTGAAGAACAGCAGCACACCAGCAAAACTTTGCCCAAAATCTGGCAGAAGTCACTGGCTTCATCTGAAAGCAGCTGCAAGTATCAGTGCTGTCTGTGTGGGCTGTGACCATGCTCCCCTGGATAAACCTTCCCTCACACATTAACACCTAGGTTTTCTCCTAGAATGGGATCCCAAATGTTCTGGATCCTCCATTTTGGCTTCCTCACATACCACAGTTTTTGTGAAGTGTGGAACCCCTGAAAGGGTCCTACCTGTAGGTGTATGGTCCTATTTCCTCTACGAGAGGAGTAGCGCCTTGGAGCACTTCCAGAGGATTTGTCACGTTAAAGAAGTAGAACTGCATGTAGACTGGGGGGGGAGGGTCCTCCCAGGCCTCAAAGGTTTCTGTGCCATTCTTCAAGACTGTTCCCTGAAACAAGAGAGAGGCAGATCAGCTGCTAATGCATGATACGGACAGGAAAGAGAAGAATTCCCTGCCTTGGGAACAAGCACAGGCAGTAAGACTGGAGACCCCAATTCTAGACGTGTTTTACTTTGAAGAATCTCACTCAATATCAACCAGCCAGGCCAGGGGCAGCATTGGTTGGTTTGTAGTTCCTCTTCCCCCCACAGACAATTCCGCCTGACATTTCTCAGAATGGAGACTGAGCAGCTATTACTCAGCAATGCTGTCTCCTTTCCTGCATCAGTAAAAACCTCCACCTGGTGCAAGACACCACAAAATGTGCCAACATTACAGATAAAAGTAGAACTTAACAGTGGGAGGCCAAGAGAGTCTTGGCCTTTATGATTTCTTTGCCCAAGAATGTCAGATTCCAACCCAGCTGTGAGATCTGTCTCCAAAGCAATCAGACTTTGTTTTTCAGTGGCCTGTGAGAAAAACTGTGAATGACAAATTACTTTCACATAGGCACTCTAGGATTTGTGTCTTTCCAAGGTCTTGGAAGAGGGGAAAGATTGTTCGCCCTCTGTCTTGAATTTCTTTCCTACAGCAATGTCAGCACATGCATCTCCAGACCCACGGTCTGTTGGTCTATTTTGTAACCAAGCTAAAAACCATTATTTTATAACAGAAGCACTTAAGAAATGAAACAGTAATTCCCTTACCTCAGTGATACCCCTTATCAGCATATACATGTTATATGGAAAGTCACAACCACACCTGTCATGTATAGCTCTGTAACAGAGGTCTCAATCTCTCATTTTTATCACTATCCCATTTTAGATAAAATTCATCCCACCTATAAAGCATCCCCACCACCAAAATCAAGGCTTTTCATGTAGTTATAACTCTGGAATTGCTTCAGTGGTCACAAAGAGAAATCTGGCTTGCAGAGTGGATTTTCAGGAATAAACACAAAGAAAACTCTGTCTCTGAAAACCACATCACCTGTAGGCAGAAGAAAGGGAGGAGGGGAATGATTTGCAATTAAATGGGTCTCATCAACACTCATTCTTTTTATTCTTCTGAGAAAACAAGGCAAATATTGTGAGTGGAAGCTAAGAAGCAGGACAGGCTGGACAGCTGCCAGCTCGTGGTCAGTGTTCATGGGGTCTTATCAGCCACAGTTGCCTCAGGACTCATTCTTGGCCTTCCCACGTAAGGAGCCGTTTTCTTTCCGTGTAGACTTTAATTTTGAGGGATGAGATAAAGAGAAGACTGTTTCAAAGACCAACTTATTGGCAGAAGCTTGGCATGGCAGCAATAATGCTGGATGGCAGTGAGAGCCAGCCCAGCTGGTGGCACTTTGCACTTGCTGCCTGCTTTCCCCATAGGATTAAACCCCATGCAGTCTGTGCACAGCTCAAAAATTAATGTGTTTCAGACATGCTTGAGGAGCTTGGAGCATTTCTCTGGAACTACCAACACCTCATATATACAATTTCCTACATAGTCTGATGCTTTTGATCCTGTTTTCTTGTGATTTATGCCAAAGAGACTCATCCCTGTATTTACGAGTATTCGCTGGTCAGATTCGTTCCAGATTTATTTCTTGGATCTGCATGGCACAATTTGCATCTCCCACAAAAATTAAGTGTCTATTTATAGCTCTTTACAGTGACAGCAAACCCAGATTCACAAACCTCTGAGCTAGCTTCAGATGGACTCCCAAAAACTGTCAAATAATGAAACATGGTAAGCTCTTCTGATTTTCACCAAATGTTACCAGGGATATATTTCAGTTTATCACATGCTATTACAAGGACATCAGGGCTTCTCCTTTCCAAGTGGAGTCCACAGTCATTTCCAGTGTTCCCAAGCGTCCTTCCTGCTGACTGTATTTATCAGCCAGCCCTGAACCCAGCTCTCTCATTTACTGCTGTTTCTTTGCCTTGACTGTGCTCTACACAAAGGAAATAAAAAGGGAGCTTTTCCTCCCAAATATGACTGCTACTGGCAGCGATGGTGGGAGTGGGAAATGGTACTGAACATTTTTTAAACCTAACAGAAAATGTAATTGCTTTTTTTTTTTTCTTTCCCTGGAACTCCTAAACGTTTTTTTGAAAGATGCACTTTTATGTGCTCACCTATGACAGAGTTTACCTGCAAATTGTTAAGGTGATGGGACAAGTGTTCAGGCCAGCATGAACAGACCACTCTACTCCTGCACCTTGGGAATGCCCCACCCCAAAGGAGCATCCCAATGGATCCTTCAGCTAGGCCTTCATACCAAACTCTGCTGCAATCTCCAATATTTTGCATTAAACAACAACAGCAAAAAATTATCAATACATCAATTAAATCAATGGAGAAAACATCCTCCTTGTCCTTTTGGGCCTGAAACACTCCAGCCAGCCCAGCCTGAGAGATGGCTGGCGCCACAAGTCTAGTGGAATTTCAAGGGGTTTGAAGAATAAGTGTTTTCTAAAATTATCAGCATAAGGGATGTGGCATGAAGGAAACACCTGGGCCAAAGGACTGACTGACTTCCAAGTTTGAAATTAGGAGCATAGCTCAAAGACTGATTTTGTGTGTATATACATATATATATATATAGAGAGAGAGAGAGGTATATAATATTAGGTTATATTCATAACCCACACAATGGGTTATGAATATAAATATACCAGGATCTACCAGCATCAGAGAGCACAAGGCGACACAACTGGCAGCTGGGAACGTTTTTCTCCTGGGGGAGATTCATCCTGGTTCATTACAAGCTTTCTCCCATTACTCTCTGGAATTTCAGGTGCTAAGCCCTGATAACAAACAGGTTTTGGCCATCTGATTGGGATGGCATGTTTAGTTCACAAAAATACAATAAAATGGCAAATAAAGAATAAATTGACAAGATTTGAATGCCTTCTGGGAAAAATGCTGCCACTGTTCTTGTCACGACACATCTGCCCACTGATTTTCGAGGGGATGTGAAGTCTGACAGCAGGTTGGATTCCCACTCTTCCCACACCCTCTCTGTATCCCAGATCCTGCATTTGGCTGGAAAGGCTGCTGCACAGAACCTCCTGTGAAAGCAGACATCTTCAGCGGTTCACAGGTGCTTCAGCTGCTCCAAAATACAGCTTTCCACTCCAGCTGCACGTGAGACTGCAAAGACAGCCCCTCATTGGGAGGCAGCTCCGTTTCAGGACGGCTGGAAAGCCCTCAAAGGAACTCCCTGCAACAGCTCGGGTCTTGCCCCATTTCAAAGGCAAATTGAGATTTGTCTATTTGCACAAGATTTTCTAAGCTCCACACGTGTTTACGCAAGAGACAGCAGCTTTTGAGACTACACACAAATGCGGGGAAGCTCACGTGGGATAAAGCAAATGTGGAAAGGAGCCAGATCAGCAGAATGACTGGGAGCACCCCGCTTTGGAGCTGAAAGCTGTGCTTCCCCAGTCTGGGGGGGTGTGGCTGCTGCAGAAGGCCAGCAGGGAGCTGGCAGCTCTCGTAGGGAGCTGGACGCCTCATTCCCTGCAATCCAGATGTGTGCCAGCAAGAGCTGGAGAGCAGCAGGCAGGAAAAGGCTGAAGGCTCTGGAAACTTTATCCTGCATTACTGCAAGGCCTGCTGAGTGAATACCAACTTGGTCTTACGTAAGGCTCCGTGCTGGGGAAGGAGCAGGCAGCCAGGAGATAATGTGGGTAAGGAGGATCATGCCTAATTCCCCTCAGTCCTGCTCCAAACCACTGCCTTCACCCCTCTGCTCTGGTGATAGCAGCACACTTGGAAATAGAACTTCTAGGATGCAGGGGATGGCAGAATCCTTCCCAAGGAGAGCCAAGATCAGGGGGATGGAGCTGCACTTCCAAGTGCCACAACCTGCTGTAAGCTCGCTGCCAACCTAAAACTGTGCTTGCCAAACGAAACTGATTTGAGACCGTGCAGTTTCCATGGTAGGAAAGGCTCCCTGTCAACAGCCCAGAGGAAAGAACAGTAGGTTAGGCGATCACCAGTTAGACAGCAGCACTGGTCAAATCCCTTCACCCTGGCTGCTCTGCCAGATTAAGAACTAAGATGATATTCCTCAGACAGATAAATAATTGTTCATTTACAAAGGAATTCCAACGGAGTTACTAACACAGCTGACCCTTCTCACTGGACCACTGGATAAAGGCACAGAGCCACTCTGGGAGAGAAACAAGGCCTCTGCACCCACAGCAGTGCCAGGACGGGTGTCCCCGAGTGTGGAACAACAGGGTGAAATGCCTCGCTGCCATCACCCAGCCTGGGTAACTGGGAGACATCACGTGTTCCAGCCCACAGCACCTCTGGCCGTGCTCCAGAGGCACCAGTAAATGGAGCAGCAGAACAAGTATCAAAGCTGCCAGCGATTTAGGACAGAGATGGCAAAAAGAGGGGGTACTTTAGGTGTCCCTTGCTTCCCTCAAGGGCTGCTGCTCTGGAGAGGGCTCCTCGCTACAGCTGTTGCCCCACAGCCAGCAAAGCTGCCTCAAGAAGTGGCATTTTTACCCATCCTTACCCAATTTTTACCCATGCCAGGGACCAGTGCAGCCTGAGCTCCATTCTGAGCCCCAGCCCAGCCAGGTGGTGCTGGGCAGGGGAGTTCACGGCCCAGGGATGCTCCTGCCACCCACAGCTGCTGCAAGGAGGGAGCCAGCTCCCTCCCTCCCTCCCAAGGCTATTTTCAGCGGGAATAAACCGGCAAACAAGGACCGGGACGGGGACGCGGCAATGCTTTTACCTGCTTCACCTGCAGATCCACCACCGTCTGGAAGACGTGCGCCACCATCAAGGAGATGCTGGCGATGAGCAGCGTCATGGCCAGCACCCCCACGGTGACGAGGCACAGGGACTTCATGGCTGCTGCGGCTGCTGTCGCCTCCTCCGAGCAGGGACCGCCGGGGCTCCGCCGGGCTCGGGCTCCGGGGGCGGGCGCACCGCGGGCCCCGCCCGCCAGCGCCGGGAGGAGCCGCCGCTCCCCGCCCCTCGGCGCCGCAGCGACCGCGGCTCGCCCGGGGGATGCTGTCACGGCTCACTGGGGCCGGGACACCGTATCCCAAAATAACGAGGGGGTGGTTCCTGCCCGCAAGGCTGCCTGGCACAGCAGGAATCCTCCTGCCCGCTGAGGACGGCGCTGCTGGAGAGCCTCGCTCCGTGCGGCAGGCAGCGCCAAAGGGCGTTGTGGAAAAACAAGCGGAGGAATTCTACAGCAGGATTATTGGGGGAAAACTTGCAGTCTAGAGCGTGAAACGCCTCTAGATTGAGTTAAGCATCGCAGGGAGCGGATTCTGCTACAATTCAATGCGGTTCAGCTATTGCCACTAACACAGTTAAGCCTGTTATAAATGAACTCTGTAAATTCGTGCTAAAATATGAATTAAAGTTATAAGAATTGGGGGATGCAGCCCCCTCTTCTGAAACCAGAAGTTTCAAAAACTCCTAAAACCAGTTTGACCAGGGAGGGGTTTTCACAACACCAGAGCAGCGATCTATTCAGTCAATAGGTGAGAACTCCATCCCAGGTGGAGTCAGATTTGTATCACAGGAACATTCACACCACGACCGGACGATGATTGCCTGATCGCTATCACCTGGTATCTACATCTCGACCATCAAGGAATTATGTTTCTGGGAATCCTATTGTCAAGACGGAGGAGCCAGATGCACCAGTTTCGTCATCCGGAGATGGACAATTCATCGCAGGATGGACCACACATCACACCCAGAAACCTCTTTTTGTCCGGCCCTGTAACCTATTCAGGGCTGAGAAGAATGGACTAGATGTCGTCATCCCACCCAGAACTGTATAAAATCACCCTGGCTGAGACAGTCAGGGTGGACCGGGGGAGATCTGATGCGATAGAGGTCAGATCTATACGCGTTCACCCAGTACCGACCCCGGGCTCGGTACTGCTCCTCAATATCGTGGCTCGTTGTGACCGATCTTTCGGCTGCATAATAAATTTTATTTCTTTATAAATTTGATTGGGCTCTTTTATTTATCACAAGCCCCTCTTTAAAAAGTAAATTAAATCAATGTACCTGCTTCTTTAAAAGCCAGTGGGATGTAATGCTCCGCTTTTCCATCCATCACTGCCAGCAGGAGGGAAAGACACCTGCAACAGGGGCTTTCCCACCTATGGATGCCATGCCAATCCCTTTCCACCACGACCTTCCTGTGGCACAACGGGAAGGAAAGCCCTGTGACACAGGGCTCCCATCCCACATCCCATCAGCAGCACCAGTTTCCCAAATCACGAGTCAGTTTCCTCTCCAAACCACGAGACTGGCAGCTTGCCAGCTGCAGCCTGATCCAAGTAATGCCTTCCTGAGCAAGAGGGCAAGTGGCCCATCAGGTGGATTTCCTGCTCAGATGGACTGAAGTGTCTTCCATTATAAATACTTCTTTCTGTAATTGTGATTGCAGCAACAGTCTTCTATGTGCCCTTTGGGATATTTTTGCTTATGAAAGCTTCTGGGGTCACATGGCACAGTTGTTTGGGAAACCAGAATTTCTGTGGTTCCACCCACACGAAAAAAAAAACCAAAACCAACTAAAAAAACTGTTGTTCTGGCAGCTTTCTTTCATTTAGATTCTCATTCCTGAGTGGTGTTCTTAGCCCTGTTCCATCACCATCTCTCCAAAAACCAAGAAGCAGAGTACATAATTACAATCTGGTTGTGAAGGCTAATTTAACTACAGCAATAAAACCCTCTCCTTAGAAAGACTCTTCCATGGGAATTCTCTCTCTGAAACCATAAACCTTCCATTCCACTGTAAAATATTTTAGCTGAACCCTGGCACAAATATTTATAGATCAAGCAAAGATTCCTGCAGAAATTTCGGGTTGCCTAATTCAGCTTTTCAGTTTATTTTTCCATAAAAATCTACCCATGTGATGCATAGAACCACATCATTTCTCCATACAGATTTTCTAGACTCTCAGTGTGAATTATTTTCTTTATTTTGACAAATTATTTCACCTTTGGAAGCAACCTCATGACTCAGGGGTGCTCACCAGTCCTGATACACAGCAAACACTTCTGTGAGGAGTGGCTCCGCCTCTGGAGTGCAGCCTGGGAATGAAGTGGGAGCACTGCTGGCTCCAGGCACAATCCTGTGTCATAATTACAGATCCCTGAAACAAGCAGAGGCACATCTTCCCTTTCCAGCATCATGATGATATTTCTGAGAGAAGAGGCAGACAAGGCCCACATTCTGGAAAGCATAGACATGGTGAAATTGTCCTGTCCTGTGCACTAGGAATATCTTTAATAAATATAAAAAGCCAGACTTACTGAGGTTGTGATGTGGCTCCTTCAGTCTGTGCAATACCAGGTGCTCAGCTCCTTGGAGTCCATGTAAGGCAGGAAAAGCTTGTAATGGAAGGAGTTAGGAAATCACACAGCACCATATCAGCCAAACCAGAACAGAAATCCTTAACCCTACTCCCGTGGTTTAGTAACTATCAGACATTTCTTCAGTGGAAGTTTAATGCTGCCCACAACAGGGCTGGAACAGCACACAGGAGGGTGGGGTATTGTTCCTTGTCTCTTTGGGTGCATCCATGGCACTTGATGGTTCTCTGGACTTTGACACCCGAGATAGGAATTGTGCTTGCCCTTACTTAATCATCTGCCACTGCTGACAGACCTGTTCACACCACGTCTGACTGGATCCAGGCCTTGCAGTGTTTCCTTCAGGAGCTGTGGCCTCGGGGCACACAGACATCAAACGACCTCTCCAGGACCAAGTGTATCCCAAAGTTTCATCAAGTGTAGTTTCACCTCAACACTGAACATGCAGCTGTAACTAGCAAAGTGCTTTACCTAATAAATGCTCTCACAGTTTCTGTCTTATCTCCAATTTGGCTAGGCTTGTCCCCTTGTCTCCTGCTGCTGCGTGATGTTTGCAGCCTGCTTCCCTCTAAGGATCTCTGGTACCTGGCTGCCCAGCTCACCCACACAACATAAAATGCATGACAGGGAGCCTGCAGGTCCTGCCCGTTCCCAGTTTCCTGACAAAGAGGCTGTGCTGGCTGCAGTTCCACTGCAAGGGCCAAGGACAGCAGCACAAGCCTTACATGCAGAGAACACTCCCAGCCTTGGAGGGAGCAGCTCTTGGGGAACACCCAAGTGCATCAGTAACACGCAAGGAAAAGGTTTCTGCTTTCCCTGCACAGCTCGCACACATCCTTGCCACCAGAGAACCCACACACACTTGTGTGTTTCTAGTACTCTATGCTTAATTAATAAAATAATAACCTAATTATAAGATCCTGATTTCAGCTAAGAGTTGAGACATTCCTGAAAGGTTTGTAAGTGGGTAGTGATCACATTTCACTGTCTCAAGCTTTAATTTATTCTTCCCACAGAGGCAAATTAATTGCTGGCAGGAAAGCAGTTCACTGTAGGGCAGAGCTACGCTGCAATTACAGGATCCATCAGCGACCTTGGAAAGGGCTGGGAGTAAAGTTGATGCTTCTGTAAGAGCAGCCTTTGCTCTTGGGTTAGAACACTGCTTGACTTCCAGATTTGGGACAGTGACATCCCAGAAAATAAGACATTTTCCTGCAATAGCACTTAATTTTGCTTCTGAGGAAATTATTACTTTTAACTGTTATGAGATTAGCAGCAAAAAATGGTTTTCCTTCTGAAATTTGGACCTGACCCTCATATTTTTGACACTCCCCAGCTAAGTAACTTCAGTCCTCGTGAACTGTAAGCCACTCACACACACATTCATGTCATAATTGTGATATAGGCCATGGGGCACATCTTAGAATCACACAGACACAACCATATTCCTCCAAAACTAGCAAGTGCAGCCAGTCACACCCATCAGCTACTTCTGGCTGGGTTTGCTGCTCCCCTGACTCATCTGCTTGTGCAGCAAGAGCCTCATGACTCAGGGGTGCCAAGCCCTGCTGCTTGTGTGGGACTGAGTGTTGCTCCAGGCCACCTTTTCCTCCTGGTCCTCTTCACCCAGATTTCTCCCCTCACGCAGCTCCATGCTTTTCCAAAGCTGAACCCTTCATTCAAAACACCTCCAGAGCAGTGCTGGAGCCCTCCCTGCTGAGCCAAGAAATACCTTCTGGGGTGGGAGAATGTCACCAGTGGCTGTGAAAGAGAGACCTTGCTGGGAAAGGAAGGAGGGGAAGCTGCAGGGCATGCACTGGGATGGACGGGAGGCTCTGGCAAGTGGCACTGTCTGGTGATATACACAGGTTTGTTGAGGGCCTGGCTTGCAGTGCCAAGCCCATCTCATCAGTGAAGCTCTTCCTGTCAGTGTTTTACTACCTTAATTCAGGTTTTAGCTTCTGCAATGCAGATTGCAACAGGAAGAACGCTGTCTTTTCAAGTGGTCGATCTGGTACTCTTGAGCATTGCCCACAGAGACTGACACAGTTTTCCAAGCCCTCAGTTTTCTATACAGCCCTTGAGGCAGCTCCAGGATGAACCAGGTTTACTTGTTCTGCTGCTGCTGAGCACTGCAAACAGCCCTGGACTACTGGGAACACCCTCTGCACGCCAACGAATAAGCACAAGTGTGGAAGCAGCCAGGGAGGAACCAAAACCACTGCTGATATGGGCCCATGCTGTTTCCAGCAGTAGAGCAAAGGAGAACCTGGCAAAAAAAGCCTGGAGAAATGCAAAACCAGACCAGGATTGTGTTCACTCTTGCCTTACAAACAAGGAGACAACAAAGCCCGAATCACCATAAAAATGTGTCTCTGATTTTATTCTAGGGAGAGCTATAAGGAGCGGGCAGGTTTCTGGCACATGTGGCTGACACAGTCAGGTTAGTCGTGAAGGCCAGGTATTTTATCAGCCACACATTTCCCCATCAATATCTGACACTGCAGAGCAGAGACTTTACCCTCCAGCCTTGAAAACCTCTCTGGTAACCCTGGACATGACAGAGGTTATAAAGAACCTCTCATTCAAACAGAACCCATGGTGATCGTGCCCTTTTCTCCTATATTATGGCATGTATGCCTCCTAAAAAGGGGAGAATTACATTCTGCAACCCTCAGCTGTAGAGGGCCCAAATCCCATAGCAGTGGATGAACACTCCAGCCCCTGGCCCAGACCTTCCTGAAGGGAGAGGGCAGAGAGAAAGACCTATTCCATTTATTTGATCCATTTGGGACTTAGAGTTTCAACCTATAACTAGTTTTAAGTGAACTGCACTAGGGAGGGCACATTTAAAATGGGCAAACCAATGGCACACGTTTCCCTCATCTGAGAGTCCTGTTCCATAACAGAAACTCCAGGGGTCTAATTTTCATCTTTTCGCAGCCTGTTCTCAACTGCTTTTTGATCTGAATGAGTTCAAGAGCAGACTCTGGCCCTTAGAATGTCTGCTGCTGCATTAAAGCCTAGGTAGACACCACCTCTCCACACAATTTTACTGAGGAAAAGTGGAGGTCTTGCACAGAGAGACAGGGATTTTCACAGTCTCCGTCGACTGCATTTGGGAGAGGCTGCAAACCTACAATCAGTCTCCTTTGTTCTGAGCCTGTCTTATATCAAAGCCTGAGATCTTCCCCCATTCCTGAAGTAAACATAGGGATTGAAGGCTGCAATTAGATGATCTTGCCAGCCTGCATCACATTATGATTTACTCAGGCACCTCAACTAACTCTAATTAAAATTCTGCAGTGTAAGTATCTTGTAGCAGACAGCATCAGTGGCTCCAGAGCAGCATAACCAAGCTCTCTGGAGGCTTCCCATGGACAAAACCTGGGGTGTCTGTCCTTAAAATGCACCAAACTCCTTGCCACAGATGAGGAAAGACCAAAAACTCACATTAGCAGTCTCTCTCTGATTCCCAGTGTCCACTGCACTTAAATGCACACTGGGTAGGCCTGGAATGAGTCATCTATTGCCAGTGGCAGCCACTGGAAAACAAATGCTTTGTATGTCAGCCTGGATACAAACAGCTCCTGTCTACCAGCTCAGACAAGGAGGCTGTGTGTGGGACAGCTCTCAGCTCCCACCCCGGGCCAGGGCAGCACTGCCCAGGGACATGAGAGCCACCAGCTTCCCTGGAAGCTGGTGCCAGAGGTGGAGGTCTCAAGAGACCAGGTCAGAACAAGATGAGGGAAATGATGTGCAAAGGGTTAACGGGGTGAGGGGTATCCTAGGGGTCTAATCCGGCTAGGGAGGTTATGGAATCTCCTACCTTAGGATCTATTTTCCCTCTGTGCCCCAACTCCTGAGGGCAGTGCAGAGCCAGGCTGGTCACTTTGAATCCCTGCTGAAGGCAAAGCTTTGCTACGATGTGGTGGCACCAGTGCATGGCAGGGTTTTATCCCAGTGCAGTAAACAAAATCCCGGGACTGTTTGGACGGGCAGGATGCCAGGCTCCCTCCAGGACAGCTTCTCACAGCTGCTGATCTGTATCTCTGCTCAACACAGAGGAGGCACTGAGGAAAAAACACTGAGGGGGACAGGGAAGGCAAAGCCAAGCAACCCAGCACCCTTTGGCTATTTCTAGGTCTGTATTTCTTCCAGAACCCTGCTCCTCTGTCCCCACTCCTTGTCAGATGCCAGGCTCCAGCCCCAGTGCCCTGTTGCACTTGGGTGCCTGCCAGCCTCAATTCTGAGAATTTAATATCTTAAATATAGGCGCTAGGCTTCAGCACAGTCTGCAATACCTTGTGTAGGTCAGCTGTGTCCCATGGCACCAAAGGGAATACTTTGGGGACACAAAATATACCCCCCTCCCCATGGTTCTAGCATATGACCCGGGCCTCAGGATGGAGCCACTGCATCAGGTGCTGGCTCAGGGCTTGTCCTGCCCTCTGACAAGACTGTGTGGGAAAGGACTTCTTGCTTTCCCCTGTCACCAGACCCAAGAAGCACATGACTAAGTGACCAGTGACATCCACCCCCCGCTACACTTACCCCTGGAAAGAGGAACCTGCAGGGACAGATTCAGAATAGGACGCGCAGATTTGATGGCAGCAAAACTGCACTTCAAGGCCCACGAAAGGTTCCTGCTGCTGCCTTGTTTTATATCCCTGGCTGTTTATTTCAGGGGGGACAAATATGTACCACTAGTGAAGGCACCTCTCTACAACTCTGTGATGCCAGAACTGGAATAAAACCTGAGGTCATGAAGATAAGCACTGCTGTCAGAGCTTACAGACCATTTGGGAGAATCCTTTCCCAAGAATCCCCACATGGTAAGCAGCCAGGCAACACAAAGAACAACAACCCCCTTCCCCTCATTTTGAATTAAATCATGTGATTTATAAAACAATACAATTTTCTTGCAGCTCTCAGCAAAGCAGCATCTAAGATATGGGGGCATCAATACCCATATTTAGAATCTCTAAAAAGGTTTGGCCTAAGTCAAAGAAAGAGTGTGAAATAATCCCCCACTTCACCTATCTTTTATGCTGCATTTTCCTATGGGCCTGACAATGTAAAGAATCCACATCAAAGTCCAAGCATGGTGTCTCCAGGATGCGAGACAACCAAGAGAGGCTGTCAGCAGGATTTTGCTGGGAAATCTCATTTATGGTTGAATTTCTAAGAGCTGCTGAGTATCACAACTTCAATGAAGTCTGAGATGAGGTTGAGACAATTTAGTCAAATATATTATACTTTGATTTATGCCTGGGAGGAGGTAAAAATCAATGGGCACCAACCATGAAAGGGCACCTGGAACACAGCTGTACCAGCTGGGGAAATGGAGAATGGAGAACAACAAAATAGAAAGTGTGACTTGCACAGAGTGACTAATAAACTGAATAAGCTGGCAAATAATGGCTCATGGGAAACAAATCTGGGAGAAAAAGGGATGTAGGGAAAGCTGTCATTGACACTACTGTCACAGTGCAGAAATCCGGAGAAAGCACAGGAAATACAGTAAGAGACTGGCAGGGCAAGCAATAAGCTCTGCCTCAAAACCGAGAAGGAATTCCAAGTCAGATTACTGTGGGTAAGTAGGAAAGAACAGCATTAGACCTCTCAGATGTTTTGAGTCAGCCAAGCAAGGATGAAATGTATTCTAATATGGAAAAAATAGCAGAGCAAACTCAGAATCACAACCTGTGTCCTTAAAAATACCTGGAAAACCTGTGTGCTCTGTGCTTCTCAGCCTGGGTAAGACCTTTGGGGGTGACATCTGTGTCCAGGTTGGGTCACTGTTCTTAAAGGAGAATGACACCAGGCCTAAAGTGGACTCCTGAGACCCCTTTTAGCTGCTTTTCAGATTTTAATGGCTCATAATGGAAAGCAGGTCTGGATCTGGGGTGTCCTCATTACTAACCAACCACTCTCCAAGAAGTTAATAGCAACCGAGAGAAAGCATCTCCTCTCTGTTTGGGAGGGAAGAGCTCTTCCTGCCAGCCATACTCCTCCTGTGCCACCTGCTGACTGCTGTGCAATGCTGCACAAGAGTGTCCAGTGCTCACAGCTGAGATACTCCAAATAATATGGGAGAGGGATGAGCCAGAATGCCAGCCAGGGTCATGGTTTCCTCCAAAATACATGAATACTTTGCTCTTCCTGTTTTTCTACCTGCCTGGGTGGGGATCCAACACAGAAAGTGTCAAACAAATGCCCAGAAAACCTCCACAGCATCAGTCTTAAATTTTAGATTTTAACCGGGCTCCTAGGGAGGCTACTTTGGCCAAAGCTCTGTGACTTATGGTTAAGATGGGAAAAAGAGATGTGACATTGTTCCTTTTCCCATCTCCTTTTAACACCTGACTGTTTCCAGTTAAACTAGAAGAGGAATTCTTCACAATGAAAGAATCAGTAATGCTGAACATGGCCATACCTTGCAGCTACTGCAAGGGGTAACTCCCAAAGCACACCGCTACAGCACCAGCACTTGGCATCTGTTCCAGCAACAGAGATGCCTGTGGCACTTCCAGATGCCCCGAGACCACATCCACAGGGAGTCACAGGGCTCCTGGATTTGTATTTCTTTCTTACTTACTCACGTTTTCATTTTGTTCTGCCCCAGAACTGGAGGAAGCACCATATGCACCCAAGGCTTTAAGAGCATTCTCTCCCCGGGATCAGACAGTGGCCAGGCTCACAGGAGCTTTCCAAATACATGCCCAAGTGCCTCTGCCAGAGCCAGGAGAGTGGAACAGAAGCACACGGGTCTGGCTGAGCAGGACATCTCACTGGAGATTCCCTGTTACCACACTAGATGGCACAGCTGACGGAATAACAGAGTTGCTGTGTGACACTGCCCGTGGGCCAGCCCTTCTTAACAACACCACTGGCTGCTGCCTTGGTCACAGAACTGGGGGAGCAAAATACCTGCCGCCCCTGTTTTGGTTTTGGTTCTGAAACATGGAAGGGCATTAAGCTTGAGGCTCCTGATCTGGGGGCAGGCAGCTGGGAATTCCACAAAGTCACGTGTGGCTTTTCCAAATACTCTCCCACTTTTCCAATGCTCTCCCACTTGCTGAGCAAACAATGGTGCAATGGAGCCTCATTCACAGAACACTGCTCTCCAAAGTAATGCCATATTAGGAATGACTGCGAGAACAAACTGAAGTCTTAATTCATTAGAAACAGAATTTTGTCCCTGAGACTTCATGAATTTGTGTCCTTGTTCCTTTATTGTACACACACCTTGTTTGGTTCTGATGAAAGCTTTTAAAAAAAAAATCTCAGTTACATTTTGGAGCATTTCTGTTTATCTGCTTTGGAAATCCTCTAAGCAGACAGAAGTCTCAAAGTTCTACAGGATGTGAGCACTTCAAGAATTCCTAGAGGGGAAGGGACCAAAGCCTCCAAAGGGATAAGTTACTATCTGCATGCACTTGCTACAGAAGAGGAACCTCAGCCCTCAGTGACCCTTCTCAATTCTCCCCTGTCCAGCATCTGTGCTTCTAACACTTGGTAAGTGATCAGCAATTCAAGAGTTTCACCCTTAGTATTCACTGAGACCCTTGTTTTAAAAAAACAGGAGATAGCAAATTAATTCCAGGCAAACAACTCGGCTGCTGCCTGCACCAGGCGACCACTGTTACAGGCACGAGTGAAACTCATTACATCCACATAACTCCACACTGCCTCTCAAAGGGAAAGGTCCTCTGGGGACTATGCAGGACTGGGCTGGGAATGTGGGTTACTGAACTGTCCTTCTCTGCCTGGCTGTGCAGCAAGCTTGTCTCATTGTCACAAGCTTTGTGACTCCCTCTTTTTGTAATGATACAAATGCATTTGTGGTATCTGAACACTCAAAGCAATCAGGGTGCTTTGCTTTAGTTTCTTCTGCAGGTACTGGGTGAGAAAGTCTGGCGCCAGAAGAAACCCAAATGAGCGTGGAGATGAACAGAAGCAGGAAAGACCTTTGAGCAGTGGAGACTCCTTAAAGCAGCACCCTGTCTTTCATCCTATGCATTTCTGTATCTTGAAATAAACTTTTCCTTAAGGATTCCTGCAATAGTCTCTGCCAGGCTGTGTTTGCTTGATATCTCTTCCTTCCTACCCTGTTTTATCAAATGTGCTTAAGCAAAGAATGTGGGGTTAGTAGCTCCAAACATTACCTCTTCATCTGTGCTGAGAGCTGGCAGAAGGATGCACTTTTAGTGTGATGCTACGATAATTAATGGGTTGTGTCTACTCTACTGCAGGGAGGTGACTGGGAAGTTTAAACTGCAGTGCACACACAGCGCTTACAGAACAGCAGTGTGTAGGTGCCCGAACAGGCAATCCCAGCTCAGCAAGGTGGTGCACACACACAGAGCAGGGAACTGGCTGTTTTGAAGGCTAGGAAAAAAGGAATGTAAGTAAACTGCAAAAATATCACCTACTCTGCAAAGGTTCAGTAGTTAGCACAGCTCATTACAGCCGAGGGTCTCTTTTAAGCAGCAAGGCTGAGCAGCACCTTGAAGCACTGACAGAGGTAAAAGAGTACACCCAAGCCCTCAGTCACTGAGAAAGCACCCAGGCACGTCCTGGCTCCTCAGCTCTTTCCTTCCCCTGTGTCACTGAGCAGGAGAGGTGAGCAGTGCACGTTCAGCCCATGCCAGCACACAGCCCAGACAGCCAAGTACCAAAATAGATATTTTGACTTAAGCACCAGCTCAGCACTTTGCTGGAGTAGACATTTCCTGAGCTACTGTGGTAAGCAAAGAAAGGGAAGATATTTAGATCATGAATCCTGTGTCTGTGCACAGCCACCCTCCTCCATGTCAGCCAGGGAGCTGCCCCACAGAGGCTGCACACTTGTGCTTCTATAAATTCGATTGACATTTACTGTCCTGTTAAGCTGAGGGAGCACTGCTTGAACTGACACTGAAAGATTAAGAAGTTCACACACTGGAAATAGACTTACTGGGACATCCACTTAGCCATTCTCTTGTCTAATGAGATAGTGGGCAAAATCTCATGAGTGGGCTTTAGAGATCTAGTCATGACCACACCTTTGGTCAGATAAAGAGAATGGATTAAAAAAACCAATCAGAACCCAGTGGAACTGCCTCCTCTCACTGCTTCCCTGGCGTTAATCTTTGGTGTTATAAACATTTTCACAGTTTGTCACCCAGAACTGCAAATTCAAAATACAAAGTCCCAAAGTGCATTTACTAAATTTCTCAGTTTTCTAGTAAGATTTATCTCTATAACCTCTCAATTTTGAAATAAAGTTTGACATCATCACTTCAAGAGTAGTAAAATGAAAGTAAATTTAAATAAACATCAAATATCCTCTTTACTAATGGAATTCCAAGTCCTGGTAGTCGAAAAAGCTTCCTGAGCATAATATAGAAGCCAGGAGAGCAGGGCAATGTTAAGGAGTTGGAGTCATTAGAGTATGGTGAAGAGGTTACAAAATCAGTAGTGAATTCATCTCACTTTTCAAAGTCCAGAGCAGGACAGGATTTTCACCAGCACAAGCATTAAAATTACCAGCAAATCTGTCCCCCTCAGCACACCCCTGTTGGAGTACCTAAGCCTACCAGCACTGCTAGAATTAAACCTGCCCTGGGTGACCCTGCCTTGGCAGGGGGGCTTGGGCTTAGATGATCTCCAGAAGCCCCTTGCAATCCTATAAATTCTAAGAGAAGGCAGAAAAGGGGTGTTGGCGCCTAGAGTGGGAACTTTCTCCGCCCTGACTTTGGGCGTTTATGCCTTTCCACCGCCTCCACGGCGCGGCTCAACCCAGCCCCGCCCGACCCGGGGCGGCTCCTCCCCGGATCCGGAGCCCGGCTTAAAGCGGCGCCGGGGGGGCGGCCCTGCGGGGTCCCGCTGCTGCAGCGCCCGGCCATGGCCCGCGACCGCGGCCCGCCCGTGC
>WEKY01058329.1:55560-77193 GCA_013390045.1 Picathartes gymnocephalus
GGGGAGCCGGTGCGGCGGGAGGTGGCGGCTGCTGCCCCGTCCGACCCTCCGAAGCCGGGAGAGGATCTGACGGCTGTTTCAAAGGAAGAGCTTAACCACGTCCCGAGCGGTGGAGTTTCGGGCGAACCTGTGGAGCTGGAGCAGCTGATCCCGAAGCACGGTGTCACGGACCCGGGGGAGCATCCAGCTGATATGGCCGGCAGCCAGGCAGGCGAACTTGGTGCCCAGGTGGGACAGGCAAGTGACGGATGGTGCGTGATGAACTTGGCAGGAGCCTCTGAGGATGACTGCAAGGACAGAAGTGAGGAGCAGCCGTGTCAGCCGGCTGAGAGGAGGGACTTGGACCATGAAGAGTGGGAAGTTGTTTCTGAGCACCTGGTCGAAGGGGAGGATGGCAAGGTTGGCAGCATGGAAGAGTCAGACAGCAAGGAATGGGAACAAGGAGACTGCTGTGATGGGGACTCAAAAGCAAAGAGAGTTGCAGCCGTGCCGCCCATGTTCCAGAACGTCCACGTGGCTTTCCGTGTTCACTACATCACCCACTCCGAGGCGCAGCTCATCGGTGTCACAGGGGACCACGAGTGTCTGGGCCAGTGGCACAGCTATGTCCCCCTCAAGTGTGACAAGGATGGCTTCTGGTCTGAATCCATCAGTCTGCCCGTAGACACCAGAGTAGAGTGGAAATTTATCTTGGTGGAGAATGGGAAGGTCAGACGCTGGGAAGAATGCAGTAACAGGACCCTAGTGACTGAACACGAAGATCAAATTGTTCATCAGTGGTGGGGATACCATTAATTGGAAGGTGGAAGCTGCTGATCTAATGGCAGACCTGCCTAGGTGAATCACCAAGCCCCTAAACCTTAGGGGGGCTCCCCTTCTTCCCTAGGAGACCCTCTCAAGTGCAGAGCTCTGGAAATCCCATATCGAAGCACGTGAGCAGCAGATCTCTGCCCTCTCCTTTAGGAAATCTTTTGGCAACCTGAAAAATCAACTTTGAGTGTGTGCTCAAGAGACACAAGGTAGGCTAAGAAGGCATGAGCAGCATTCCAAGCACCTGCCTGTCCAGGTAGATCTGGACCCTGGACTTGAGTTAGTGTTGCTTTGAGTGGGGCGATGCATCTTGGTACCCCGCGGCTTGGGCTTGGGAAGCGTAGTGGGAGGTGTGGTTACCAACACTGTAACAGGAACTTTTAAGTGTTTTAATTTATGTAATGTATTAAGGAAACAATAAACATTTTCAGATTGACAGTTCATTACCAGTTGACCAGTGACCTCACTCATTTTAGTAACTTTGATCCAAGTGAGCCACTTGACCCGAAATCGTAGTGCTAAGGAATTGCTGAGAAGTGGCCCTCACTCTTGGGAGTAACAAAAGGTTGAACCCCAAAAGAGTTCATTCTCTACCCCCTACTGTCCAGCAATCATCTTGGCTCAAATGAAAGGCTTGGCAGGCACTCCACTCACGCCGAGGAGAGAGCAAAGGTCAGAAAGGACTGTCTCGGCTTAATGAATTACTTTGTCAGGGTGGGAGCAGGCTTTAAAAAAAACCTGGAATGCTATGATGACTAGGGAATGGGGTTCTGGCTGGAACAGAGTCCAGTGGCATATTCTGCCTACTGAGGAACAATACCACAGTATTATTAGCAAATACTTGGGTTAAACTTATAATTATTTTTTTAAGGCTAGGCTTTTCAGCTTGAATTTATGGCCTTCTAGTAAGCCAGATGAAGTACAATACTTGCAGCTTCAGCTAGTTGGTATCTTTCTATGATAGAAGAAGAAAGCTGCTCTGCTTCCCTGCCTTTTGTATTTTTGGGCACAAATACATGCTGCCACTTGAGCAAGCTCTTCTTTCCACAATGCTGAACCAAGCTCTGGCCTGCAAACAGCCCTTCCCTAGAGTGAGCTTGGTCTGGAGAGCAGAGTTTTGTAGGAGATCTGCAAGTATACAAATTAGCACTTTGGTCTGGAAGATTTACTTCAAAAAGCACATCACTGATCTAAATGCCACTGCTAATTCCTTCCTGCTCTGTGTGGTGGAGTAGTATGGATGTGTGAATAGAATGGCTTTGGTGAAAGACTGGAAGATGAGCTTCAGAGGCTGAACTCCTGCATCTGGTGGGTTAATGGGCATCCAGCTGGTGGGACAATGCTGGAGATGCTGGGAAGAACAAGTGCTGGAAATGTTTACTGGGACTTCGACACCAGCTGTTCAATGAGAGTGGGTTGGGCTGCCTGCTCCTGCAGACCTGGCCACAAAATAGCTCGAGGAACTCCTGGTAGGGTATTGAGGGGAGGATGAGGAGGGAGAGAGACTGAGACCCAGGAACAAATTCCCTGGCAAGTTGGAATTTTGATTTCTATCCAGTAAAACAACCTCAGCTGCATTCTTTGCACTTGGCTTTTCTAACAATAAACTGAAGTGGACACTATACCTCACATACAGCTGCAGCAGAAGGTGATCAGAGATCTCTGAAGTCAAACCATTTCATTTCAAGGTGATTACAAGTCTCTTCCCCTCTAATGCAAGCTATTCAAACAGTGAGATACCATCAAGTTAAAAAGCACTTGTCGCGCAGCCGCTGCCGCCTGAGCATATTTATACACACGCTTGAGGTTTGTCTGAGGAGATTAACTGTGCTATTAGATTAACTTATTCACTAGAAAGCTACTTAACCTATGCTAGAATAGATTCTCTAATGCAATGGTGAACATGTCAAACAGACCAACCCTGAGAAGCCTTTCAAATTGAGAACAAATTATTTTTTTAATTCAACACGCTGTGCTTTGATCCCACAGACAACTTGCAGTGCCCATGTTTCTGTCATCTTGCTGAATGATCAGCTGTGGCTTCTACAAAGACCTGCACTGAACATTTGCTACAGTCTCTAAATTATTAGGCCATACCCATCACTGCGTGCCCAGCAGGACCTATGCTATGCAAATTAAATGGTTTGGGTATGGTGAAAGAAAGAAATCTAGATTTCAGTTTTTCTGGAGGAACCTATTGGTATTTTCTCCAAGTTCAGAGGGATGTTTTCTCATTACTGAACAATCCGTTTGCTCAGAGGTAAAGGTAGATTTAAACAAAGTTGCCTTGCTGCATAAAAAAGATGCTGCTGGAACGGCTGATAGCTGTCTAATACAACATCCCAGCTGTGAGACCAGTGAAGCTACATGTGACAAACAACTTATTGTTGACATTCCTGCATGAATATAACAGCTAGTGGCTCAGGAGATCTCCAAGCAAACAATAAACTGTCTCACTCACAGCTTGGCAAAGCCTGCAACCACAGAGCTACCTTTAAAGTTCACCTGCTCATACCCCTGACAACAAACCTCTGACAAATTACACAATTTGATTATTTTTATATGAAACACAAACCATTCCTTTTAGTGAAGTAGTTAGGTGCACAAATGCTGAATGCTGCAGCTGGATGGTGAGCTGTGCAAGCAGCCTGAGGGGACTGGTCATAAACCATTTCAAAGTCTCCTACAAAAACCTCCACTGCAGCTTGTTGGCTTTGCAAAACTCATGCCCATCCCACACTCTCTCTGGGAGTTGAACTTACAGTTCGGAGTCTCTCCACATATTAGCCTGGTGTTAGGTTTTCTCTCCTGGGGGTTGGTTGCCATCTGTGCTGTCCTAGGCAAGCCTGGCCTAACAGTCCTCCCATGCCATCCACCTGCACGACATGGAATAACAAGTGCTGTTAGGGCTGCAGAAGCCAGGATGTATTCAGCTGCTCAAAGGCTCATGTGTCTACAAGCCCATTTCTTGCCTGCTGCTGGTGGCAGGGAAGAAGCCCAAACCTGTCCCCAACTCTGCTGGATTCCAGCAAAAGGATGTTAAGCCGCTGTTTTGGACTGGCAGATGTCCCTCCCTTCTCTCTGGCTCTCTGACCCCTCCACCTGCTCCCTGCCCTTGGCACACAGCTGCAGCTTCTGAAACTCTTTTAGCTTGGCTCCTTGAACACAACTGGGAGTGCACTTGCCAGTGACCTTTCCCAGGGGTTCTTATTCTCTGCACCTGATTTTCCTCTTAAGAAAATTTTGGTGGATTTGTCCAATATGTGTGGCAAGTCCAAACTGTGGTACACAAGCCATCTAAACCAATCCTTTCGTTTTCCATGCAACCGATTCCTAGGAAAGGGAAGATGCTTTTACTAATATTTCAACTGAGCTAGCAACACAGTTGCAAAAACTATCAGAAACAGTGGAAAAATTATTAGGAAATATAAAAAAAATTCTTGAATTAAAATACTGTTGGCAATAACTGAGAACAGCTTAGGAACAACTCAGTAATTTCTTGTCCCCACACAAGACTCAAACTAAAGTTTGATGAGTCTATTCTGCTTAAATTAATCACGATACAGTATGGAATTCAAACTTCAAGAGGAAGAATTTAGCTTAGACATAGGGAGAAATTCTTCCCTGTGAGGGTGGTAAGGCCCTGGCACAGGCTCCTCAGAGAAGCTGTGGCTGCCCCATCCTTGAAGTGTCCAAGGCCAGGTTGGACAGGGCTTGGAGCAACCTGGGCTGGTAGCAGGTGTCCCTGCTCGTGGCAGGGGATGGGACTGGATGATTTTTAAGGTGCCTTTCTAGTCCTCTGTATTTCCTGCTCATCTAAAATATGAGCTATAAACAAGAGGTAAAAAACTGTAAGGGCTTTTATTAGTAATCTTTAAAAACATAACATATTTTAAACACAATGTACCTACATGAAATCAATCACTGATGCATACAGTGCCTTCACTTGGACAGCTCTGTCTCCTTTTCCTTGGATTTCTTTGTCTTCACCTCCTGAGTTCTGATCACTGGTGACACGGCTGAAAATAGCAGAACAGATTAGCTGAACACCACCTTATGTTCAAAAGGTTGAGGCCTCAGGTGCAGACACCTGAAGCTTCATAAAGTCCTCCCATAACAGGTTATGCTGTACCTATCAAGCCCTTCCAAATCCAGCTTTAGTTTGCAATTCTTTATGTGAATATAGAAAAACCACTGAGGATATTAATGGATGGCAAAGAAGACAAATGAGAACACTTACCTTTGATTTATATAAATAACTTGATTAGTTTTACCCACATCAGGTCACTTGTATGTCTCTGACACAAATGCATGGTGTGATGAGGGGAAATAATAATTTCCCAAATCTGTGCAATGAGACTTAAAGGGGCAAATGGGAAGAAACTGCAATATGCAATACGAAAAAGTGCAGACAAAAAAAAAAACCAAAAAAACACCTCATTTGGCATCCTGCCATCCCAGGAGCTCATACAACTAAGTTTTGGAACTCTTGCAGTTTTCCATGAAAGCGTCATCAGCTCGTTAAAATTTCCTGTAATTGGCCGTGACAGCACACGAGGACACCCCTGAGCAGCTGCCATGTTTGACATGTTAAGGATCCTGAAGCTTATTAGAGTTAAGGGGCATTGTGGAGTTAATCTAATTACTCTCCCAGGAGCAGGATAATGCAGAAGTGGGTACTGCTAGTAAAGCTAGTGCGTGCTAGTAAAAGCACAGGTAGTGCTTTGGCAGGTACCAAGAACAGTTTCTGGAGAATATGTGTTTCTTCAATAGAACAGGAATATTTTTGGTGAATTCTGGCAGCTTGTTTTTTATCTGTAACGATTCCATCAGGTTTTGCAGGCTTTCCATCTTGTTTTGTAGCCTCTTTGGTGTGGGTTCACTAGTTCCCACGGGCTGAGAAGCTACGGAAAATAATAATAATACCATCAATAATAATAACAAAGGCCATTATAAATTATCTAAACATTCCCTTTAAACTGAAGTTCTTAGGAAATAAAATCTACACCAACATTTTCAGTGAACCCCAGAACATTACTAAATGTGTTATGGGAACCACAACAGCTATTACAAATATTTTTTACTGCAAATATTGATGTCAAGCATCCTTACAGCCTTTTAATCTGAATAAGACAATTGACCAGGCCTTAAAATTAGTGGTGCATGGAATTTATCTCCTCACTGCATAATACATTAATTAACTGCTGCACTTGGCTCACCATTCATTTATCACAGAATAAACCCTCTGCTTGAACAGAACTGGGAGAGGGTGAAGACACCCTGATCAGGACATGGGACTGGCTGTACCTGTTTGTGGGGCTGTGGCTGCTCCCTGCAGAGAGCCAACCTTCCCTGAGGCTGGGCTGTGCTCAGGTGAGGCAGCAGAGCCAGCTGCAAGGCCGTCAGCTGGAGTAGTTAAGAGCTGGTGTACTGGAGATCTTGCTCTGTATTTGTCCTCCTGGGGGTCTTGCCTGGGGGAGGATGTGTTCCCAGGTGCTGCTGAGCAGATGGATGCACTTCCTAAGAGATAGCCAAGCAAAGTGCAGTGAGCACACACCTGAGGAGGGATCCCCATGCCAGCAGGACACTAAAGCACCTTACAAAACATGCTTGTTTCTGTTGAAGTCGCTGGCATATCAAAATGGCTTTTGTTCTGTTCCATGTTTACTTCCCAAACAGGGAATATCATGGCTGCTCACAACCCAAGACTCCCTGTCCATTACAAACTCCCCTTGCTCAACTGCTTCTCAACTCTTCTACATAAACTCCCTACTTGCAGCTGTTTTGGATACCAGGAAAATCCTTGGATGCTGCGGTTGGTTTGCTAGAAAGCTGACAGTAACAATATTTTCTTTAATAGTCAGAAATACAAAAAGAGTACCCTGAGCAGTTACCCCTCACAATAAACAGACCCAACCTCTGAAGCACAGTGGCTTAAATTCTAAATAGAGAACAATATCAGTGTCTGCAGGCAATTTTCACAGAATGGATAATCTATGGGGAAGAAAAGAAAAAGTAGTTCAGATTAATGTCTTCAAACCCTGCTGGTCAAAGCCACGTCCTTATATTTCTGTTTAGATTACAAAATCCATGTCATCACAGTTTAAAAGGTACTGACCATGCTGTACTTGGAAGGAAGCCAACAGCATTTGTTGATTCCTCTCAAAAGCACGTCCATATCCAAATATCAGACTCAAAAGCCTAAACTTAGCCTCCAAAAGTGTGACAATGCTATTCACGCTAATTACACAAGTAACATGATAGTTATTAGTTTTGGGTGTGCTGGTGTTAGCCTCAGGAGCTGCTTTGCAACAAGATACAGATTTTTTAGCAAGGGCAATACTTTGTAACAGCACCTGCTGAGAGGTACTTGAGTAAATTCCTACAAAAAGATACTGTATTGGGACTATATTCTTTGTAATATTCTGTAATGTTTCAGTTTGACATCAAGGCCGCCAGTGAAAACTTAACCAAGGGATGTTAAGGAGCAGGGAAACATCCTGGGACAGAAGATCAGCGGGATGTGAGCAGGAAGGACTCCTCATAGCATTATGAGGGCAAAACCTGCATTCTGGAAGATTTATGCTAAAGCTTGGTCATGCTAGCCAGCATCCACAGAGAGAATGTGAAGCTCTCACATGGAGTCTCCAGGTCTTACACAAGGAAATTAAAAGTAAACAAGGTAAATATGTTTCAGAACTCTTGCTTAGAGGGATGAAAGTGACATGAAAGCTTTGTTTTATAATTCCCAGGAAGCTCTCAGCATTTTGAATAAAACAACGCAAACGAGCTCAGGACTGAGGCTGTATTAAAAAAGCCTTAGAAACTGAACCTCAAATGAGTCCTGTCAGAAGCAGGTTACTCAACTAAGTGAAAGCACTTCTCACTGTCCTAAAATGTGCTTTTCCACTGTGCTTGCAGTAGCAGCCTCTCCAGCTGCACTCCTGATTTAATCCCAATCAAAATTCATGGATTACATTTTCTTTTTTGAAATGTTCTGGATTAGAAACATCAGAATTTGTGCTGTATTGATTTTTCAACTCCACGTACCACTATCATTATCATGTGTTTGGTAATTCCCTGCATTTGGATATTTACATATGGCAGGAAAAGAAGAAAGGAATTCTGAACAAAAATAAAAGCAAGCACTAAAGGTGAATGGTGTGGTCACTTTCTATTTCCCTACCACCTAAAGCATCTGAGGAACCTGGCAAACAACAGAAGCTTTGGAAGCTTCTGAATTATCTCAAGCTGATGTGTAAATAGAACGTTCTTGCAAAAACACATCTCACACTGCTCCTGAGGCACATCAAGAGCCACATCTCAGTTTCAGAGGGCACTCTAAGTATACAGCACACAACAGAAATAAATCTATTGTTCTTACACTGCATTCCTCATGGTTGTTAAAGGGGATTTTCTCCCACCATGGTTGCTGAGATCCACTGAGGGAATTGTCGCTGTCTGAGCTTGTCAATTCTTGAAGAATCCTTTGTAGATCCTGCAATGGTTCTTCCTTTAAAGTGTCCAGCTTGGAAGGCATCTGAAATAAAATAATTCAGTTTAAAAGTATTTACAAAGGCACTGTGTTGCCAATTTTTACCTCAACTCATCCAAATGCACATATTTTTTCCCCTTTATTATTATTTTGTCCTTTTTAACTCGTGACCCCAGGTATTGCTGTACAGGGCTGAAGGGAGACACAGGAGCACCTGGGGGTGTTTGCCAGGCACTTATTCCTGCAGCAGCTGAGCTGTCTGCAGGTACAAACCCCTTTAATGCCACAGCCATCTCAGAGATGAAGTGCAATGTTATTCTCATTTTACTGCTCAGGACTTGAGGCAAAGGCCTGATTCAAAGAACCCCTTCTTTCAGTGAAAACTGGATTTTTCAGCATTTCACATGTTCAAAGCACTGCTCCCACTGACCATTGCTCCATCTGGGGATGGAACTGGTTGGAAACATTTTGCTACTCCATTTTCATTGAAAAAAAAAAAAAAAGAGGTAATTTTCAATGGCAACACAATTTCAGTAGGGCTTATATGGGCTTCAGTAGGGCTTATATATCCTCAGCTTCATAATGGGTCAAACTGACACTGAGTCAGACCAAATCCTCCTTTACCACATTCCAGCTGGGAAACCAAACTATCACCCAGATAGAGTCTGTCTCAAGTGTTGGAACTGCTTCATCCTCTACAATAACTAACGATGCAGGAACCAAGAAGATTAAAGTAGACTTTGATTTGAGCGCTCCTGAGTCCTGTTGGGTCCTCACTGTGCTACTAAATTAAAAATCAGTCCTTTTTCCTTCTTTATCTTCAGAAGCATAAATCGATTAACTCAAAGGAAAGTGAATGGGAGTGCCTGATGGTGCAGGGATTTCACAGAAGGAATTATCCTTTGTTCCTTGATGTGTTTGCCACCATATCAGGAAGTAAACCAGAAAATGTTCCTGAAAAATGTCTGCACTAACTTGTAGCCTCCTACAGATTTTAGGCTGAAATTAATGAAAATACCTGGGAGATATATCAGGTCAATTCTGGAGATTTATACAAAATCTATAAAGAAAATAGCTAAAGACTGGTTTTTTTAATGAGAGATGAGAGTTGATGTTTTCTGTAATGAAAAATCAGAACAACACTAGAATTTTATTTAAATCTAAAGGTAGATGTACAAAACCAAAAGGAAGAACAATGATGTGGATAAAACTGATGAAAATCAATGAAGGCCAGCTTGGAGGAAGATTCAAATATCAAGCAGATGATTAAATGTATCAAGAAGTACGTACAAATCTATTTTCACTGTCAAATATGATTTACAGCAAAAAAACAAAGAAGAGTGAAAATCAAACTGCTTACAGATAGGTACTTTCAAATTTAATAGCTTATAAATGTTATTGGTGGTAGAGCTAAAATAAACTCTTAGCAGAATCTACAGGATTTTTTAGGTCTCCCTTTGCTTTTTAAACACAAAAAAAAAAAATTCTGAAAGGCCACAGTACATGTGAAGCTACAGAAATTATTTCTCTTTTGGAGTTAGGAATTCACTCTTGGACGCTCTGAGCAGATGTTCTCCAGTGTGGAAACTCCATGTTATTTTTACTGTTTGGGACATGCTGGTGTGCCATGCTGAGGCAGGCACTCACCTGAGGAGTAGAGCTGGGCAGGTGAAGGGCAGATGGCTGAACAGCAGAGTGCAGGTGGGACACAGGCACAATGTGCTGCAGCTCCTGAGGAAAAACAATGAAAGTTCCCCAGCATCGTGGTCATTTGTCCTCTGAAGCACTTTTTGTATTGCTTATGTAGAGTTGTACTTTGAATATAGCACTTTGTTCCTCTTTCAAAGCCAGCAACTGGGGTGGGTCACTACAAGTAATGATAATTTCTTATGAAAAAGTTGCTGTTGCCAAGGTACCATTTATTCAGAGCAGTAGCCTCACTGCAGCCTGAAGACTCCATGGTTATAAATAAGGCAAAAGTAAAAAACATCCTCTATTCATCTGTCCTGGTTTGAAGGACAGGTATGTGCTGAGGAAGGCAGGAGCCTCCCTTGGAATGGAGAATGTGAACCCCTTCCCTCCGAATTATTGTAATTTTGAAATTAAGGGGCTTTCAGGCGAGGATATAGGAATAGCAGTTCTTTACTAGTATTTATAATAAAGTGAACAAAAAAAACAACACTTATGGTATTAACAACAAAAACAGAAACTAGAACCTGGTCCCAGCTCTCTCTGGGCCTGCAGGCACTTTCCCCTTGGGTGCAGTTCCGGTCACAGTCGGCAGGGGGCACTGTGGCGCGAGCTCCAGCAGACACGGGGCACGGCCGGGAGGGGAAGGGGCTGGAGGACAGGCAGGCTTTGCTTCAGGAATGCTGTCCATCCCGGCGCCTCAGCAGGACTCTCGGAAAACAGCAAACTGGGACAGTAGGAAATCTCGGTAGGCAGGGGGAGCGGGGCTGCAGCGCAGTGAAACCCAGAGCAGTGCTGATGGAGCCACGCGGGGGGCAGGGCAGGGGCAGCAGCCCGGCTCCTAGCCCGGCAAGGAGAGGCTGGCTCAGGATCCCGGGCCCCCCGAGCAGACGGTAAAATAGGTCTCAGTTCAGAGCAGGGTTTCACTCACGGCAGAAGAAACAGCTCCACCTGAAAAGGGTCCAGCAGCAGCAGCAGCAGCAGAGACTCTTCTCCCTCGCAAAAAGGCAGAGCAGCTTCTCCTGTTCCCCTCCGAAGAAGCGCAGCTTCAGCTCTCCTGGTGCTGCCTTTTATCCGCCCCTCTCCTCCAGGGCTTGGCCACAATCCTTTGTTTTTCCTTAAGTATCCAGTACTTACGCTGCCCCCACCCCTGGCTTTTATCAGATCTTCTCCTCAGGGGCTTGGCCACAATCCTTTGTTTTTCCTTAAGTATCCAGTACTTATGCTGTCCCCACCCCTGCCCTTTATCAGCCCCTCTCCTCCAGGGCTTGGCCACAGTTCTTTGTTTTTCTTAAGTATCTGGTACTTAACAACTCGATGGGAAAAAATTCTATACAAAAGGAAAGAAAAGAAAAAGAAAACCTAACCCCCAACATCATCTCAATAGTAAAGATAGGGATTGGACTCAATCTATCATTTTGCTGTCCTTACTGTAAATAGCACTTCAAAAACCTGGAATTATGGACATGTGCAGCACTGACAAATTCCACATAGAAAAGGCTTCCAGAACCCCAACTTTTGAGAGTTGTTTCCACTAAAGAGGGTTAAACCTAAAGTCAGGCCCCAAAGCAAAGGCACCTGAGGTTAGGCCCAGGCTTCTCAGGAAGGCACTCACTCTCACATCCAAGGTGTGCTGCAGCCTGCAGCACATTGCTTCCTGCTCCTGGCACTGGATGATGCACTGGCACTCTGCAAGCTGCAGGCATGCCTGCAACAGAGCACAGAAGGGGCACCAATGAGTTGGGCTAAATTTCTGGGGGTTACACTCTGTGCTGTCCTCTCTGATAAAGAAACAAGGTGCACACAGGAATGCTGTATTTAGCTCCTGCTATCAGCACAGAAATACTGCAGGATGCCTTTGCTGACAGGCTCACAAAAGGAACTGGTTATCTGACCCTGGCAGCCATAATGTGCACACCAGAATGTCCCAGAAGGCATAATATCCTTCCAGGGCCAGTGCCAGATCTACTGAACACCTCTGGGATTAGAAAATTCAACTGTGCTAATGAAGCAGAACTGTACTTTTTCCTCCTTAAAAAATTTACTCTGAAAAGGGGCGAGAATATCCATACACTACAAGAAAGGCAAGCTTCCAGTGACAAGCACTTAAAATAAGAAATGCTACACTTGGGAGGAGGTATTACAAAGCTTTTGTCATCTTTTTAAAGGAATGACAACTTGCATAGAAATTTACATCTGGAGAAGTTAGAATCCTGAAAGGACTCTTCCTTCTGGCACAGCAGCAGCTTCCTCATATGGAAGAACAGAGAAAGCAGCTGTGCCCAGAGTCAGGGGAAGGTTCTACAGCCTGTACAACACATTTACTTTAAATTCCCTGTAGCTTAGATTTCCCTGAGCTAATAAGGAGTAACTTTAAGAATTCTCTAATTGAAAATATAAGCCTTTTGCCATTAAAAAACTCTTCAGGTGAGGATGTTACAGTACATGTGAAAAGAACATATTAAATCCAACCCTTCTCTGTAGAGGAAAACATCCAGAAGTCTCCCTGAACTGAGAGTTTCCTTAAATTACCTTATTGAGGGCTGTCTCCATCTTGGATAGTTTTTCTTTCAGCCATTTGTGTTGTGATCTCAGGATCTCCAGGTCCCCAGGAATCCTGATATTTTCTGCTCCAGTACAGCTCAATTTTTGACTTAGTTTACTATTTTCTTCTCTGAGGTAATGCTTCTCCTGAATTTGAGGACATAATATGAGTCAAAAATTTATAAGTTACACATATTTGTCTTCTGTGATTTTTTTTTTATCCTTTTATCTTTGAAATATCTGAATTAATCCTGTGAGAAGCTTAGATATTGCATCTTGCAGAAAGACAGGTCATACAAGGAAAAATGCAATTGGACTGGTCTTGGTGGAACAACATCTCAGATTTTGGATCCATTTTGAAAGTGAAATTTAAAGCTTCAGGAGTCGCAGGCTCCCAAGCCATTGAAGAAATGAGAGTGATTACAGTGAACTGATATAAATGATTGTTCAGTAAACTCTTGGTAACTGAGTGATTTGACACAGAAAATAAAAATGGACTCATTGTGACAGACTTTGACAGAGAGAGTTTACATCCAGAACTGACCCAGAATCCAGAGGGGAAGCACCGTGGGCCAGGGTCAGAAGGATACAGAATGTGTAAGTTGACATTTTTAGGAAGAACTGATATGTAAGACCTTGATTCTCACTGCAACTACTCCCATTCTTCCAAGAAGAACAAACAAATTAAGACCTGTCTGATTTCCATGGACACCATACTATTTTTGGTCCTTCAAGGGCTGACTGTGCTTTTGCCCATGCATTTCTCCCAAGACAAGTCTCTCTTAACGCAGTGAAATAATTTTACATGGAGCTCTTGTGACCTTAGCTGCGTTTGCCTTTGCCCCTTCCAAGAATTTAATCTTGCTCTGTGATGCATCCATCTGTCCTCTCTTGGCTGTGATCTGCTTCTGCATTCTCGCTGCAGCTTCCAGAGCTGGAAAACACAAGGTTAATTCTCAAGGATTATGACTGCAATACTTTAAAATACTCTTTTGTTGATAAAACAAATGTGTGTGAATTTTGGGGAAGTTCAATCTATAGTTACGTTGCCATCAAATCCTTGCATAGTCTTTAGAGCAGGCCTGGCCTGTTTCAGTTCAGCTTGGGCCGACTTCAACTGCATTTTCAGTCTGTTTGCAGTATTTTCCATCTCCTTGATTTCACCCTGGTAATTCCTCTTCAAATGCCTCTGGTGAGAGTAAGTAAAGATTGAAATTAGAGTGTCAAAAAAATTTTCATTCTTCTAGACTAAGATTACTGCTGCAAACTTGTGATAAAGGAAGTGTTCCCAAGGGGTACTTCCTGAGGGTACAGTGGTGTGCAGAGAGCAAAGCATGTGACCAGCAGCATCTGGCCAGCTGCTGTGCAGATTTAACTGAGAATATCCTTAGATTTTGGTAGTAGATTTGGATCCAGACCCTGCTTTTTATAAGTTTTAAGTAACATATAAATATGAATATGTTTCAAAAGTATTTTTATAATTTTATACAGCTGTACATATTTTAACAATCTATCTTGATGGGGTTTCCCACACATTAGTTGTGAAAACAACAAAGTTGAAGCATCAAATTTTAAAAACATTGTAGCAAATTTACAACAGACCAAAGTTTTACTGTAATTTTACCATAGATGGTTAATGGGATCCAGTACTGCTCTTACACACCGCTCTTGAAAAAAAAGGATTAAGTTGCAATTCTGTGATTTACTAGATCTGCTTTTTTAATCTCCTGACTGAGGCAGTTTTAAATACTTTTGCTTGTAGAGAGATGGGCCATAAAGATTGTGTTCCCCCACTTCAGTGCCAGAATCCCACGGCGTGACATAGCTCCCTGGAACAATCTGACCATCCTGTGCTGGCAGGAACCTCGTGCTGTACCAGCAGCCATATTTGGATTCAGCCAGCAGGCTGCCCTTTTATTTTTAACATGAGCCCAAATTAGCAGCTGTGGGAGCTGAGCTGAGGGCTCCCTACCTGCAAGGCCAGTTAGCTCCCTCTAGCCAGCCTGGAGTTCCTGCAAGAGCTCATCTTTTTCCAGTTTTACATCATTCAGTGCCTGGAGCCTCTCGGTGCATGTGTTAACCAGCTGAACCTCTTCCAGCTCCAGCTCGCTCAGCCTGGCCTCCATTTCACGTATTCTGGCTTCTTTCTTATCCTTTGCACTCTGCTTACATAAAAAAACAATTATGTGTAATACACATAATTATATAAAATAAACACAAAGATGTGTGGACACCACTACTTAAAATCTCAGTTTGGGGCAAGAAAGAAAACCGGAGTAAAACAGACCAATAACTTGTAATCCAGGCTAAGAGGGTGCAGCACAAATTAATCTGATGGCTTTAATGAATAATTAAGCTTACCAGGTGTAGCATATAAACATGATTTCCATCCTCCTGTAGGAGCCCCTCTTGGGCACTCAAATGCCTTCTCACAAAAGAGGATGAAATTCCCTGTCTGGAGTGATTTTTCTTCTGAAGATGCTGACCTGCATAAGACTACCACATCCTGTATTTCTTGTCTGAGAAATAACCAGTGTCCTCAGTTTGGAATTCTGAGTGCTGCCTGTCTGCTGTTTCTCATTAACACTTTGTATTTCTGGTTCTGTTCTGGCATGGACACTCATCTCACTCGATGAATTACTCGATGTTAGTAGTATTGTTGTAATATTATCCTCCTCTGCCCACTGAATGCTGTTAGAATTCCAGGGGCATTGCCTGACCTTCTTCAAAACCACAGTACCAGAACATTAAGGCAGAGATTTAAAACCAGAAAACATTTACTGTAAGATGTAAATACAGCATTGTTTGCACACCTTAAGCTCTTCTGCTTCGATTTTCCAGTAATTTATTTCTTTTTTCAGCTGGGATCTCTCCACTGCCATTGCTCCAGCAGTTTGACCATGCTGGCCCATGATCTGGGTCATGTTATCAATTTGCTTTTGGAAGATCTCAACCATCCTTTCCTTCTCCAAAACCTGCAGTTTCAGTGTCTCACACTCTGAGTGCACCTTTTGCGAGCAGCCCTGTTCACTCCTCACATGCTGGAGCTCCTGCATCCTGTGCAAAGCTGGGAATGTAGCTCCCTGATTTCCTGGCTGGTAGCCCCAAGGGCTCTCTCCTTCTCCTGCAGACAGGCCACCGGATCTGAGCCTGTTTGCTCAGCAGCCTCTGGCTGCCAGATCCTTCGTGACTTTACCCAGAGCTTCTTTGGTCATCTCCAGCTGCACAGTCAAAGTGGAGATTCTTCCAATGCTTTCATTTTTTTCCTCAACTGCAGCCATCTGAGGAATAACAATACAAGGATCAACCAAGAGATTTGTTTATTTCTACCTTTTCAATGTCCTGGCACATTTCTGGTTTTCTGTAGTACATCTTCAGCACCTGAGTTGTACAGAAAAATCATGTCAGGATGCTCTGGCTCCTCTCTCTCCATTTTAATTACTGAATAGAATATTGTTTTTTTAAACACAGGAAATGAAAAATGTTAAATTGATGTAAAAAGAAATTAATCAACTGGCAACGTTAATACAAAATCCAGAGCACTTAAGGCTAAAGAACTTTAAGTAATAGAACTCGACTGGCTGCTCTGTAAAGTTGGGGAAAAAACAATTACATGAATAATTTATTACTGATTTAATACCTGCAAGCACCAATATGCACCATTCAAAGCACAAAGTACCGTGATTCAGAAACTAGTAATAGTGTAAAGTACAAACAGAAGAAAAGAGTGAACTTCCTGGTGGGAGGATTTTCAACAAAAAATAATTGATTGAGAAAATGTAGAATGATGTGTGAGCTAGCTCAAGTCTATGGTTTGGTAGAAAACAAAGGAATCAACTGGATCTAGTCATAATGCAAAGCAGGTTATCTAATTACAGCTCATTTTTGAGGGGTTGAAGTTTGGAAGAAAAGGGAATGTAAAGGCAGTGTGTACTTTATCAGAAGGAATTCTGACACAGGACTCACTGGTTTATCAGCACAAACTTAATTATATTTTCATTAAATATTGAATAAAGTATTACGAAGGCCTTTAATTTACTAATCACTCTTATAGACACACACTGTTGAAAATACCACATTCAACACTTTAGTAGACCTGGTAACATTAAACTTTCTGCAAATGTACAAAAAGTAATTTTGGAGGCTTAGAGTCAAAATCACCAACCTGGCACTCCACTTGTCTGTGAGACTCCATCCTCATTTCCTTCAGTGCCTTTTCCATGCTCTGCAGCTGCAGGTTTTTGTTGTCCAGCTGTCTCCTTAGCTGCTCCATGGTGATGCTATTCTCTGTGTTCTGCTCTTTTTCAACACTTAGTTCTATCTCTTTTTTGTGGAGTTCAGTCTATGAGAAACGAAAGTCATCTCCCTCCCAAATAAATTTAGGACTTTTTTTGTTCTCCTAATGATAATTTAAAATGTAAATAATGGTAAAAACACTAACATACCCATTTCAGAGCTACTCATTTCGGCAATATGAATTTAAAGTGTGGCCCAAACTGAATTACCAATGGGCATTTCTGTTAATCATAACTTTTGCAGTTGTTTACTGCCTGAATATTGGATAAGTCTTGCAAAATATGTGTTAAGAGACCAAGGTTCCTTAACAGAGGGATCTACACAGTGAGGTTAAAGTGGGGATAACTCAGCATCTTTATATGATTTGCATAGGTTTCTGTGACTTTGAATTAATGACTAAGTTAAATCTTAATTATGAATGTCCCTCATTGCTATTGGCAAAGGCCCTTGGGCCGTTCACAGCTAATTCTAATTTGTAGTTAGAAATAACCCTCAAAGTTAATTAAAGGGGGAAACTAGCAAGGTGCAAATCTGAACACCAAAAGTAAGAAGAGGCTTTTAGAAAGCAAGAGTTTTTTCAATACTACCACTTGTTTTTACCAACAATTGATGCATCTTGCCATTCAGATTTCCAGGTTCTTGGCCATGTTGTGCCTGGTCTGTCTGAGCTTCTGCTGTCTCAGAATGAGCTAGGTATAACTGCTTCTCAAGGTCTTTGACCTAAAAAAAGGCAAATATTTATGAAGAATTATCTTAAAGCATTCTATTTTAAACAGTAGATTGGATTTCTCCTAGTTTTCTAGGTTCTTCTGGAAAGAAGTACAAATGTTATCTTTTGGCCCAGCAGAGTTATTCCCTGGGTGTACTCATAATTGTGTTGTCTTCTTTGAGTGATTAAGCTCAGTTTCATTTCAGAGTTAACTGATGTTCTGGAGAGTAATTTGGCTTCCACCCTGATCCAGAGCACTTCACAAGTCCTTTACCTACAACATAAATGCTGACTGGAATGGTAAAAAAAACACTGGCCAAAAAAAAAAGAAACAAACCAACAAAAACCTGAAAGACCTTTTTTCACAGAGGAATATTCCTTCACCATGGCTACATTCAGAAATCTCCAAAATACATTTTGTACAAAGTGGTGTTCACTTTTTCTGAAAGGAATTTCTGCCCATGTATGAGATGATGGACAAGTCGACAAGGCTATCTAATAAAGATACTCTTACGAGCAAAGTCGCAGATAATGTAATTTATCCTATTAACCAAACAGTTTTCCTCAAGCAATCCCTGATCAAAAGACTTTCCTCCTGTCTCTGGAACATTTCAGATCTCCACACACTCATTTTCACTGGCACCAATGCCAACAGGCAAATCCACACACACCTTTTTTTCACAGATCCTCTTCAATTCTAACTGGGAACGGAGGTGACAAACTATGGATTCCAGGTGACAGACTTGATGTGGATGCACCTAGTTTGGGGTCCTTGCTTGCTCTCTATGGGAAGTTTGAAGCAGAGAAATTAGAAACTGTAAGAACCATCAAAGGAGAAACAGCCTCACCCTCCTCATTCTCAGCCTGCCTAACACAATCTCCCCTATATACTGCGTGGTTTTGTGGGGTTTCTTTTTTTTCCCCTTATCTTGTCATTTCACAGTCTGTGCAACAAGTGCTTCGTTCAAACAAAAGCACTGAGAAAACAAAAGAATAGGGCAAAGAGTGGAGTGTAAGAGCAGCATAAGCTTTCTCTCCAACTAAGGTTACTCTCAACATTTCCTACACTATAATCAAAACCCAGACTTAATGATCTGTCTCCACCAGGCTTTAGATGCTACTTGCAAGCTGCAGGCACTGTCAGCTTTATGAGGCAGTGCTGCCACCTCCTGCTCATGCTCATTTCTTAGCTGCTCAATCCTCTTCCCAAAAGAAAACACTGGGTATAATCTCAACTTGGCAAATAGTAACTTCTGTCACTTGTCAGAAGTTTAATAATTTCGATTATTCTGTTATTAAGTATCAAGTTATGGACAGTTTTATTTTGAAGGGGTTACTGTATAACTCAAGTGGATGATGGGGTAAAAATTAGGACTTCTCAAACAAGGAAGGAAGAAACTCTTAGTGAAAAGAGCAAGAAAAAGCCGATTTAACCACCAAAATTACTTTCAGACTTTTCTTCTAATGGTGGAACTGGCTCCCCAACAAATTCCACATGTCCGCTTAAGTGGCACTTAGAAAAGTAAGGTGCAGAGATTCTTCCAAAATAGAATTTCTGTGGAAGTAAACAAACGAGGAGATTGTCGCACAGAAGGAAAAAGCAGCAGAAATTCATGAGCAAATAATCATCTCGATGGAACAATTAATGAAATCCTCAAAAACATTGCTTGCTACCCCCTAGTCACCCCACCCCAAATACCATCATCATCACAAAGGAATTCTGTGTGAAACAATAGGAAATGTCTGGTTATGCTTTGTGAACGAAAAAACAGAGAACAGGTACCTCACTTGATGTTGCTGAAACAGAAGTTCTCTTTGGGCCTGTGAATCTTTTGTCAGTGACTGAAGTTCTTCCTCCATCTGTCATGAACAGATGACAGAGCAAACCCCTGAAGAAAAGGCAGTCTGAACAGCAGACTCTAAAGTGTGATTTCCTCTCTTTTGGTTCCACCTTGAGCTGTGGAAACGTGGAAAATCCCAGCAGTAAACCCAGCCTCGAGGCGGGACCAGTGCAAAAGGCTGCCACCCTCACTGCAAAGGGGCATTTGCACCTCTTTATGCCATAACCCTTTCCCTAGGCCAGGTGAGAAGTGGGGTCATGGGGTTTCCAAATATAATTCCAAAAAGCCAGAACACAGAGAATTGGAAGGAAAATTAGGACTTGGTTCACATACCAGGACCAGCTTTTCCTTGAGGTGTGACACCTGTGAGTCCAAATCCTGCAGGACATCACGAAATGCTGTGCTCAGGCTGTGGGTGAGCAGGCTGGTAATGTCCTCATGCTCACGGAGCTTCCTGCTCCTGCTGCCTTTGCAGTCCATTAGGATGTCATTTAATTACAGAAGTAATTCCTCATGGCTGTGGACCACCTTTGTCTCATTTTGGCTGCCAGCCTCCCTCAGCACCTCATCCTGCTGCTGGCTGGCAGCTTCCAGCTCTCCAGTACTCTTTTTAAACTGTATTTGTAGATTCTCTTGGCTCTGCAATTACTTTTGTCTGAATTCCAAAACAAAAATAAAATAACTTAGAGAACAGGATTCACCTGGAGTTTTATCCTCACAGGTGTAATACTTCAGCTGATTAACTGCTGGTTTTTATAACTCACTAATGAGTTGTTTTCTAACCCAGGACTGCTATAGTGTTATTCCTGGAGGGAAGCTTCTCCCTGAGGAAGGCTGCTGTGCCTCTCAAAGCTCATACAGACACCTCCATGATAAATGTGTCTTGGCCCTCATACCTGCTATCCTGAAGTGCATCTCTTCCCAGCTGCATTTCCATCAGTTTCCTCTGCCAATCAGACTTCAATGGATTTCCTGTTGCTTACAGAGCTCAGTGGTCTAAAGGAGAAAAAACAAATTAAAAACAACCAAACTAACCCAACCAAAATACGAAGACAAGACCCAAATAAAAACGAGGTTGCTCAAAATAGTGCTGGTGAAACTGTTCAAAGACTCAGCAGTGACAAAGACTCATCTCCATTTAAGATGCTGTCCCAAATTTCAACTCCCTTTATGCAGCCTCTACTGCACAGCTCCACCTTTCTGAGAGAAATTGTAGAATAAGAGGAGAATTTGGTTATATAAAACCTTGAGCACAGCAGGAAGGAAACCTGAGCCAAACCACACAGTCTTATTTTATTGGAATTAATCAGGCAATTGATCATTCCTGAGGACGTGGAGTCAGTTTGAATCATCAGTCTGAGTGAATCAGTAAATCAAACCTCAGTTTACCATCAATTTTCAAACTCATTAATGACCATTCTGTGGGAGAAACTTTCAAATATTAGATATACAACTGTATGTAAAAATCACTAAATTCAAGCACTACCTGCTGGGGGGAAAAAAAAATGACACATAGCAGGGACAGGAATTTTCTAACAGCAAGTATTTTATAACAGTACTATTTTAATTCCTGGACAGTCTTGCTCATTGGAACAGCACCTGTGAAGAAAAAGATGTGTATTTACTTTTTAACCTATTAGGAATCAACTTTATGTAACAAAACTAATTCTGCCCATCTAATTTTAAAACTACAGGAGGATTTAAAGATATTTAAGAAGAGAGAAATTTCCCTCCTTTTCCAAATATTCTGTTTTGTTTTGTCAGGATGAACCCAGATGCAGACAGAAGAGAAAAAAAAAAAGAGAAAGAAGAAGAAAAGAAGAAAAAGAAAAAAGAGGAGAAAAGAAAGAGGGGGAGAAGAAAAGGAGAAAAATCTGTTACTCAGTGTCAGCTTTAAATCAGATGGTATCGACAGGTTTCTTGTTCAGTTTATTTGGATTCTCCTGTGTGACTCGTCCTCTGGAGCACTTGTGAGCACACCGTAAGCCAAGAGGCAGCTCCAGCAGCACTTTCCATACCTGGCTTTCCCAAAACCTTCAACAACCCCGTGAGCCTGACACAGCCGCCCCGCGGGCGCTTCCTGTGGGCACATCGGGGAGAAAAGCGGAGCCCTTGGTGCCAGAGCCCAACCCTGAGAGGCCAGAAAGGCGAGCAGAGGAGAAAAACCCCTCAACCCTCCCCTGGCCGCCACTGCAGGTCTGAGGCGCCGGCGGGAGCCACCTCCCCTCAGGCGGCAAAAGGTCCCGTCC
>WEKY01058329.1:77210-95049 GCA_013390045.1 Picathartes gymnocephalus
GTCCCCTTTCCCGCCCGCCCTCCCTCTGCTTCCCGCCGCGGGCCGCGAAGGGCGCCCGGACAGCCCCGTCCCCTCAGCGCTCTGTAACACCGCCCTCCCAGGGTTTCCAGCGCCGCCGTGGGAAGAGCAGCCAGGCTCCTCCCGCCTGCTCGCCCGCGGGAGGGGGCCATCCCGAGCCGCCCGCTGCTCCTGCAGGATCCGCTCGCCCCGCCGGGAATTGCGGCGCCGAGCCCCTCAGCCCCAACATGGCCGCTGCCCCTCACGGCGCGGGCACCATTTTGTGGTCGGGGGTGCCAGGTGGTTTAGCGATGCCGTGCTTGAGGCTGGAGATAAAAATCCTCTCGCGTGGGAGCAGGGAAGGGCTTGGATAATTTTCCGTATATTTGGCTAGTAAGGTGGCATATTTTGAAGGGGTGACCGTGAGCTTACTGAAGGCAGAAGTCTGGGTGAGGGGACTTTCTCCCGCCGAAGAAAAGCCCAGAGGGCTAAAAGTAAAAGATTCAAAGGCACCTTGCCCTAAATCCAGTTCAGTAATAAAAACTGGAATAGTTTTAGTCTTACACCAATCTCGTCAGAGAGGACAAGTTTCTGCATTCCCTGGTATTTTCAAGGTGAGGGAGAGGGCACAGAATCAAGAGGTGATCACTTCAGCAGAGGAAATTACAATGTCTGACTGTCCCATTTTGGATCTCAATTTCAGGAATGAACACACAGGTATCAATAGGCTGTCCCTCGTTTCAGATTATCCAAAAGATAACCTTGATACAAGTTTCCAGGAACAGGTGTATGAACTGGGCCCAACCAAAATCCTCAAATGGAGAGATTAAGCCTGAGAAAACTCAAGAGATAGACAGGTATGTTGGTTTATTTAAATATCTGACTAAGATGAAAAACACAACCATTCCTCAAAGGTACCACATAATTTTAATTTACAAGAGAAAAAAAACATCCACGTAGTGCTGAAAGACAGGCAAAAGGAGAAAAGTGGTTTTACGTGGACCACTACAGAAAAGTAAGAATTACCCAGCTGAAAACAGACCTCAGGTCTCCATTCTCCGTGCTGCACTGCAATCCCAAATGGAAAACAGCTCGAGGAAAGGACTTTTATTGCGCCACCCAGAAGAGGCAGCAGCAAAAAGATTTTTCTTATCCACAGGGATAAGAGGCAAATGAATATTTAGGTAAATACAATACCCTACAATATCCTGAAACTCTACGATATCCTGAAACGATATTTTAATCCTCCAACAGTCCCAGGTGTTAACAAAGCATGAAAACTGGGAGGGGGCCAGCACCTGCCTCTGGCAAGCAGCGTTGGGCTTTGTTTCTCCTGGATTTTGGATAGGGCATTGAGGTTTTGCTTCTTACTATGGGACTGGGAAGGGAGGGGGCACTCATCACCCCGCCTTCGTTCCTGGTTTTTCTGTGCTGCGGGCTGGTAATCCAATTTCCCAAACCCGCTTGGAGTCACCTGTTCCTTCGTCCAACCGCTGTGCCTGCCTCGGTAGCCTTGGGAACAAGCTCCTCCCTCAGGAGCCGATCATGTGCACGAGGTAGAGCCAATAAACGCCGTATCCACGGTTTGATTTCTCCCCCGAGTTTCATTCAAAGCCTGGCTCCAGCGGGAAACTTGGTATCTTTTCCCCACCGGGATCCTGGCAAGGTGCTCTTTGCATAACACCACCTGTCCTGACTGCAGGTGCCTTTTTTTCTCCCTTGTTTCCGTGGAATTCAGCTCTGGAACACCCAGCAGCCCCTGTCATTCCTGAAACAGAATAACTCTCTTAGGATCAGATTCCTGAGTACCTTTCCTCCTATTTAGGAATACCTCTGAAAAGGTAGCAAGATGCAAATATAAACTGCTTGTGTTTAAAATAATCCATTCCTCCCAGAGAGAGGGGGCTATAGAACTTCAGAGGAAGGGATTGGGGTGATTTATGCTTGCAGGCACTACTCAAATACCTGGGCCATACCCACCAACCACTTCAGAGTTGGTTAAAGGCTTTAATAGTGGCTTGAACTATTTAGTAATCATCTTATTCGGGGCGGAGGGGGGAACATTGTAAGTAAGGTTATGATGTTGCACTGCGATGAGTCCTTTTTGACTTCCGGTTCCTGATTCGAACTCTGTTTTCAGCAGGGTGGTGACATCAGGTAGATGAAAATTCAGATGCAGAGGGAAAACCTGCAGTTCTGAGTTCAAATGCCCTGGATTCACATCCTTCAGTTAGGGTAGCACTTGTGCTCTCCTTAGAGGGATGGATCCATTCCTCACCTTGGCTTGTTGCTTTTCAGTTTTCTTTGAGGAACTGAGCAACCCAGAGCAGTTCTGTGCTGGAGGCAATATTAAATGGAGACTCTCTTTCATGTTCTCCAAGGAAAATTCTTTCCTTTCAGACTTCAAGGACAAGTGTCTTTTCCAACACCAAAAGGATGCAGATTCAGTGATTTCACAGGTTACTTCTGTGTCTCAGATTTGTTCTTTCCTTTCACTCTCAGATCTCTGTAAAAACTTTCTGTGTCTGATTTTTCAAATTTTTACCTCAGGTTACTCCAGAAAAACAAGCTTCTTCTGTGGTTTGGAAGGAAGATGAACTCAAATCCAACTGGGAATCTGAGTGGAGGTTCCCTGTGTAGCCCTAGGAATTTTTTCTCTAGAAATACCTTTTGAACATTAGTTGATGATTGCAATCCCTTTGATGCCATGCAGAGCCTCAACATGTTTTCCCTCCTGTTATTTCTTTTTTTTTCGATGCCACACTGACATTTTCCAGAGCTAAGGAGATGGATATCTTACAGTCAGCCCAAATTGATTGGATATAAGTATAGGAAAACCATATTTTTTATTTATTTCTTCCTGATTTTTTTTTTATATCATAAACTTCCAGGGGAATTGCTAACCCAAGAGGGAATGATTCATTCCTGGAGTGGTCCTGAACTGATCCAGGAGAGCTGTGTCTTTTGACACTTGTGTTTTGTTCCATCCTACTGCAGATTTAGGTGAATGGCTTCAGGACTCCTGGGAAGAGGAAGAAGCTGGGCCTACTGGTGCCTGAAGGATGTCCATTATTTAAAATTCCTGACGCTCCTCAGCCTACACAGAGCCCTGTCTGGAAGGAAAAGAGAAGTTCTTCGGTGATGAAACCAGGGGCCAAGGGAAAAGGAGCACTTCTTTTTCAGCCTCTTGATGCTTTCTGTATGGCCATCAGCAAGTCACCCGTTGGGTCTCTGTGAAAGGTAGGAGGCCCCACATTATTTCACAAAACTTCTCTTTAAAGGCAAATTGTGAATCTGCTTCCTCTGAACTTATAGAATAGAACTAAGCAGCAGGTAGATTTAAGCTAAGCCTAATGTCTAGTTCTCCTGCCAAAAGGGCAGTAACAGATGTGTACAAAATTTAGGAGCTTAATTTCCTGTCTTTGATTAGATGAGGCACTCTGAAGACTCAGGAGAGATCCTACTTCATTTTGAAATGGAAAAGCATGGTAAATTCCTATTAATTAAGGAAATGTTACCTTCTAAATGGATCAGCTTAAACTGTGACAATTTCTGCTTTCAGCAGACGGGGGCAGTGTTGCTCTGATGAACTTCATTTGCAAAAGAAACTTGGAATATTTGAAGCAATTTAGGAACAGACAGAGCAGTTTCCAGCTGCCTTGATTGATGATAAGTATAGGGTTTGATTGGGACTTCTGAAAAGCGAAATCAGTGGTAATTTTCCTGCAGTGTAGTGCTCGATGAGCGAAAGAGTTCTGACATGACTGTACCAAATTTATTTTCTCTGACACTGAAACAGTGCAAAACTTCAAATGTATTTTTCTGTGTCGAAAGCACTTTTCTGAGCCCAGGACTCTTTTGTTGCATCCCAGCAAAGAGTATCATCTCAGCTCTGTCCTGAGAGGAACTCCTGTGTGGAATAAGAGCCTGCTGAGGAAGTAGCACAGTATTTGGCAGCCCTTTTTGGGTGATTGATCAAACATTTTTCCTTAACTGGTTGTGAGTCTCTGATACATGGAAGCACCTGATGTGACCTTTTTAGAGCTGGATTAACAGGACAAAGAAATAGCAAATCTGGAGGTGGTAAGAGGAGAAAATTCTGTGCTTGCAATGGTGACAAATTTGATGGAGTTTTTGGCAAAAATGATGTTGCATTCAGCACTTGAAATGAACCACAGTGCTGGAGGAGAAGTAACTGTCTCTCAGAAATATGTTGATAACTTTTAATCATCAGATGCAGTAGGCACCATGAGAAATACAGCTCTCACTGGAATTCTGGTGTCTGCAGGCAGGTGTGGTGACAAAGGTTTTCTATGGGAATTGGATGTAATCCAAAGAAGTGCCTCAGCTTGTTAACAGGCTGGTGTGTCCTTACACAGCCTTAACTAGTCCTGCTGGCTATGGAGAGAGAAGGCATGGCCCCAAGAGAGCTTCTGGAGCCTTCGCCATCCCTGCACAGGATGGAAATGAATTGCTCTTTGTGGTGGCTTGGAGCGAGCATTTTCACACTGAAACATTAGGAGTGTAAAACCTCAGAAATCTGATTTGAGTCAGGCTAAAGGGTGAGTTCTGTATAATGGCAATCTGTGAGCCTGACCAGGCTGTGAGGCTAATGAAAACCCAGCCCCTGGGAGGGAAGCTGAGGGGGCAAAGCTCAGTATAAGCAAGAATTGAGGAATCATCTACCATGAAAAATAAAGCAAGGGGCCTCTTTTCTGCATTTCTCTCCATGGCTGTTGGGAATGAGACCTGGGACCTGTGGGGCAAATAGAAGGCTCTGGGAACCTGTAACAGCTTAAAGGGAATGGAATGGTATGGGTTGGCACAGACAAATGCATGGATTCCTGGGTTTAGAGTCCCAGCTCCAAAGCTTTTCCCCCACCGTTCATTAAGGTTTTGTTAACACAAGGCCCTGAGAGCTTGCAAAACCTGAAGGAGAAGTAATGCATTTCCCAGGCACGGTGAGATCAAAAGCTGGGGGTGCCTTAGAGACAGATACATTACTATGCGTTTCCTCAGCTCTGTCAACAGGAAGGGCAGTGGGCTCTGATCTCCCCTCTCTATTGTCCCATTTGAGATCCAATTAAAAATCAGGAAAGGTTTTGCACACCTTCAGTGACACATGCTGTGATAGACGTTAAGTGATGAGCCAGATCCCCAAGCCTGCACATAAGGAAGAGCAGGTGCAGCCACATCCACATGTTCTACAGTAGTCAATTGCCTACATTAATAAAAGTATAAAAGTTTTTTGTGTTATTTCTTATTCCATATATTGGGAAAGCACTGGCCTTTTCTGGGAATGTGAATGGGGAAAAGAAATGTGTCCAGGGAAGCTGGTAGGCTCCATGCAGAGGAAAAGCACTTTATGAGAGCAGAATTATTAGCAGTGCTCCACTGAGCTGATTTGGAACAGGTCCTTTGTGTTTTCAGCAACTGGCAGTTGGGATTGTTACAATTCCTTGGCAAGGACAATAGAAAGATGGTGGTTTCCGGGGGCATAATAAAAGGGTGAGCCCCAGCTTTTGCACACTGCATTTTATAATTGCATGCTTGATGTGCACAATTGGGCAGCACTGCCTTACTTGCCTTAATCCATCTCTCTCTCTCTCTCTCCCCCCTCACTTCCTCACCCTCCCTCAGAGCAGCAGTAGCTGCTGCAGTTCTGGCAGCTCATCGGGGAGAGCACCGAAAATGAAAAGAGTTCAGCTATTGCCTTAACATTTTTCCCAGAGGATTCATTTCACCTGCTTCTCCAGTTTTCCCAATAGCTTCTTTTTCACTTTTTAATCCAATAAGTATAGAATTATTTCACATTTGAAACCCCTCTAAAGGGTTTTAGGAATGGACTTTCTCTCTCCTCCTCCCCCAGCTTTTTTTTTTTTTTTGACAAGTCAAAATTGTGAAGTAAGCGAACAGAGTAACTGAGAGCTGAGAGGGAGAAGACGCTTCCATTCTTTTAGTGCAGTGGGCTGAGGCAAAAGGGCCATTGTAATGGTAAATCGCATGCAGAAAGGAAGAAAAGACTGATAATCAATCACAAATGAAGCATTCGTTTGGATTTTGGCAATTTGCTGGCCAGGGGATTTTAAATCCATAAACTTTTTCTTTTCTTTTTTTTTCTTTTTTTTTCTTTTTTTTTTTCTTTTTTTGGCCTCATCTTTAAAAGCACAGTTTTGATCTGCCGAAGACAGGAAGAGAAATCTTTACCAAGCTTTCGTGCCCAGAGTCCCTGGGAATGGGGAGCACTTAGTGCTGAAATGCCAGTAAAATCCTGACAGAGAAGCAGAGTGGGGAAATATTGATGGGGCTGTTTCTAACCCATCACCTTGGACTCTGGCTCTGAAGAAGAACTTTCCACCTCAGGCTCTTGTTGTTTCTCATATTCAGGGATGACTTGTGGTAGGCTTCTGGGGACTTTGATTTCCAATCTGGTCACTCTGTGACTGCCTGCGTGGGTTTTTTGTTTTCCTGAGTATGTGATTAGGACAGATGAGGATGTTGGACAACATTAACACCAGCATATCCCCTTCAGAGTGCAGCATCACCCACAAGGGAAGATATATCTACCTGGAGGCACTGCTGCACGGAGGTGCTCCATGGGGATTCACCCTGAAGGGCGGGCTGGAGCACGGAGAGCCATTAATCATCTCAAAGGTACTTTTCTCATTTTCTATGCCATGCGAGCTAGGTGGGAGTGGTGCCCGACTCAGAAGGCAGCAGTTGTAGAAGTAACAATGAAATGTTATAATTGCCGTTGTATTTGGCTTGGGTTATAAGTGTTGAGCACCTGTTTGAGTCAGCAGGTTTGCTCAGGAGCTGCGTATTTGAGAAACACAGGAGAGCTCTTGGCATTGTTTAGCTATCCAAGTGCAGGTTTTGTCCCACAGGAAGTATCGTGGCTTGTAGAAATTGGCTGTATTTATTTCACTGCCATGAATGGGAGGGAGTAGGGGACTCTCATGAAGTGATCTTGTGTCATGAAGTCGTAGTGTATCTGAGCATGGTCAGTAATCCATGCTCACCACCCCTGAGGTGAGAACAAAGTGAGTGCTTTCAGTCACACGGTGGAAGGTTGGCTAATTAGGAGTGTGTGTGTATGAAACAGTGCAGTAAATACTTGCACCTGTTTGGTAAGTATATATTGTTCTGTGCTAGTGGTTTGCTCACTCTACTTACTGAATATCTGTTTAGTATGGTGTGCCTTCAAGATTTTTATTATTTGATAATTGGTTATTCTCAACAGGCAACTAGTAGCATAGCTCAGAAGGATATTTTGAGGGGGGAAAAAATGGGAGAAGGAATTCCTTGTTCTCATCAGAACCAGTCTGTTACCCAGGTGCCTCAAGATGCAGGTGCTGAAGACCATGGATTTTCAAAAGCATCACCTTAAATCTATGAATATCTAAAATATGTTTGACCTATGCCCCTAAAACTGTTCTGAAAATAGGATATAGGTAATCTGAAATTTCACGTCTAGTGGGTCTTAACCATATTTGTCTTGTGCTATCAATCTGGTGCATTCTGTGCGTTTATAGTGTGTTACGTCAAGCTACCAGTGCACGGAGGGACTTACGTCCAATCTCACTCCCTCCTGCAAACTGGGATGTAGGTGGGGAATTCAACGGATCAGAACCAGCAGCAGCTAAAAGAAAATGCTGATACTCAGAATCAATGTTGTTCAAATCCTTTGCATTTTCAAATCCCGTTGCAACTCCCTGTGCAAACACATTCACATGAAGACTGTCAGTCACTGAAGTAAATTAGTTGTGATTAGTGCATTTACATGTTGAAAGTAAAAGCAGGGGGAGATCCATTAAAGTCTGATCATCCTAAAGGGATTTTAGAAATTTCACACCATCATCTTTCTTGCAGGATCTTCTTGGAGGCAGTTTGGCATAGCCACAGACAGCAAAAGTAGCCTCACTGAAATGGTGTTATACTTTTTCTTTTATAAACACTTCGGACTAACAGAGGCCGTTCACTGTTCCTGGCAGTGTTCTGCAGTTGTGAGGAAAGAGTTTCTTTTTGCTTTGACATTCTTCTGTGATGTAAAAATCACCCCCTCTCTTTTTTTTTTTTTTTTTTTTTTAATTGGGGGCAGGGAGACAGAGAGGATGGGAGATGGCTCTGGCTGCTGAACATTAATTAACCTATGGGATTTGGTTTCCACAACAACCAGGCCCCTTAATGTCAAACATGCCTGGAGCGTGCATAGTGCCACTGGGAGCTGTATGATTTGTGCCTGCCTTTCCTGAAACGACACTGCAAAAATATGCTGCGTTTTATTTTTGGTTGGGTTTTCCCTTTTCTCTCCTTGTAGCCACTGCTTGGTTTGTGCTATCAGTGTCAGCATTTCAGTGTTTTGCTCATGCATGGGTGATGCAGAGCTGGAGAATGGCTGCATGTGAAACTCTGCTTTCTGGAATTCAGGCAGCTCCTGTTTCCTGGTTTCCAGTTTCAACGGAGAAATTCCTCTTGTGCTTCAATTCACTATGTGCTCTTCAGAATTAATTGCATATTAGTCATTTAGCTAATTCAGTATTCCTCGGGTGAGTGTACTGTGAAGTAATGAGGAACTGTGGGGAAATGATGAATTATGTTACAGGTTTAATTCTGTACAAGAGTGCTTGGAGAATCATAGAAAGTTTTAGGTTGAAAGGGACCGTTGGAGATGCAGGCACACACTGGGAATGATCCAACAACAGTTCTACATAATACTACATATAAATACCACAAAATGTGGATTTCAGTTTTTAATTTTTGATTTTTCATAATTAAGAAGTTTTGTTTCTGTTTTGGCTCCCTGTTCTGTTGGCAAGTAATTACATTTATGTCCACTTACCTGTTTGCACTGGCAGAGTGGTGTTAAATGGCTTTAGAGTAAATAAAAGTGGACATTTCAGCAAATATCTAAGCGGGTGCCCATGACAGCTTGAAATGTGACTTAAAGTAACACTGATGTATTGTTATGGAATAGGAGATAACAGATCTGTGTGAACACAATAGCTCTTACTAGCCCTCAGGAGCTGCTGGGGACCCAGAGTTCTGACATGTCTCAGCTTCAGACCAAAGGCTGTAATGGAAGTTCAAAACCAAGAGGAGTGAATTTACAGAAGGCCCACATGCACAAAAACTGGTTTTCACAGCCCTGGGCAGCCCTTGGGAAAGACACATTTCTCCACCAATAACATGCCAAGGATTTACCCAAAAGTGAGAGACAGCCCTACACTGAAAGAGTTTCATTGCAGCTGATTCAGAGTCCTCCAGGAAGGTCTATTCATCATTTATTTTGCTGGATGAGAGCAGACCATAAATTTATTCCATCTGACTCACATTTTTTCCCTGAGGGAAGGCTCAGGATAAAGCTTTGTGGAATCCTCCCAGCACCTGTTTTTGTTGTGCTAGCAGGAAAGGAATGGAAGGATGAGCAAAAGGTAGTCAGTTGTATGTTCCTTTTCTGCTGCACCTCAATGAAATGTCCAAAACTCAGTACCTAAAGGAACACCGGAATGTCCCTGGGTAGCAGTGGGACAGTGCCCAAAAAGAGGCAAATTAACACTGTATTTTCCCTTTTGTATTGATTGTGTGGCATGAAACGTTGTCAATGACATGTTGTCAAGTAGTCCTTTGGAAGCTTCCCAAGTTTTTAATTACTTTCCTTTTTTTAAAAAAACCCGGGCAGCTGCATGTTTTGTTTTTAGTGTTGGAACACATTTGTGCTTAAAAAGTAACTCAGTGTCCTCAATGTGTCACTAAGGCTTCAAAATGAGTAGAAGTCAGGTTCCCTGAAGTGACCTCCACTTCTCTGTTTCCAGACTTAGGTCCTACAGTTGAATTTCTGATTTTTTATTATACCTGTTTAGTAATTTAGAACCCTGTAATTTTGGCCCAGATTTGGGGATATTTGCTCACAGTGGTAGATTTCATTAAACAAGGAGTTTTTTCATCTGGAAATAGAACTTCAATGACAAATGCCAAAGTGATTGCAGATGATACCAAACATTAATTAGAATCCAATATTCTGTGGCCTCAAAATCATGATAATACCCAGAAGTAAACCCAGATTTCTATTTCCAAATTACTTTTTTGGCTCACCTTTACTGTAAGATCAAAAATGCAAAAATGAAAGCCCTGACTGTTCTAGGCAGTAAAGGCAAACTGGTAACAGAAGTGTTCATTGCCTCTCAATTTTCTCTAAGATTTTTTAACCTAAGGTAATTAATGTTAATCAATCTCAACCATTTTGGAGCCAGGAGAGGTATTTCTGTGGTGTGTTTCTCTTCGCTGTACAAACCTTTGGAACAGTTCTGACTGTTGTAGGCCTCTGAAATGCCCTTTTATTTTGAGCTCAGTGTTGACGATGCTAACAAAGGAATTGTTTCTCTTGCCTAGGAATTAAAGCATCCAAAGCATTCTCCCTGGGATCGTGGCTGTGTGGGAACACTTTTCACATGCTGTGCTGGAGTTCATGGGTTCCCTTCACTCAAAAGGGCAGGTCATTTTCAGAGACCTCATGCCAAAAGCATGACACAAACTCTGAGCTTTACCTCTCAGCAGGGAGGTAGGAAGCAATAAAAGTTTAATAATAATGGAAATAGTTTGGGACAGAGCCTGAGAAATAATCCAGAGTTCTTCTAAGGTGTTTGAACCTTGTCCGGAGCCTGATCCAAACTCTGATGCAATGAGCAGCAGTCAGTGCTTGCAGGAGCTGGACCTGGCTGCCTTCACAAGACTCCCCTGCCTGTGCTACTTTTCTGTTATTTTTGGTTGAGAGAGCTCATAAAGCACTTAGTGATATGCAATGAGAATTGTTCCTCTGTTCTTGGAAAAACAAAACTCAAAAGTCCATTCTGTACCCAGCTGGTCCACAGACACTTATCCTTGTTTCTGCTCCAAACACTGGGAATCAGTGTTCTCCCTGTACCAGGAGCTCGTAGCTTTCCCCACTTGAATGCCCAGAGTCCCCATAAACAAAATAAAATTATCTTATGCGCTGACAGGCAAAGTTTCTTTGCATCTGTTCCCTTGATGTGACAAGTGGCAGTTTAGGAAGTGTTACCCTTTTTGTAGGGCTGCAGGCACAAAACCCATGGCCAATGCTTACATTAAGGAGGCTTCTCTGAAGTTGTCAGAGTCATGAGAGACTTGTTGGCCCAGGCATTAGGACACGAAACTGAGCCAGAGGCACAGTGACATCTTCTGTGATTTTTTTTTAAATTTATTTTTATTTTTTCTTTGGACACTTCCACCCTTGTTCTTGTCTATACGAACTTTATTTTTGTCCTTGCTGCTGCAGAGTAGCTTGGGGCCTTTGTTAATGTTTTAAAAAACACCCCTTCTCACCCTTTTTTTTCCAATATTCTTCAAGTGGGCTGGTGATGGTGAGGGGTTCATGGTGCAAAGTCATCTGCTGGCACATCTGACTCTTGGTGCAGGACTGTGGCAGTGCACAAGGCAGATGCCTGATCCCAGATATCAAAGAAATCGGGATGCTGCAGAGTGGCAACTTACGCTGTAATTGTTTCAGGAAGCAGGAGGCAGTTCCTCACCCCTCTTCCTGGTTTCTCAAGGCTCGCATTAGGGCCTCTCCAAACACTGCTGATGCCAGCACAAGGGACAGGATCCCTACCTTTTCTTAAAGCGAGGGAGTTGCTGCATGAAAAGGCTTCTATTGTCAGCCCCTCCATTAGGCTGCTGAGCGTTCTCCAGCACAAAAAGGCTTCTGTTCACTTCCACAGCACTGAATTAGCAACTGCAGGCAAACCCAGTGCCTGATGTGAGCAGGGCCTGGTGGGCTGCTGCTCCAGCAGGGCCAGGGGCAGCTCTTCAGACTGCTGAGGGGGCAGTGCCAGCTGAGCTGTGATGCATCACAGGGAGCCTGCCTACAGGCAATACTTTGCTTGTCCCAAGCTATGAATCGCGAGGGGCACAGACAACTCCATTATAAACATGCCTATGGAAGGAAATTATGAGAAAAAACATTTCTCTGTGCTGAGAAGGGGTGAGGATGGCGTCTGCCAGATGTGGGTGTCCAGCTGACCAGTCATACTTTAGTGTGGTCAGCCCAAGCTCTGAAGTTTTGGCCTAAATCCCCAGTGACAGCTGCTCTGAAAGATCAGGTCTCCACCCCTCACTGTTGCCACAGGAGTTATGGAGTGTCGTGTCCTTGAAAGACACAGAAAGGTAAAAGAGAAGAAATATTTTCTTCTCAGGACAGAGAGGAATCCTGTGTGATTAAACACAACATGTAATCCTTAGGGTCAAGAAATGAAGCCTTCCTAAATCCTGCCCTGGCTTTAGCTTACATGAAAGATCAGACAGAAAAATGCGACATATCCTTGTTCCTTTGGCTGTAGCAGATACATCCAGAGTTGAGGTTTACACTGATCCCAAAATGAGACCCAGGGAATGCACTCTTTAACTCAGTGTTTGCTTGTGAGAGGGTCTACTACTTTCAACCTTCCCCACATTTCTTAGGAGCCCAAGGCATAGGAAGAAAACACATAATTGATAATAGAGATGGAGCTGAGCTAATCTCATCTCAAATTTCATTGGTGCTTGCCTTGAGGAACTTTTGATGAAGCTCAAAATTGTGGAGCATGAATCCAGCATAGGTCTATTGCACTGGAAGTATTTGACCAGTGACAGGATCCCAGGGAATAGCTGGAGCTGTGTCAGGAGATGTTTAGGCTGAATATTAGGAAAAGGTTCTTCACCTAGAGGGTGGTCAGGCACTGAACAGGCTCCCCAGGGCAGTGGTCATGGCCCCCAAGTCTGCCAGAGCATAAGGAGTGTTTGGAAAATGCTCTCAGGCATGTGGTAGGATTCTTAGAGTGGTCCTGTGCAGAGTCAGGAGTTGGACTTGATGATCCTTATGAGTCTCTTCCAACTCAGGGTATTCTCTGAACTAGTCAGAATTGGGAGGGATCTTTGAAAGTGAAAATGAGGTGAACTGTAATTTGCTTTCCAACAAACACTGGTAGTCAGTCAAAGGAACAATGTCCAGAGGCCTTTGAAAATAGACTGCTAAGGCAGAAAATTTCTGTCACTCATTTGTGTACTTCCAAAGCTTTGAGTGAATCCCCTTCCAGTGGCAGCAGAGAGAGCATCCAAGGCCAGTGCCAGGAAACCCTGAAAGATGTTGGCACCCATTAGTACCAACTGAGTACACCTGAGAGGCAGAAAAAACTTTCCAAATGTTGTTTGTTTTAAGTAAGAGAAAGTTTGTGCCCACTCATTCACACAGCTGAACTGGAAATAGAGTTCCTGGCTTTACATTTTTAGGCAGCCACTGCCTAAATTGTAAAAAATCCCCAACAAATAAATGATTCCAGGTTTCTTGGTTGACTGAAATTAGGAAAATAACAACAGGAGCAGAACAAGAGCTGCTTATCCAGGACACAGCTTGTTAACATCCTAACTGGTATTCAAGCATAATATTAATTTTTCACACTTGCATGAAAAAATCCCACCAAAAAAAAATCAAACCCCAGTGAAGAATGATTCCTGCTGATAAGAAAATCACTGTGCTTAAATTCATTAATAGTATAGGCTGTGGGATACATTTCAAAGCACGGGGTGAGAAATAAGCTCCCAAATCCCATTAAGAAATAACAGGATTTATGTGCATTCCTCCCATATATTAACTTTCCCCTCTGGAAACGTCTTGTGCTGAGCTGATGCCATTTTTCAGGCAGATGCAGTGTTTTGCAGTTCCCACAGACTCACCAGATAATCTGCCAGCCTGAAAGCCATTCCCCATTCTCCGTCAAGAATGGGGATTTGCCGGGCCCAGCTGAATGGGGAGTTTGGCTGACGAATGCCGTGGCTGCGCGTTGCAGCAGCGGGGGTCAGTCACACATTCTGCAGTGATGCCGTAAGCAGCTCCGGCCTGGCCACATCCGCCGCTCCCATGTTTCCAACCCCGGCCAGCAGAGATCCAGCAGATACCAGGGTTTAACAGCCGCTGTCGGGAGTGGGGCGTTTTCTAAACGTGACATGAAGAGGTGGCATTTGTTAGCTGAAGTCTTTGGGGAATTGGTTTGTAGGATCAGCAGGGACTGAAAATTTCCCAGTACCCATGGAGAACTACTGACTCCCTGAGAGGGAGTGTCCACTGTAGCCATATGGAAGTTTTTACCTTGGTTTTCTGTTGAGCTTGTGAGCAGTACTTATTTTCTCTATCATGGTAGTGGCAGCAGGATAAAGTTAAAAGCTACAACCCCTTTAATGCTGCTTATGAGTGCATTAAAGAAATCTGCTCCCAGCTGGTTGGAATTTATAGTTGTGATACAGTCATGAGATGTAAGTATAAAACCTCAAATGTGGGGATGGGTGAAGAGTGAAGCAGGAGTGAGTCTGCAAATGCACCAGGGAGTTTACTACCCCATACAAGCATGATGTTGCTTGAGATTTATACATCATTTAATACTGGATTTTAAAATCTTTACAATGGCACATAATTGCTAGAATGATCGTATCCTTGAAAACTCACAGTAGTGCTGGATCAATTATTGCTCTCCTTTTAAATTTTTCTGTAAAAATACATGTTCTTTAAAGGAATGCTGCATTTAGAAAAGTGGATTGGTCCCCAGTGTCAGACCTCATGTTTTCATACATTGATTGATGACCAGTCTTGCCAGTGGACTGAGATAGACTCACATTTCTCAAATGCAGTCTCATAGAAACTGGGAAAAGAGCTGATGGAATCCAGACCAAAGATCTGGCTGTTTTCCAGGGGCAAATACACGGCAAGACACATTCCCAGTTTCAAGAGAGGGGCTTGAAATCGAGAAAGAAATGTGAAACATTTGGACAGCGAGAGGTGGGGTCGTGGGGGGAATCTTCATTTTCTCAATGCTCCCTCTCCCCTCCCTCCTGCCCTGCTCCATTTGGTGTTTGCTTAAAAGCAGTTGCCAGTGTTTGTTGAATAGTGTCAGCACAGAAGGGATGCAGCCGCTGACCTGACTAAAAGGCAACAGCAAAAGGTTAGTAGAATTAGTCTTGTACTGCAGACTTGCATTAATAGTTGTATTGTGGGGTTGTTGGCACAAACTCTGCAATTAAATAAGTTGTTGGCACTCTTCCCTAGGTTAAATTACTATGGCTGTTCCCCCTGCTTGCAAGTTAATGAATACAACAGTTTTGGGGAGGCAAGTTCAAACATTTTTGTTCTTTGGGGATTCTGCACATTTCTGGTCTCAAGCTAAGAGGTTTCTGCTGGCTTTCCAAGCAGACCTCTGTTGTTGTTCTGTCTCTGCAAACAGCCTGTGCAAACTAATGCTGGAATAACCAAGCAGGGAAGGAGGTGGGTGAGAGGGAAAGACACCACAGAAGACTGATGGAGAAACAAATGCCCTTAGAAGAGGTCCTTGCTTTCTCTCCTGCCCAGATCCATGGATGTTTCTTAGCACTGGGCTGTTGCTGGAGAGGATTAGTTTGCCATCACATCTTCATCAGGGACAACTTACACTTTTTGCTAGGCCAAAACCACAGCCACAGGAGGGGAGGGACTCCCTGCTTCTCCTTGCACATAAGTGCAGAGCAGTCCCTTTTTCCAGCCTGAGGCCCTCCTCCCACTCCTGCTTTAGTCAATGGCAGTTGGGTTTGGCCCAGGGGTCCCCACACTCCTCTGTGCCATTCTGCAGGGGCCACTCTCAGCAGTACACCTCCACAGTTGGAAAATCTTTGGATTTACAATTTATAAAGAGTTCCTTCTACTTTGGGAAAAGAAGTCCTTATGCTTCTTTCTGAGTCTGTCTCTAATGTAGCAACATGTGTTGACCTGCCAGCTGCACCTGTGTCCCCATCTGTTCACTAAGGGGTATGTCCAAAAATCACTCTTCCCTCCATGTAGCCCAGTCCTTTGGGGTAACAACCTGTAAACTTCAGGCACAAGAACTGCCGGTGCTTCAGTCTTTCTTTTCCTGCAGCCAGTGTGGAAAGGCAGCAAGACTCTGGAGAAGCTGTGCTCTGTACAGTCTGAGCTGAGACACCTGTACAGAGAACATCCAGGATTTCTAAGAAACTGGTGCTATGCAAAAAAATGTCTGGGCACAACCTTCATCTGTGCTTTCCTTAAGACTGGCTGTAATTTAACCAAGGGTTGGACATTAATTATGAACTGCAGTTAGAGGTTTCCCTGCCCACCAGGGACATGGGCTTTTTCTGGTTTACATCAGTGTTTGATGGAGACTGATGGAGAGTGAGCCATGGACACCAACAGTAGCTGAGGGTTTGGAGGAAGGAGTGAGCAGAAACAAAAGTAAGTGAGCTTGAGTGACTCTCTGACTTGTTATGTATCTCATCCGCTGCTGAAACAAAAGGTTCCTGTGCTCCTTGGAGCCAAAGAGAACAGGGTGAGCATCTATTGTTCTGTAGGTTTTATTCTCGTCAGGTTGGGATCTTGTCAGCTCTCATTAACTCAACAGGTTGGACTGTGTCACGCCTTGGATGGGAGACTTTGCAAGGCAAAGAGAACTGACACAAAGTGGCTCAGTCTGTGGTCCTGCTCCTGCTGAGTTAGTGCTGAATCACTGACCCCTCGGGATTTGAGGGGAGAGGGTATGATGGCACTGCTCTGTGAGACCTTCTGCCTTTGGTGATGAGATATTATAGAAGCTCAGGCAGTGGCATGTTGTACTAGGGAAAAAATGTGATGCCACAAGCTAAATTCTGTTCGGGATAAATCACATGCCAACAGCAGCATTATCATCTTGATTTTTCCTGAGTCACATTAAGCCCTCTTTGTCATTCAGAGGGGGTTGTAGTCTGCCCCTGTGCTTTTGGTGACCAGTTGTAGAACAAGCACAATCCTCAGTCAAATGTCTTTCGTTAGTTGCTGACTCTTCACCACCCCAGAGTGGGTCTGCTTCTCTTTAGGGGGTAATTTGAAAATGAGGGTAGTATCCTGCCATTTCTAATAAAAGCATTATCTTCCATTGTGCCTATGGCCATGGCATTCCCCAGTGACTGGAAGGAAGCAAATCAATCCAGTGACAATTGGATCTGAGTTGGCTCCCTGCATCCCTGTGGAATGCCACTGGCCAGGTTCACAGCAATACCTAGAATCTGCAAGGTGAGTTTGTTGTGCCAGAAGACGGCTTTAAAGTACTTCCTATCAAGGCAGTTCAAGGCACTTGCCTCTGTATCTGCTAAAATTTGGGAATGTGGGAGCTAAGTAAGGAAGCCAAAATTGGAAAGACACGTTTCTGTGTAGGAGAGATTAGAGACTGGGCCTTTCCAAGCTCTGTAGCTACCCCTGCAAATTCCCTAGCCAAAAAAAAAAAAAAAAAAAAAAAGAAGATGGATAAAAGGAAAGTGTGCTTGTCTCATAGCTGCTCAACAGGCAATCCTGAGATCCCTCTGGCAAGAGCAACTGAAGCTGGATTTGTCATTGTTTGGCTTGTGTCACCCAGCTGGTCGGGTCAGAGAGCTTCTCTGACCTGAGTCCGCCAGTGATGGACAGGTCTGTAGCAGGCATTATCACAACATAATCACATGGAGTGAAAGGAAAACCCTGTGTGCCTTTCTTAACTTCTTCTCTCCCTGTTCTCCAAATCTTAGGATAATACATCTTTTCTTATTTTACTCTGAATCTGTTAATGCTTCTGCTGTGTAATAAGGTTTTCACAGCAAAATATGGCCTGGAGAGTACTAAATGGAATTCTTCCAAGGATCCCCAAAGATCTTTAAAGATTCTCTTCCACTGCTAAAGGAAGCATTAATCATGGTCAGAAATATTTCCTGCTGGGTTGTAGTGTGCTTTCTGATTTCCTCTGCCCCTCAGGCACTAGTGGAAATTCCAGCTGATAAGAAGATGTGGGGGGGGGGGGGTTTTTTG
>WEKY01058329.1:95072-155253 GCA_013390045.1 Picathartes gymnocephalus
GTTTTCTTGCTGGTTTAAGTTAGCTAAATTCGTTTTGGAATAGAACAGAGGGTCTGTAACTTCTTAGCAGTATTAACTGCTCTTGCCAAAACTAACAGCGGCCAGGAAGAAAAATGCTGGAAACCTGAAGACCTTGGTCAGGAGAACAGAGGAAGAATTTTGCTGGCCTGGGGGCTTATGAAATACCTTTTTTTTTTTTTTTTTCCCTGTGTATCTGGATATATGTGTGTTGCTGGCTTGGGGGGCAGTGTAGGAGGAGATGTGCATTTGGAACAGGCAGTGTCAGGTGTTTGGTTGTTCAGTTGGATTTACAGTTTTCATTTACTCACAGCATATTGACCATAGCATGAATACTAATTTTTAATACATGGAAAGCTTAAAGAACATAGAACTATGTAATATTCTTGGTTTGGTGGCCTGTATAAAGAGACTGATTCTTGACCCTGAAACAAAATCATGGCTAGATGGAAAGAATAGAAAAAAATGAGGGATTCATGCTGAACTGACAAGTTTTGTTTGATCCTGTATAATAAATGCAGGTGAACTTTGAAATGAAAATGATCACCAAGACCAAACCTGAACTATTCTGCTTTAAAAATGTCAAAGTTAAAAGTTTCAACTCTTTAAAGTTATTCATTCTTCCCTGCTTTTTAGGGATCAACACCCTTAACTGCATTTAACCTGTACATGGAAGCAGCCTTGTTCTTGCCACTGGAATCACTATAGCTAAATAAGGATGCTTCACTCTTGTCTTTTAAACTAAAGCTCTTCTTGAATGTGAAGCAATTTAGCCCTCATCCCACCTATGAATGACATTCCTTATTACCTTTGGGGCTTATTTTGACCTTTTGTCTTCTGATGAAATGGAGCTGAATCTTCCCAGAATCCTCTTTCAAGACATTTTCTTAATACTACAAGGAATATCTTAAGCTCCTAGGAAAACTTCGGTAGTAAGGCAGAATTTTCATAAAGGAATGAATGTGATGGTATCACTGGATATTATTCCTGTGCATGTCATATTTTTAATGGAGAAAGATATTTTGCTTTCTTTATTATTATTGGTAAATGAAGCTGAGTAAAAAATGGATTTTCAGGTCACTGGATGTTAAAAAAATATTTGCACTTGATCCAGATGGTTTGTTTCAATAACATTTTTAGTTTTGACAATTTCCAGAGATAGCTTCAACTACTAAAATCAAATCAAATAATGACACGCTAATTTAAATTGAAAAATTGTAACTTTTTGTTTTAAAAATAGTGACCTCCAGGCTGTTTTCTTTTTAATGAATATCTTATCAGAATCAGTGTGTGTTGGGAAGTGTTTTCACTATTAACATGATCCCACTTGGATTTAATCACCTAAGTCACATAGCCATTAGAAAAGCCAGTGAGCAGTCTTTAAAGCAAAGTAGATGAGAACTGGATTTGCAGGAGCACTCAGTGTCCAGGAAGGTTTCCCTGGTCCTTATTTGAACACTCATAAAAAATCTGGCTTTCTCACACAAGTTCCCTGTTGGCAACTGCTCTTATTTATTCACACCCAGAGCTCTGACCCGTGATGTCTTTCCACCCAGAGGGGATACCATGGCCCTTTGCCCATGAATGCTGCAGTGCAGAGAGGCAGGGAAAGAAATCCTGTGATGGCCATCATCCCAAGGTCTGTCAGGAGGACCAGAGTTCCCTCTGCCTGAGCTTAAAAGCTCCACTCTAAGCAGAATCTTGTAAGAGCTGGATAAGGCCAGGAAGGAGGCACCATGTGCTCAGCATCTGTGCTTAACCTCCCCACACAGCCCTGGCTGCCAAAACCTTGTTATTTCAACTATTCCAAATAACTTGTGAGATTTGTCTCTAAGTCTGGGTATAGCACTAATCCAGCAAAGAGCGTTTGGTAGTTTAAGGCCTTGTCAGGGGAGCAACTTGTTAGAGTGAAGCAGCTTTTCTTAAAGCTGGTGTATGCACACAGATCTGGTACTTGTGTGCTGTGTCAGCTACTGGCTTTGTGCATCCTGGAAGTGTTCAAGTCCCTGCTGAACAGGGCTTGGAGCAACCTGGGGTACTGGAAGCTGTCCCTGCCCATGGGGGTGAAACTACATTGTTTTTGTGGTCCTTTCCAACCCAAACCACTTGGTGATTCTAAGATAGATGGACCCATGTGGGCTCCATTTGCATTGGTGCCATAGGGTTGGGTTACAGACCCAGGCATCCAAATGTGCCTGTAGCTCACCACACCTTGCTGGACTTTATTGGCCTGGTGGAGCATGTTATGAAGATGGGAGCTACCTTTGTGCTGGAGCCCAGCAGAAGCTTTGAGCAGCAATGTCAGCTGGAAGGTCACGAGACTTGGTGTTTGTGCCCACCCTTGTTCTCAGTTCAGCCCTGCTCTGGCTGTAATTCCCAGCACGTGAGCTCTCGCCCTCAGGAGCTGCCTCACTCGCAGAGCTTGGCTGAGGAGCCGCGGTGGCTCTGCCCCGCCCGGGCCAGCCCCAGGGTGAGCTGAGGACAGCTGCTGCACCAGGGTGCTGGCTCCATGCAGCTCACTCATCCCCCGCCCACGGCACATGGGAACAGCTAGGACGGTGTTTGAGGGAGGCCGGGATGGGTGCGTGTGTGTGCTAATGAGGCCCAGAGGTGCTGCCAGCCAGCCCTCTGCAAGGGCACTTCGCACATGAGTGCACCAAGAATGCACCAGCTATTCAGCGGTAATAAGTTTTTATAAGCACACGTTTCTGACCATGTCAAATTTTGTACCCATTCAGCTGCTAAAATCCATGGAATTTGACGCTGGGAAAACAATCACATTTGAGAAGAGCTTGTACAAAGGGGAACTCACATTGCTTCCCAGCTAGAGCCTGAGCAGTTGATTGGCTTTCCTAACACAATCTCACACATTTATTCCTTAAGCAAGATTAAAACTTTAGGAGAAGAAAGATTAGTCAGCAAGATTAGAATAGAAAACATTCTTAGAGAGTTATATTGTCCATAAAGAATCATCTGCTCTCCACAACTGCAAAAGTAAAAGGACATTCTTTCTTCCACAATTTTGGATAGCAGAGGTCTACAAACACACAAATGGGGCCTAGTCCATTCTCAGCTCAGAAATCCCATTATTTTCTCTAATATTACCTATGCAGGTAAAGTAAAACATGCTCAAGAGTGTGAATAAGATGATCAAACAGGAAAGAATAATGTTCCTAGAGGTCTTGGTGTCCCAATACCCAGAGAACGGCAGCAGATGCTGATTAACCCAAGGGGTTTTCACACTGAAATGAGGGGAATGCGATATCTTTTCCATTAGAAAAAACCACAGAATCTAAATCATGGAAAATCACTGGCGAGGTTAATCATAATAAGCATCAAGGAGTGACAGCCATCACCACTGCACTAGCAACAAGGTGTCATCCTTGTTAAAGACAAAGAAGGCTCTTAAGTTGGCTCTCTGCCTTCCTGGAAGAAGTGTTGAAGTACAGGAGACAAAATCTTATTTCCCACACTGCTGGTCTGACATCAGTTTACCACAATAACTGCTCTCTGGAAAAATAAACATTAGCTCAGCACAAGGCAAACTGCAAAACACAAAGAGATGGAATATTAAGGAAATGGTGAGCAGTCACTTGAGCTTATACAGGAGCACTTAACTTTCTCACCCCAAGGGCTTGAGTGAGGTGAGAAGGAGTTCTGGGACTCATTAACCACAGATCCATTGTTCATTGGAAGCTTTTGCTGTGGCGCGATCGATACTTCAAAACCTGCGTGGGAACTGACAGGAGATTAGGAACAAATAATAAAAGTGAAACCAGCTTACAGGCCTGATCCTTTCTGCGCTGTGGCTTTGGGCAGTTTAATTCCTGGGCAGTGAGGAAAGCAGTGTGGTTCAAGAGAAGGGGCCCTGAAGCAGGACCAAAGAGCTGCTGCTTACAGTCCAGGCCTCCCTCGGGCCCTCACTTGTGCCCTCTTTTAGCTGACTTATGTTTTGGGGCCATTTGAGGTCTTCCCGCTGGCCCACAGGAGATGCAAGACAAGAGCAGACACATAACACAGTCTTAATTGTAGGTGATGAGCCACGAGAATGACATGGACACAGAGAGCTTTTTGGGGTGTGGCACAACAAGTGCTTTGAAATAATACCCTTGAGTGCCTCTGTGAGGGGCGTGATGAACCATCAGGGTGGGAATCTGCTCTTGGAATTGTCTCATGGTAAACCTGGAAAGAGTGAGTGAGTGAGCAGTGTTTCTTGTGCTGCGCTCTGACGTAACTGAAGCAGAATCTGGGTCTGGCTGTTTAAGTGTGATGGATGAGCATTATTATCTGCCTGGAGAAATGGAGACACCACGGTAAAGTCATCCAAGGACAGCCCTTGGGAGTTGGCCAATATCCCAAATCTGCGCTGTGGCATCAAAGAACAACATTTTTTATCTGGGCTGCTTCTCTCCCAGCAGCAGGGGAAATAACCTCTCTCCTGCCTGATACTCCTTTGCTTCACACCTCCCCTGCTTTTTCCAGGCTGCAACTGGACTTGGAACTAGCTGTTGATGGGAGAAAGAGAAGTGAGAGCTGTGCCAGAGCTGTGGAGAGGGGACCTTTCATAGGACAGAGTCGCCAGGCCTTAGGAAATAAATTATGATGGCCTTTTTTCTTTGAGTTCTGAAGAAAAACTTCTATGGTGCTGAAGAGCCATGGGACCTTTTTCTTAGATCCTGGTTCAATATCACCTTCTCCATCATTCCCAAGAAGACTCCCCAGTTCATTAAAATCACCAGATATAATACATGGAGCAATGATTTCCAGAGGTCAATGCTTTAGCTGATGTAAATAAACACATTTGTCATACTGGAACAACACCAGAATCTCAGCTGAGAAATTGCCCTATTTTTTTCTTCCACTGGAGTAAATAATGTGTCCCTAAGGTACAAAACTAATTACTTAGGCATATTGCTCTGTCACAAGGAAAAGACTCAGGAATTCAGGTAGGCAGTGCTAAGTATAAAGCTCAGGCACAGTGGAACCTTGAAACAGAATTTCATGTACTACTTCACCAGGACATTCAACCTCTGAACTGACTCTTTGAAGAGGATAAGACAAGGAAAAAGTGCAGAAAAACTTAAAAAAATGCATCAGGTTATTCAGTCCTTGTGCTGCCCAAAGAGCAAGCTACACAGGTTTTGTTCAGAGCGTACTCTTTCCTCAGGAAAGCATGAGGAACGTTTCTCATCATCCTTTCAAAAGAGAAAGAAGAAGTATCTGTTTGCTGAAATTTGCTTCAAAACCAGCCACTTGCTTGTGAGATTGGAAGGGACCACAGAAGAGTCTGATTAAGCAGCAGGGTGGATACTTGCAATGTTGGAAAAATGGTTTCAAAATGGAAAGTTTCTTAAACTCTACTACAGATGTATTTCCACAATAGGAAAGTCTGCGTAATGAAGGGTATTAGATAAGAATATTTTGGGGAGCTTGACTCTATATATTTCATGGCTTTCATTCCCTGCATCCAGTGAACCATCTGCATTCAGTGAATCCTGTGCCCAGCTTCTAAATCTTCTGCTGTGGTAATGGAGCTAGACAATGCCAGACTATTAGATGTTAAAACTTGGTCTGTGTTTTTGGACTGATAAGGGAAATGTTGTATTAACTGCATTTTCCTATCATGTTATGTTATCTGTATGCGTTTATTTCTTCATTGTCAGTCAAATAGTGAAATTCTGGTTTTAGTTCTGTTCCTATAGTATTTTAAAATCTGCAAAGAATTGTATTGACGTGTCATGCTTTGGTACTTAACTCCAAACAGATTTCACCTGTGTGCATTTGGGGACCTGGGCCTTCATACATTGATTTCTTCTCTGTACTTCCTGAATGAAAGGAACTTTTATGAGACTATGAGGTCCAAGCAGACACCAAAACATATTGTGAGCATTTCAGCAAAAGTCCTTGTTTGAAACAATTGTTTTCAAACCTAAGCATAGGCCTGCAGTTTGCCCGTGTTTTACTTTTTTATTGGGCCAGGGAGAAGCCATATTTGGAGTTGCACTAAACCTGCAGGTTCTCTGGCTGTGTTTCAGTCTGCCTTCCAGTCAAACTGGCATTTGTCTCCCAGTTCCAGAAATGTTACTGTGATGATGATGTGTGAAATGGAAACAAGACAATTAGCATTTCAGACATGCCAAGCTGGCACTGGAACCAGCTTACTTGAACTCCAAGGGAACAAATCTGACGTGGAGCCCATTCAGTATAAACAGCAGTCTCAAAAGAGCAGCACGCCTTTATTTTCTGATCACGGTGGGTTAACGACTGCTTGTTAGTCCCAAGGTGTTCTCTCCTTCCCCACTTCCATTCCTTTGGAAAAAGGAATGGGGTTTGCCCTTACTACTCCGATGAAGAGTTTTGACCATGAAGAGATGAAGCATATGCTGTGAGCTATTACAGCTTCGTTGGCAAGTGGCAGGGCAAAATTGTTCAGGGACTGTGAGCACAGGAATGGATGATAAGAGCCTTTTCATTGATTAATCACTTTAATTCACATCTAAAACTCAGCCAACTGAAAAATAACCAGCTCTGGAGAATGGGCACGTAGAGCAAAATACGGTCAGCTTATAGCTTGGCCGTGACATCCGTGTTTTACTACTTGTACTTTGGGAGGCTGTGCCAGGATTAACGGCTCTGGACAATGCTGAGAAAGTGTTCATTGTATGCAGAAGTTTATTAGATTAACTGACTAGGAGACATTTTGTGGAGATCTTCACTGGGATGCTGCCAATCCCATGTTTTAAATGGAATATTAAGTGTTTTCAGTTTAACTACAAAAAATACATCACTGGTAGCTGGATGCTGAAGGGAAAAGATTAAACTGAAGCTGGGATTTTTATTTTGAATTTTTTCCCCCCCAAAGTTTGACATTGGTTTATACATTAAATACTCATGAACCTGTGTTATCATGCTAAATGTTCACACGTTTAACACATTTTTAGCTGTATTCTAGAAGTCTTCCAAGACTTATATTCCCTGTAGTCCTTGGAGATGGAGGTGGCAATAGATACCTTGGATAGATGGGATAGCTGATGCTGGGAAGCTGGTAAACTCCCACAGCCTTGGAGGAGGAGAATGTTCATGGTTACAAACACCCATCAGCTACATACAGCTGTCCTTGCACTAGGCTTACCCTTGCTGCTACTTGGAGTGGAGGGAGAAGGAGAGGATTTAAAACATTTTCGTTCATTAAAGTATGACAAAAGACCTTATTCTGTCCAGGCATGCAGCCCACAAAGCTGTTTAGGGACTGAAAGAATCAATTGAGGCGATCCAGTGGCAGCAGGATGAAAGACCTCGGGCAGTGTAATTAGCTAAGTACTGCATGCTGCTCCTTCAGCCCCCACTCAGTTAATCAATCAGCACAGGGATGGCTGGGTGGAAAACATCGCTGAGATCATGCACTGGCCACAGTCACCTGGGCTCCTCTGAAAGCCATGGCTGGCTTCTGGGGGTTATATATTTTATCAGTGATTGAAACCAGCTTCCCCACAGATGGACATCCAGACTGAGCAGTTCTTGTGACAAATGGTGACAATCCTAGTGGCAAGCAGAGAGGAGAGGCTCCATCCCTGCATTGCACACTGTTTAGCTCTGAAGACAAATACCAGCACACAGTTATATCTGCAATTTTCACAGGGATCTCTAGGATTCAGGAACAGTCTCTAGGAACAGTCAAGAGGCCACCACAATCCCCATGGTGTTTTCATGCTTGATATTTTGGCTCTCCATGCAATGAAGGCATTAATCCTGACCCCAGTAAGAGCCAGAATGCAGGAGAGGATCAAACTGCTCAGGCTTTTTTCAAATCTCGGGGTCTGTCCTGTCAGCAAAAGGGAGATTCAACTAAAAAAGTCAGCTGGCTCTGCTCCTAATTCAGCTTGAGGAACAGATGCTGGGATTTTACTGGAACTGGTGTTCTGTGCAGCTTTTCAAAGGGCCATCACTGTACATTTTTAATTATTATGTTGGCAAGGGTGAGAGCAAACAGCAGCAGTTCAATATTAGTGTTCCCCAGAGTCTCTGCTGGAACAGCTGGAAACTCACACTTGCAGCCTTAAGATTTGTTGTCCCATTTCCCTGTGATTTTGCTCTTCTCCTGCCGGGCCCTTTGAACATGAGTTGGTCTTCAAAGCTCATCCAAGCTTTTCACAACTTCAGCATAGTGTGCTTTGATACAGACAAGGCAGTGCCTGGTTTTCACCAACTCACATACAGACACTTCCTCTGAAAGAAATGGTATCTTACAAAATTTGGAAGCCTGGAGGAAGGGTTGCTACTGGCCATCTGTAGCCATAGCAATGGAAATAACCATTCCAAGCCCTCTTAAGAGGGGTTTTTTTCCCCTGAAAAATCCTTCTGTATAGCCTTCATCCAAACCCCATGAAAAGGAAAAGGCATATACTGAATTTAGCAATGCATGGTCAAGTCCCTGGAAGGATATTAATTAACCTAATTCCAAACAGAGCAGTGTCTGCCACAGCATTTCTGCTTTGAGGTTTCCAGTGTACTATTTGTTCTTTACTCTTGGAACTTTTACGCAATCTTCAAGATTTCTGCAGCTTATTTGTCTCAAAGCTGTTGTTGCAAAATTGTTTGCCAGAAGGGACATTGTCATCATTCACAGGACCTATTTTTAAATTCCGACAAGATTCCTTAAGTGAGAATGTTATCCCAGAGAACTGTACATCCCAGGGATGCTGCAGAGCGACTTGAAGTTGAAACAATTGACCACATTCACTGAAGTGGTTGGGAGACCATAGGGAAACAGTGTCTGGAATTTGGCCAGCATCCCAGCTACTACTAATGCCTCTGCTCTTGCAGGAATGTCCTGGGATTTTCATTAATGTATAATTCAGCTTATAAAAACATGTGCCTGCTGCCTTATCCCCTGGAGCTACGGCAATTAAAGAAATGCTGTTTAGCCTCTGTGTAGTGACTGGCTTCAGCAGGCACATTCCCTTCCTTTCTAGTTATTCCTGCTCCTCTCCCTCCTCCCACCCCAGGATGCAGGGTAAAGTTTCCAGTGCGTTGTATAAACAGCATGAAGCAGGAAGATGATTTTTCAATGCTTAAAATGGAAGCTAAGAAAACTGAAAAGGCCGTGCAATGTTTGGATATGAAGGGCTCCTTGTACCCAGATTCATCATCACCACGTGTCTATAACAATACCTCCAGAATCTGGCACTATGTGGAAGAAGAGAGGAGACCAGTGAGCCAAATGGCCTTCTCATGATGGAGTTAGGGCTCATTTTCTGTCAGATGTAAAACTGGAGTATGGAGTCTTTGTAATTCACTTCTTTCCTGAGATCAAGGGCCTTTCACTGCTGAGAGCCGAGCATGTCATTTCACATCACCCTTGCTAGTGGGAATCTCAGAGCTGTTTGTCCTGTCAGTTTATTTTCAATGACATTTTTGGAAACAGAAGAGCAGGAAAAAAAAAATTGGAGAGAACTGTGAGAAACCAGGAAATGGGACCAAGTCGAGGAGAAGGCAGGAAGGGAATGCGTGTGTTCAATTTGTGTTTGCAGTGCTTGTGTGGGACTTGTCCCTGGCACAATGTGGTAAAACAACAGTTTGAAACCCTTCCTCTAGAAAGGCATTTACATGTCATCCTAGAGATGCAGGGCAAGGTGTAAATCCAAGGCATGCAGGAAGGAGAAAGACAGCGGGGAATGTGTTTGGTGTTTTTACAGGTCTGTTTACTTCATCCATCTCTATGGCACCTGACAGCTCTGGAAACTTGGACCTGCCTCAACCTGAACTGCAGCTGAATTCATCTGTGTGTCTACTGCAGCTAAAAATTGTTTTGCCAAGAAGTGTTTGGCTTGGTAAATGAATAAACTTGGAAATGCAGGTATAAATTCCCCTCTCTAATATGCCTGGATAAGACAGTTCCAAGCAGGATGTGGCCACTTTGGTGGATTCAGGCAAGGAGAGGAATAGGTGCTGTGTGTGTCTGTGAGAGTGGCTTTAGGGGGCACCTGTCCCTGTCACCCACATCTGAAGGGATTGTTTTAAATGCAGAAGAGAACAAATGTCCTTCCTCTCACACCCTGGCAGTTTTTGCACTATAAATGTCCATATCTGCTGTATAAAATTAACAAGAAACTTCCTGGAATGCTATGGAATGCCTTGTTAATCACTAGCTAACCCTGCTCTTATCATCTTAGTGTCCAAATTGCTCCAGCATTCTCTTGAGCTGGTGAAAAACCCTCCCATGCAGGTTGAAGACATTTTTGCTGACATATGGGCAGGGAATTTCAGGGGCTTTGGCCTCTTGGGCAGTAGTTAAAGAATTGACACAGAGCGCGAACAAAATTAATTCAGTGCTTATTAACATGGATGTTAAATAATTTTTAGCAGTATAAAGTGCTTGCAGTACAAACTCATAGAGAATGTGCTCTGAGCCACAAGGTGAAGGATACTATCAGGAAAAAGAGACCTCAGAGATCATGTCTGGCAGAGTGGGAAGCATTGAAAGATATCAGCCAAACTGAGAGGGTCAGGACCCCTTTCCTCTCATTTTGTAATTAGACAGAGGACTGCAGCATTTCCTGATGAGCCTGCCTGGGTTTGCAGTATTTAAACTGAGAAAAAAGATAAATACCAGTCTTAAACAGTTTATTCTTGCTTTCCTACACAATAAAGGTTATTCGAGCATCTGCCTTTGAACCTTCCAGATATTTTCTGTGGCTTAAGTGCAGCACTGCTCTATTTTCACAACACCAGTAATAACTGAAAAATTATTTCCATTGAAAAATGCGTTCCATGGAAAACCAATTGTCCCCTGAACGCCGAGCAGCCGCGGGGTGGCAGCAGAGGACAGGGATAGTGACTGCAGGAACGAAGCGACCAGGACTGGGTATCTGCTCGTAGAGTTCATTGTTCTCAGGAAGAGCAGGAAGCACTTCAAGACATCCACACGGCCAGAGCAAGAAGAGGCGCTTCAGTTCCCGTGCTCTTTTCCATTTCGATAGCCTGGTACACAGAAATGCCCATTTTATAAAACTAGCTGCTGCACTTGGATCTGTGGGGCGGACCATCCCTGAAGATCTCAGAGGAAGAGTTCCTTGGAGACAAAAGCAACTGGGAAGATGGTGGCAGGGAGGAGGGGTGACAAGCTGATCTGTCGGCAAGGAAAAGGAATTTCCTGGACCGTGAGCCTGGCATCTTTCATGGGCACTAAATTCACTTAAGAAGACTTTTTAATAATTACAGAAGGCTGGGGGAATAAAGAAAGGGTTTGCCAAGAGTGATGTGATGACAATGGCTTGGACCGTGAAATTCCTCTTTTGTCCTGGCACCGTCGCTGTGAGCCGCGCGCTGTTGCCGTCCATTCTCTGGTCCAAGGGGAGCTCTGGCTGTGGCATTGTGCAGGGTGTGTGAGCTGGCACTGAGTCAAGATGCTGGGGTGAGCCAGCCCAGCTCCTTCTGGAAAGTCCATTAGCTTTTCCTTCTCATCCCTAGGGATGCCAGCGGTACTCTCCTGCCCTGAAGGACACCTCTCTGAATGTTGGACTGAGTTTTATTTGCTGTTGTCTGCTCTAAGCTTTGATCTTCAAAGAATGCCTAAAAATCTTGATGTCTGATTCTCATTAAAATGAGGAAGAAGTGCATACCTAAATCCCTTCAGCAGCTATTGAGTCCTGGCAAGAGCTCTGGTTGGTTCATCAAGCACGTCTCTGCTGCATCATCTGTTTTTATTTCCTCTCAGATACAGACTATTTAGTGGTTATTCATTTGTATTACTGGCCTCAGGGAGAAAGAAGAGCATGATAAAGGAAAGCAAAAGGTAGAAAGGGAAATGATAGCATCATGAAGGAGAGGACAACTGCAGCAAAGAGAGGAGAATTAAAGCTGTGGAGACAAGCGGGAAACCAGAAATAACAACAGACGGGCGTCCAAGAGCACTTCCTCATGGTTGTAGGAAAGGGAACATTGCTGTGAGAGGAAAAGCCCCAGTGCTGGGGACATGGATGAAATATTAGAGGTGGAGAGTCAGGTTTGGCATCAGTGCAGCATGACCTCAGTCAGAGCAGGGAGTGTGGCCCCAGCGCTGCTGTGTGGTGCTTTCTGTGACCCTGGAAATGTTACATAAACATGGCTCCTGTTTTTATTCCTCTCTAATTTAGGAACAGTACTTCCTGCTGTCTCCCCATGGTGTTGAAAGGTCAAATTAGCTAATGGAAGGAGAGTTCTTGAGGATGATAATTGCTGTTTTCATTACTATCATTATTGCTATTTATAATAGGTATAATGGAAGTGTTAATGTTGGAGAAGGGAAATAAGAGAAAGAGAAGTGGCAAACATCAAAAGCAGTAACTGACCATGCTGGGGCCAAGGATCTGTCTACAGGAAGGATAAGCATTACCTGTTCCAGTAGCCAGAAAATCCCATAGTTTTAGATTCACCTAATCTATGGAATTACCTGATTGCAGGGTGGATTTTCTTGACATTCTGCTTTGAATTCATGTGAGCAGTATGCCAAGGCAGGAAGTTCACTGCCTAATCATGTGATGACAAAAACCCTCAACAACTATGATTGTCTCCTTTCTCCTCCAAACTGATCCCAGTTGTGTATATCTCAGCCATATTTTCTTACCTGGGAATATTTTCCAGTTAGCCCAAAATGAGACAATCCAAAGAAATTCTCTTGGTAGTTGGTCACCCTGTCAAGCCTCAGGGGGTTATGGCAATACAGGTCATAAAAGCAAGTATAAAAAAAAGTAATACAAAAGTCTGGGAAAACTTGTTAAACATCCTGTAGAGAAGGGCACGTTGCCATTTGTGTCTTGATTTTTGAACAGCCAGGAGATTAAAACAGTGACTGAATTTCATTCTATGGCTGTTCCTGTGATGTTAGGGCTGGCTTTCCCCAGCCTTGAAAATTGTCCTTGGAGTAGGGAACAAATACAATTTTGCAGACACATCTCTGACTAGTCTGCTTTTCTAGATGGCAAGGACGGGCAGAGGGAGGGGACGGAAGGTACAGAAGGTCGTGCAGTGCACAGCAAAAGAATCAGCCAACAGCAAAAAAGAATGACACGTTCCTATACTGATCCATTTGCACTCAGGGCCAAAGGGGGCGTTTTTGAGGTGGGCCAATTCTTGCACCTTTTACCTTTTTGTGAACGAAGGGTAGTCTGTAACATTCCAAAGTTTGAGGAATACACTGCAACCACCAAGAAGGGCTGTTTGGAGATGGTGTGTGTGCTCTGTACAAGTGGGAAGGATTAGGGAACAGTTAAATTCCACTGACTGCATATCTTAATGTTTGTAGGGTTCAGGCAGTCCCTGAGCAGCACCTTACCTCAGTTTGAGTAATTACAGCTGCTTGCACAGGCATATCTCCATTTTTGAGGGATGAATGGCACTGGGTGAGGAACACAGAGTGCCATGGGCTCCGTAGCTGTGAGGCAGTGGTCTCTCCTGTGTTGGGTGGCCACAGTTTTGATAGCCTCTTGCCTAGGCTGTAATGGGCTTGCTGTCAAAATGTTGTAGGAACTGGGTTTTTATTACTGAAACCTTGTGAGAAATGTGAGGAAGGACTGTAAGGTTGGGGGCAGGATGGCAAAGCAGGGTGAAAAAAAGGAATCCTTGGGTGTGTTTGGGGCAGAGCAGAAGACCTTTCCAGCAGACTCTTTGGCAAACAGCTATTTTTAACTCTCCCTTTGCAAAGCAAATATTAACTCTCAGCCATGTGCAGCCACTGGCTTTGTGTATTCTGGAGAGGGGTGAGCTGTATCAGCTACAAGAGAGGAACAGGGAATGAGTTCTTGTAGCCCCTTGAGCTGATATCGGCTGATAATTGCCGCAGACCAAACAGGATTGAGTTAACGGGCTCCAGGCCCCAATATTTGTGTCACCTGGTGCTATACCCTCTGTGGCATGCTTGGAATGGATTGTTTGCAAAAACCAAACAGTGAGCAGAGAAGGCTCTCTGATTCCCAGGAGTACAGGCAGGGTGTGTTCTGCAGGCTGCGATTAGAGCTGGGAGCAGGAAGCAGAGGAAAAACAGGACAAAGTGGTCCCTCAAGGGGCAAGCACTGCAGGGCACCTGCACTGGCATTGCTGTTCTGTAGCTGACCTGGCTGCACCTTGGTCCTTCTTTGCCTTGCCCAGTTGCTGTGGGCTGTAAGCAACAGGAGGAAAAGGCAGGAACTAGCATTGTTGATGGATTTATGCTGGCTGAGAACCAGCTGGCTTTGCCCTGTCCTGCAGCTGCTCTTCTCCCTGCCCAGAGGTTCAGTCCATATGTTGTCAATGTGTAGCTGAGAGCCGATTTTGGTGCTGTCTCTCTGCTTGCTCATCACAACTTTTGCACATCTTTTTCCCATCCCTCTGTTTGTCAAACCTGCCCGTTGATCCTGGAGGGCTTGGGGAAGGAATTGTTCATGATGACGTGTTTGTACCATGCCTCTAAAAGTGGGACTTGATACAGCTCGAGGCGTTACCCACAGCAAACACAGATTAGTTCCTCGTCTTGTATATACGAAGAGGGGTGGAGAAAATTTGTTGTTAGTTTTGCCTCTTGTTACAGAGAAGATCCTGGACTCTTCTTGAAGGCCTGAATCAAAGCTGCATCACAGGCCCATCTTTCTTGGTGCATTAGTTGGAAGAAGGCTTGATTTTCCCTGCCCCTTCCTCTTTTAAATGTAAAAATCTCTGTGGGAGCCTAACAGTTTTATGCTTAAGAAGGTGGAAAATTATCTTAAGAGCTAAGCTTTCTTTCCTCCACTGGCTTAGGAATTTAGAGTCACCAAGAGGAGTCAGACGCAAACTCATCCAGGCATGTCTCCTTATCTCTTGGAGCCGAAGCCAGCAATCTGTTTTCCATTCACTCCTTGCCACTTTTTGCTGAGGGGCTGGCTGCTGAGATTAACCTTGCTCCCAGGACAGGAAACAATCACGCAGGAAATGGAAAGGTGTGGAAGTGTTGGAGCCTGCAGGGCAGTCCTAGGAATGACCTTGAATCCTTGCCACTTGTCAGTAACTTGCATCCCTCCTGCACGGATCCCACTTGCATCCCTCCTGCCCACAGTCACTGTACCATCTGTACCACTTACACTCACATCTGGATGTTCCTTAACATGTTCAGGGTGACTGTGGGAGAAAATGCCTTGTTTTGCCTGTGTTAAAGAACAGATTTATTTTAAACTATTGGAAAGGTTTCAGAGCACTGCTAACCCTTCAAAACTGTGGAGTTTAACTTGTTCTTCCACTAAATAAAGTTCAACCTCTCAGGCTGAAATATTTCAATATGAACCTTGTATGATTACCTGGAATAAATTAGTCTGCACACTACAATGCTTTGTACTTGGAAGTAGAACTGTTACTGCAAGCAGAAATGTACTTGGAAGCAGAAATGTAGGACAATGCAGAACACTATGAGAAAAAATGCCTTGCTTGCTTAGCAGCATCATAAAACAATAATTGATTTGGAAACGTTTTTCCTTAGCTTGGAGTAAATGTCAATAGCTGAATTCTCTCAAGATGCATGTATGCACCAGGAATGGGGAAATCCAGCAGAGACATGGCTCCAGGGGGAGACCTTTGACTTAACTATTTCTTGATTGAATTGTCTTAAGTGCTCTGTCACGCTGACACAGAGGTTGGGGACAATGGGGAGGAATTTCTGTCTGCTGCATGTCACTGCCCCCAAATTGTGACATGGCATTAAGGCTGAAAGAGGGGAGCAGCATATTCTCTGGAGACATTCAGCAGCTCTGCAACTTTGATTTTTGGTTTGAGAACCATCTCTGAACTCTACAGGGGATTAAAAATCTCTAACACAAAGCCCACATCAATTCATCAACTCAGCGAGTTTTCTGAGCAAGCCAAAATATGTGTGCCTTGCTCTGTACTGGGTGCAATGCACAACTGGTCAGGTGTGGCTGTGCTACACCTGATAGTGGACAGGTAAATGAAACATCCCGGTCTTCCCAGTTTGAAGGTCCAGTCTGGGCACTGAAAGTGGTTAAAACCTTGGCTGCTGAATTTGTAATGAATACAATCAGATTTTTTTGCTAACCCTTCCCCTCGCATTGCACTGGTGCTAATGACCTTGTGAAGAGATGAACCCCAGATTGAATGGAAATGCATCTTTCCACTGGAAAGAATGGAAATGGTTCCAGTAAAATATTTGAAAATGAGGTCTAAAGCAGAGAACAGTTTTCTGTAATGCTGCTCCTGGGAAAGTCAGGGACTCCTTCCATCGGAGAAAGCTCCCTCTCTCTATTCCTTCATGGGGCAAAATTTCTTCCTCTTTCACCCTGTCGGTTCCTATAAAATCTTTTTCAGCAGCTCAGGAATTCTGAACAGCCACCTCCAGCAGTTCATTTGTGATGCTTCTCTTCCCATCATTATAATATCTGACACGAAAAGGGCAGTAGTTTGTCATTGCAATTGCTGCTGCTTCTGTCAACACCCTGCTATGCTGGCTTGCTGTTTTTTCCAGGGCACCTCCAGGTGTCCCCCAGGAATTGTCCTAACCTGCTGGAGGGTTCTGCTCTCACCTGTGCAACTGCGTACAGTGTGCACATGTCTTTGCTTGATTGCTCCTCGTTTTTGTTGAGAAACTTGAGCAAATGAGCTTGCAGCTTAGGAATCATGTACCATTCATCATAGAAAGGACACAAAGATGAATAATCCATCTTAAGAGCTGCAGAGAATTTGTTGTTACAAAAGCTCCTATAAGAAAGGGAAGAGAGGAATAAATAAACGTCTTTAAAATAATCAAGAAAGGCTCTCAGTTAACCAGTGTTCTTGGAACCGACAGTAACCATAGTGAGCTACACAAAAGGCGGTGGTAGTAAGTCTTATGTATCCTTGGTGATCTGCTTAAGCAACTTCTTGCTTTTACAGTAAGCCAAAAAAAGGGGGAACACATGGGTTTGAAGTCTCCTGCAGGATCTATTGAGTGACAAGAAGCCTCCTCTAATGCAAGAAAATGGTGTGGAATGTTCATGCAAAGCAGGACCAGGGGTGGCCTTTGCAATATTTCAGCAAAGGGCAGTGGGCATGTAAGGCTTTACTGCAGAAAAGGCCACAGAAGGACTGGAGTTTGCATCAGCCCAAGGAGACTGTGGAGGCCTTTTGAAGTGGGTATATTTTAGGAGAGGTCAGTTTGGCAGGGAGGTCCTTGTCCTCTCCTACCAAAAGAAGCTGACAGAATCAGCTAGATGGGTTTGTGGTAAACAGGAGAAAAAAAGAGGTGTGTGGGACATGCTGGAATCACAGAATTTTGATGGGATTTCACAAGAAGGAGGAAGCATCCTGTTGATGGGTGGTGGAACACCCTCTGGAAAGGGATACTTCGCTGTTGCATGTTTCTAATTGGCGTGGACTGTCCCCAGGGCCAGGGCCTGTGAGCTAGGGATTTGCAGAGACATCTCCTGGAATAAGAGCCAAGATTTGGATCATCACCACCCACAGAGCACTCATGCATTAATTAGACAGGACAGAGCAAGGTAGAACAATTGTGTCCATTTCCAGGTGAGAAATTGAAGCATGGAAAACAAGAGTCTTTATGCTATTGATGTTTTGCTCTACAGATGCTCCTGCTGATTTCAAGGGGTTGTTCTCCCCTCCTTGCACTGCCTGGGCTCTGTTCACAGCACCTGCAGTAAGACCAGCCATTGAATCCAGCCCCAGAGGTTCAGTCAGACTGATTTTCAGGTATTCCTCCACTCTGTGCTTGCCAGAGCCACCTCTCATAACTTGGCTTGGCAGAGCAATTGGCCTAATCCAGCCAAAAGGAAAAAAAACTTCAGTCCCTGGCTGGCTCCTGCTGGCTCCTCCTGCTCCTGATGGATGAGTGACAATCATTACAACCACAAAGTTTGCTAGCTGTATTTCAACTTGTTTTTCTCAGCTTAAATAAACCATAAGAGGTCTTGCTGGCTATTGATTGACCCCTTGCACTAGGTCTGTAGTTTATGGCCATCCCATTTTTGTCACAAGTCATTATTGAGAGTGATTTTGCCAATGCTGTGGCTGCTCCGCTTGCACACTGAAAACAACAGACTGCATTGCTGGCTCTGCCCTGGCTGAGCAGCACTGAGATCCACTGGGGATTTAGGGAACAGTGGAAAACTCACCTTCTCATTTCTGCTGACTTGAGATCTGAGGCAGGCTGTTCAGAGCAGGGAACCACAGGCACAAGTGGTCCCCAGCTGATGTTATTTGGCTGCTGTGGCTGCGTGGTGTGCACACATCTCCCATCCTCAACTCTGTGCCTCTAGCACGTCCCATCCGGGACTCTGCACCCTGGTGCAAGTGAAGCAGGTGTTCATTTAAACAGGTTATCTGCATGTTGAGGTTTGTTTGCTTTGTTGATAATTGTTACACTGTGATAGAGCTTTGTGTTTATAGTGCAGCTTGTTTTGTTTGAATCACTCAATCGGTCCCATGAAATATCACCACTCCTTAAACACAAATATTTTCAGAGGCATACAAAGAGGAAGAATGGACATGGAGCATCTGAGCCTTGCTTTGGGAGACAAAGCCTTTTTTCTGGACTTTTGATGGAACCTTATGGGTCTTTTTGCCTTTTTTGCTTCTCTGAGCAATAAGTACCAGGTCACAGGCCTGTTGTGAATGTTTTCTTCCAGGAACTTTCAGGAATTTGTATCCAGGTAACCCCAGCTGGATAGATGACAGATGAGAATGCTAACAGGTTAGTAATAGATGAGAGAACTGTGACAACAATAAAATACGAGTCCACATCTCCATCTATATTCTAAGTCTGTAAATAATACTGGTTTGATGCTGCCATCAAAAGCTTCCAAAGGCAAAATGTGAGTCTGGTTTTAGGACTTGCTTGTGGACAGTTGAAGTACACAGGAGCAAAGCAATTCACTTTCAGCCTCTGCAGTAACTTGCAGATGATTCTACTCATGCTACCAAACTTTCCTTAAAGGCATCCTTTACTCTGGTACTGTGGCTGGCTGCTTGGCCTTGCAGGCTGCAGTTTAAGAGCCCTTGGTGTAGGGATAAGCTGGAATGCATCAGGATTTGAAGAAAGATTTCTTTCAGAGCAGTAAATAATGTTATCAGCCTTATCAGAAGTATTGCAGGGTTTAGTCTTCCCTGAAAGTGTTTGATTTCACATTATTTATAAAGGTGAATATGGAAGAATCTGAATGTCCATTTTCACTGAAAAAGGAGAAAAAGAAAGGTCCAGCCCATGTGGTTGCGAAGAGAACCTTAAAACAGTGAAGTGAAAAACCTCAAATATATAAATATAATTGGAATTGGTACATGATAAAGCACAGATCACAATTCTGTTGATTTTTTTAAGGTTAAGGTTCATCAAGGCACAAGTTAATACAAATGCTTCTGATGAGTATCGCAGCCTTTGAAGTAGCTGGTATTTGTTACAAAACATATTTTTCCAAGCAGGACTTTTCTCCATTATACATGCTGTAACATAAAACAAAACCAAACAGAAAATCCCTTCTGTTGACTATATCACAAGTTAATCTAACCCCTAGTACCCCACTATTGTATTTCATTGAAATGATACCCACCTGTTCTGCTTTACAGCAGCAATAAACTGCAGCAATACTGCATTTTTCGTTTGTTATTTATTTATACAGCAGCTAGGGCTAATGTTTCATCTCTCACCCTTCCTGGTAATTGTGATACAAGGCTCTTTATGGGAAAGCTCATTCCTGTGGTTTTATCCATTCTTGAGAAGAAAAGAAAAAACTCATTCATCAGTGGAATGACTTCCTGGTAAGATGAATGACAATGATTTTTACCTCCCTTTGTAGGGGGTTTGGAGAATTTATTGGCCGATGTTTGGGGAAGTCAGATTTTACATTATAGAAGGTATCTGGGCTGGAATTCCTTGGTTTAGAGGAACAGACCAGCTTTGCCTGTGAGAAATCACCATTCAACACCGAAACTAATGCCCTGGTAAAAACCTGGGCAGTGTGTCTGCATGTGCTGAGTTACAAGTCTGGGGCATGGCTCAATTACACACTGCTTGGCATAACTTGAAATAAAAGCAACTTCCAGAGGTATGCATGCAATTTCACTGCTCTGAAAATCTCACCCCTGCAAATAGCAGCCCTTCCTGCCTGGATCCGAGGCAGAATCCAATCCAGACACATCTCTTTGTCTCAGCAGGATGTCTGGGAAGGTGAGTGCCTGAAGGAAGAGGTTATACTTCTGCTGTGCTGGGAGATGGTACACAGCAGTGTGGGTCCTATGACATCTGCTAGCACAGGTCACAGCCTCTGTTGAGCAGTGACTGCTGGGTGCTTTGAATAGCAGATTTTGTGGTGGCAAGTTTTGCAATCCAAGTAATTATCAGTTGCACTTGGAGCTGGTGGCACTCCTGAGTCTCCTGGAACTCAGGATTTGCAGTGCCTAACCTGGCCCTCTGCTGTGCTACTGTATGCCTTTGCAGGGAGAGTGCATTAGTGCACAAGGCTGCAATTCAGAGATCCTGGGCCAGACTTTCTTGTCCTCTGCCTTATCACTGACTTCTTTCCAGATTTGGTGTATTTCTGCTGGCACAGAGATGGGGAGTCACTATGCCATGTACATGATGGACTGTACAAAGCAGAGGGAAGTGCCCTAGGACTGTGCTTCTAGCCTTGCCACTACATAGCCTGGACCAGGCTGCTTACTTACTTCCTCATAAAATTCAAATAATCATCTTCTTTCTTTATATCCCTAGCTGAAAAACCCTACAGTGATGCTGCACTTAACTACCTACACCTGAGTGCTCCTGCTTTGCTGCTGGCCAGTAAGAAAGGAGCTGTTGTTCATCAGGCACCTGGATCCCGAAGGGGAGCTTGAACAAAAAAAATCACATCCAAGCTCTTCTAATCCTGGCTTTGCCTTTGGGCTTGTGCCTGGGTGCTCTTATCAAGAGGCTGTTCCATGGCTGTTTTGGGGGCATTTACTGCTTCCAAATACCAAAGGCTTTTCAGGCTTATTCTAAACAGTGCTTCTTGGCAAAATTCATCTGGCTGCTGATTGCAAGCTCCCATCTATATGAAACGTAGGGGTGGCAAGCACAGACCTTTGAGTAAGCTGGCTGGCAAAGGGAGACCAGGTTTTTTAAATCCACGAGCAGAGTTTGGGGCTAGTAGACAATTCCTTCAACAGAACCACACGCTCAGCTCTGCAGGTGAAAGCCAAACTGTGTCAGGCACATCTCACCTTTGCCTTCTCCCCTCTCTCCTGTGCAGATCGAAGAGGGAGGGAAGGCAGACTCCCTGCCTTCCAAGCTGCAGGCTGGTGATGAAGTGGTGAACATCAATGAGGTGGAACTAAGCAGCTCCAGGAGAGAGGCCATCTCCCTGGTGAAAGGCTCCTACAAGAAGCTGAAGCTTGTCGTCCGCAGGTAGGCAAGAGCCACACTCATTCCCTGCCTTCCTCCTGCCCCACAGGCCACACAGCCATGCCCCTCACTTCTCCAGCTGGAAACCTATGACTTGGCCTAATCTTAGCACAAGCCTTGTTTTGAGCCCAAGGGCAAATTCTTGTTCTTTTCAGCCAATATTTCTAAGACTCCCTTGTCACTGATATGTCCAAGCATGTGAAACACTCAGTTGTCTCACACTGCTCCCCTGCCACATGACACTCCAGGATCCCTGCTCAGTGATGTACAAGCAGTCCCATCTTCCTCCCAAGTGCCCGGGGCTCCCTGCCAAAGGGTGACAGTTCTGTACATAGTTCTCGCCTCATTTGCTGCATGTTGTCACCATTACTGTGACAGCAGAAAGATTCCACTGGCCTCAGCAAGGTTTGGAGCTGTTCTGCAGGTTGAGTGATAGAGTATTTTGAATCAGAGATGTTTGGGCCTGGAATTTGTGTTGTTTGGGTTTTTTAAACATTAATAGAAATGCTACCTCTATGTCTTTTGTTGTGGCTACGTCCAATTTCTTTCTGTGCCAGTTAAGGGATAGCTTAGGGTATCACTTTATGGAGTGCTCTGTCCTCAATCTCCACACTTAGCCAAAAAGGAATCTGGGTAAAGATCAGCACAGCTGAGGAGCTGTCATTAGTCAAACAAAAGGTGTCATTTTGGGTTACCAAATTGGAACAACTGAGTAACATCTGAGTGGTGATGCCTGAGCTTGGCAGGTATGAGCAGCTCAGACACCCTCCTGCTCTCTGGGCTGTACTTTATGCTTTTGCTGACTCTATTTTGTTGTTTAACTAAAACATCTTTAGGTAACCTTATTCTGAATATTCATATACAGAACTGTTACATGGTTTGTGCACCTGATGGGAGAGGATTTGCAAAAGCAGTTCCTTGCAATTTGAGTGTTTTCCAAAAATACATGTTCTTTACTTTAAGCCCAGGTAGATTGTAATCCAACTGTACTGACTGAACAAAATGTTTAATTCAAATTAACTCAGCAAAACTGTGGAAACAGAACCTGTTTGTTTTGTAATCTAATAGTTTCTCTGCATTTTTTTTTTACATTCCCAAGACCTTTTCACCTTTTTTTTCCTCTTTAATGAGTATGCAAGGGATTTTTATGTTTTTCTGGTTTGGATTACTATCATGAACATGAAAAAAATTTGGTTGGGAGTCTTTCATGGCGTCATTACATCACCACTAGAAGAATCAAGCACATTAACTTTTAGAGATATTAGATTCACATACCATCCCCTTGCCAAGATACTCTGAATCCTTCATGCACATTTAAAGCTCAGTGATAATCCATATATTTAGAACTGGAAAATTGCAAGTAAGAGCTCAGAGCCCAGCCTTTGGGTAATTTGACCCAGTCCCAGCTGACCCTGCAGTGCAGGCATGAAGGCAGCAAAACCAAAAAACATGCGGTCCTGACTGCTCTGTGAGCAGTGGGTCACAAGTTTCTCTGAATTCTCTCCATCACCAGAGGTGGCCAGACTCAGCGCACTGGCCAGGGTAGAAGAAGAGATTTTGTCTCCAGTTCTAGAGGGTAACAAGGGATAAAATAAGGATTCCAGAGGAGAATGAGGAAAGAGGTGCAGATTACCTTGACCCCAGACAGAATGAGTTTAGCCAGTAAGTCTGGTAAAGGCAGCACTAACCTGCTTCCCACCTGGGGTCAGGTTTGGTTGGTGGGACAAGATGATATTTGCAGTACTACATCATCCGAAAATAAATAGTTGTTGGAATGTTTGTGATGCTGATTTTTGTAAATTTGCCATAATGATTGAATTGAAATGGATTAGGGTTGCTTGCTGCAAGTACCAGCAGTTTGAAAACTTCCTATTTGTGACCTGAATTTTTCGTCAATGCTCTCAGTATTCACATAAACTCTTCCTTATGTAGTGACACAAACTCCCACAGACATGGACTTTACTCCTTAAAAGTCATATGCAAACAACAGCAAAGTCTGCTTGGTGTATGTGGTTCTGGTTCTTTACAAAGCATATTCCAGGTCAGCATCTTTTTGAAGGTTTGTTTAGCTGTTTGTTTTTCAAATGAAAACCTCAGAAGTTCTCTGTAACGGGAGTGGTGGTGACACCAACCATCACACCATACAAAAAGCATACATTTTTTTAATCAGCTGTATTGTGTCATAGCCCACATAGCATACTCATATTGCTATTGAATCTTGGTTTTTATTTCAGGACAAAGGTAAGCCTTTAGTACTTAAAGGGTGAGCCTCTCTGTGTTACTAAGCAAAAGTAGATGTTACAACACCTTGCAGGTCTGCAGACTGGCTGATGCAATGATGTGGTATTGCCTTTGGAATGTCAGAACTGATGTGTCATCATCAGTCAATCAACTCAAATTTGATTGATCAGTATAATGGAGGGGAGAAGTGGGAATAATTTCAATGAAGGGAATGTGAAGGCAAGATCAGGGAAAATTCAGGGTGCGAGGAAAGGCTAAAAGGCTAAAATAAACAAAGATAAGAAAAATTAGCTGTCTCACAAGGATATTTAGTATTAATAAATACCAATGGTTTAAATTAAATGACCAGCACCAGAGTATTTAGTATATAAGGACCATAGTCTGTCTCTATCTCCTGTGCAAATGTCCTGCTGTCCCCAGGGAGGAACTTGAAGGAGGAGAGACATCAAGCTGTGAATTTATACACTTTCTACTTCCTTGCTCACAGACTTATAGTAGGGCAGAGGCAGAGAACAACCTAATGAGCCCTCATGTTAAGTAAATCCTGTGCCTATTTCCTAAGAGGATCCTTATTTGGTAGAGAACTGTTGAATAGTTTTCATGGATGCTCTCTAGCTGCATTTTGTTTGTCTTGTCCCCAGCTCAGAAGCCCTCAGTGACAGTTTTCAAATGTTCAGTTGTGTCTGCTTCTTTAACAGGGTTACTCACATCTCCCTTGTTTGAACGGCTGTTCCTAAAGCCAGGTCTCACTTGTTTTGCCCATTCATTTCCAGGACAATGGACTCAGATATGTGTGTGTTTGCTCATTCCTGTACACCTCAGGCCTGCAACGGGAGTGCTGTAAGGGACCTTGCTGACACTCACACTCCATTGTGCTGAGGCCAGAAACAGCTGGAGTAGGAGCTGCTGGGCAGCCCAGGGAGTGACTCAGTGTGTCTGTATCACTGCTGGCGACAACTGTCTCTCACCGTGGCCATGAGCACAACCAGTTTCATCAGGCCTGAGGAATTCACAGGCTGATGCTGGGGAGGTCGATTAACTCAGGGTTTGCCCATTTGGAACAGTCGGTGTGAATCACAATGGGAAACTGGAGAGACCAGTTTGTTGGATTTTGTAGCGGGAGGCTGGCCTGCTGTCCTCAGCACACTGCCTTACAGAGGTTTTGATACTCAGTTGATCTTTAACCAGGTGGAGGAAAAGCTGTTTGAAAGCTACAGCTACAAAAGAAGTAAGACTTAGCTGGTTTGTTGTGAAATACATCATTTTTCCCAACCTGTTTTTTTTCTGTTGCTTCCTCTCCAACAGCAGAATCCAAGCAGAGTTGGATGCAATTATAAAAGACCCTTTTCAGTGGTATCAGTCTGATCTCCTTGTGTTGTGCATGCCTGGATCAGCTGAAGATAAGGCTCAAACCGTGGGCACAGCCTTGTGTGCTTTATAGCCCCCACAGTGGCCTGGAGCAGTTGCCAAAAATAGGCTTTTGCACAGGTCAGTGGGCAGGAATGGCTGCAGGAGCGTCACACTGTTTACATGGCTGGACATCCAGCGTGTCCCTAACAGCAGCAATTAGGGCAGTCAGGCGTGGTGGCACACGGGGCTGTGCCACCAAGGGGACCCACGGCCACGGGGACAAGTCCCCCACACTCTTTGCAGCACAAACGCTGCCTGAGCCAAGGCCTCCCGCAGGCAGCTCCTTGGCACTGCGAGTGCAGGGAGGGCAGAGGGCACAGTACACGGAGTCGTTCTTGTGGAGGGGACAGTGCACTGTGCAGGCATCCAGCCTCAGGCTGGGTTCATCAATGCAAAGCTCTATTAAAATTTGCTGGTGGAACAGCAAGGAAAAATGTTCTGCAGAGAATTGCCAGGGTTTGGGGCCCTTGCTCTGCCCATACCAATGTGCAAGGGTCCATCAGATCTCTCCCAAGGTGTTTTCAGGGCTCAGGCCAGCACAGATTGGGTTGTGAGGGGCTCTGATGGTGACACCTGTGTTTGCAGAGCCAATGAGAATTGGACAGAGCATGAATCTCAAGTTGTGATTTACAGCAAAACTGCTTACTCCAAGATGCACATGTGCTCTTAGCATATATCTGGTCATTCGGACACCAGCAACCACAAGGAGCCTGTTCAAGTATTACTTATGTGATATATACAAGATTCTAGCGAAGAGCAGTATTCTAGGTGGTTGATTTTCTGTTTTCAGTGATAGTGGTTTGTGTCTGCCTCAGGCTTAGCAGTGCCTGCAATTCTTTTCCTTCTCAAAGAACCTCAGACTAAAAATACAAGTCAAATAAAGGAGGAGTGGGGATAGAAAACATTATCCTCCTTTTCCTGTTGTGCTCAAAAACTGTACAAAAAGGAAGGATTAAGCTTATCCTTGGCTATGAACATAATCTGCATGTTCATTTTCATGCTTCCCTACAGATTCCCTGCATCACTTGGGTTATTTGGGTTATTCTCTTGGTACATCCCTGTCCCTGGGCCCCCTTGCCTCAACGATGAGACCTGGGGGAGATGCTGGGGGCGAGAACGTGCTGCGCTGCGTGGGCCTCCCAGGGCCAGGGCTGCATTTTCAGACAAATCTGGTTCTAATCAACTCATTTAAACACCTCAGTGGCAGGATCAGGAATTAAACCCAGACATCCTGAATACTTGCACTTACGCCATAGCTACAGAGTTCTTCGTTTGGCAGCAAATTGCTATAACTAAGGCTTTAAGAAAAAATAAAGAAGTCTTCCATTCCACCTGATAAATGACCCTATGGAGGTGTCAAAGGGTGGGAGGAAGATGTCAGTACAGCTGACATCTGCAGCTCAGAGCTGATTCAAGCCCATGGAAATTGGTGGAAAGATTCCCACAGACTCCAAAAGGCTTTGGCTCAGACCCTCACTGAGCAGTGATTTCCCTCATTGACCAGGAGAAAATGGGCTATTCCTGGAGAGAGGGGAAGCCGCTGGCATTTTTACAAAAAGACAAGTGCCAACACAATTCTTCAAAGAAGTCTGTTGACTAATCCTTTCCTCTTATGACACTAATGTAATTTTGTACTGTATTTGACAGCGTGCCAAAAAATTGCATCGAATAAATCCAAGTTTTGTGAATGAAATTAATTAGAATTGGCACAGGAGCTCCTTCCCAAAGAGCTGCTCTGTGGTGTGGTTGGGTTTTGTTCCATGGTGATGACTGGGGGAACAGCAGAAAGGAAGGCTTCATGCACATGGAGTGTTTAAGACTGACAGCTTAGAGGCCAAAGCTGGCATTTGAGGGCTGGCAGGGTGGTCTGTGTCTAGCACTGTTTTATGTTTGTTGTGAACTCCTCCTCAGCTTTCCAGCGTGCCCCTGCTCATGTCTCCTTGTGTTGTCTCAGCTCTTTCAAAGTGCATCTTTTCGACGCTCTAAAAAGCGAGCCTTTGGTTGGAGTCTGCAGCTCCTCATGTGATGCCAACGGGTGTGACCAGCCAAAGCCCACCAGGGGCCCCACCCACTATTTGGATGGGATTTCCAAGGTGTTTACACCCTGTGCCCAGTAAAAAAAGGCTTTAAAATTTCCTCATGTCTTGGATCAAACTGGTCAGTCTTTAATATCTCAAGCATCAGTATTTTCATAGAGGAGTTTTCCAAGCATTCATCAAAACGTTTGCAGTTCCTGTCTCATTCAGAAGGGACAGACAGCTGAGAGGTGAACAGAATTTAATTTTTAAATCACTGGCAAATCTTCACTGTCTAGGATTTAATTAGCTACAGCTCAGGACTAACAGGCTTTTAGGAAATTTACCATGGTGACTAATATATGTGAGGCAGATCTAGATACAATTTTTGAATAAAAGCAAGTTTTAGGTCGCTGATAGAGACAGTGGGCAAATCCCTTGGAAAAAAATAAATGCCGGCCACCATGATGTGCTATTGTATTTGGGATGTTACAGATTGACCCCTCACTTGAAGCTGCAGTAGGAACCCAGGAATTTCCAGCCACTGTTATTCCAATTAGCTGCTCCTCTCACCCAGTGCCTGTGGATTAGTTTGCCTTCTCCAGGCAATAATCAACCTAGGGTTGGATTTGTCAGCAAGTGACTCTGGAAAAGCTGGGAAATCTCTGCCAGCACTGTACAAAGTACTTTTTACAGCATGAATCTCCTTCTTTTGGAATTTCCCGAGGATTAGGTTGGAGCTGGATCAGATCACAATAGTATGAAAACTCAGACAAACAAGTATGTGTTCTCCCAGCACTCTGTGCATCGTCCACTATCTGGGATGGTGTCTGGGGTGACCTTTAGTCCACAGGGCAAATACTTGGACTGGAGAGGGGTTCTGGTTACCTGTCCAGGTGCACAGGGGTGCAGGGTGACACCTTCACTGGGCAGCTGCAGGGGAAGCAGGGGAAGAGAATAGCTGCATTTCATCATCCCTGCTGCAAGGAGCTGCAGTTGCATGGCTTTAATGCCAGGAGCTGACTACAAATACAGATTTATACAGGGTTTCTTGGTTGGGTGGCATTGATGTGTACAGATGCATATGTGTACACAGCCACAGCCAGGTTAAATATTTAGTTGCTCAGCTACTAATATAAAATCTTTTCCTTGCTTTTCCTGCTCGGTCCACGGTTTCCTCTGAAAGGGAGGTGGGGTCAGGAGAGGTTAATGAACACTGATGTAATCCTACTGATATAAATTGTGTTTGCCTGGATTTACTTCAGCAAAACAGATGTTAGGGTGTAGTGATTACTGTAACTCCTTTACGTTTTTTATGAATGGGCTTGTACAGGTCATCCAAATCCCTTGGTACTGTTTCTCCCTTACAGCTGAATACATGGAATACATCAGGCAAAAGAACAATGAAGAGCAGACACTGCACAGACAGTATCGAATGGTCTTTTATATGCAGAACTCTTCCTGTGTGTAGCGCAGGGCAGCCTGACTAACTCACCCAAACACAGATGGACAAAGAATATAGAAGTTGCTTTTTTTTTTTTTTTTCCAATCCCCCTTTCTTCAGCTTCCTGCCTGACTTTGGCATTAAAAGGGAGGCAGGGCTGATCTTCAGTGCATGTATGTAAAACATTTTTAGGTAGGTTATACGTGCATAATAAACCATAATTTTTGTTCTCCTATTGAGAATGTGTAAGAAAATTAAAATCACAAATAAAAGACTGTTAGCTCAGAGTTACCACTTAGGCTTTTGTGTTTACCAGGCTTTTAAAAATTATTACAATTGTCAGGTGAAATGTCAGGGGGTGAGTGGAGGCAATTGGGAAGGTGACTGCATGGAAGAGGATGATGTATTCCCTTTACTGAAGTAAAAGGGACATTGGAGTAGAGAAAATGTGGTGAAAAGTATGGGTGAGATTGTGAATATTTTGATTTTACAGCCAGGCTGGAAAAGAAAACTATTTAGAGTTACATGGAAATGCAATTGTGCTTTCTGTTTGGCTTGAAATTAACCATTTTGCTCCTGGTAGGAAAAGCATGTTAATTTAATGTATTTAATGTATGTTTTCAGTTTTCTCTTGGATGTTAAGGCAGCCTGGCTGGGTAGAGAGCACCTGAACCTCTCTAGCTGCATTAGGCTGACTTCCTCTGTAGCAGGATGAGTCCAGTGGGTTGAGGGCCATGTGCTTTTCTGGGATTATTTCTATGGACTTCATCCAGTGTCCACAGCCTTCTCCTGTAGCATGTTTTTCAGCCCTGCAGGTGATTGCTGAGCCCCAATTTAGGCACCAGTGAGCAACAGGGACCAACATCCCTGATACACCTCTCCTCCACCGTGGGGTTTTATCCCCCACCCTTGCTCCCAATTACAATTTTCAATTGCAATTTGAGGGGTGAACTTTGAGAGAAACAATAGATCATTCCTGGCTGCCTGAAACCACTTTTTTCTTGGATATAGTTTCTTTTCTCCTCTTTCCCCGCAAACCCCAGAAGTTAATTATAAGAGGGGCCAAGCTCAAATCTGCGGGCAGTCGGGGCAGAGCTGACTGGCACCTTCACTCAGCACATTCCCCCTTTCCTCACGGTCTCTGCTCCTGTCTGTCAGGCCTGCTGACGACTGCTGGGTAGGAGGGCAGTAATCTGAGCTGCCTATGCTGAGTGAACCTCCTGCTTTTTACTGCGGGATTAGGGCCGAGGTGCCTCTGTGCACAGCACCTGTGTCTGCAGCTCGTTATCCCAGCCGCTCTGCGCCGCGGCTCCGCGTTCGGAGCGCTGCTGCCATTCCTCGCTCCCAGCACCGCGCTCCCCTCGGGCAGGCTGTGTCCGGCGAGGATGGGAATACCTGAGCCTGGCTCTGGAGGCTCCGAAGGTAAGCGGCCTCTCGCCAGCCACGGCGGAGCCAGCCAGGCGTGGCTTCGTGCCGGGGGCGGCAGCTGCACCGCGCCGCGGGGCCGGGGGAGACACGGCGAGGGAGTCTTAAGGACTCTCTGTGTCCCAAACGCCACGAGCATCGTAGACTTCAGACCACATGAGTGTTCATGCAGTGCCGGGGGGGATTTTTCAGCTTCTGTTTCTAGCGAGCTCGCAGCTGCCCCGGCGCTCAGGATCTGTCCCTGAGAGGCTGTTGGGCAATCTAAGCAAATCTCGCAGACTTCAGGCTAGAAAAGTGCCAGAAGGTCTCAGGAGAGGTGAACTTGGGAGAGCCTCCAGAGCTGTGCGGCATGTTTAGGGCCATCCCCACCCTTGGCGTCCAAGGGTGATGATAATGCCATGCACTTGGGACACTGAGTCTTCGTGAGCAGTGGATCTGACTCACGTCCGCACCACGATGTGTAGGGTGCAGTTTGCAGTTTTATAGTCTGGAAGAATCCATGCTCAAGTTCATGGCACTCTTTTTGGCCTTCACTTTTTCTAAGTTGAGAGTCATTTAAAGTGGGTGTCAAACCAGGCCAACGCTTTATGTCCCTGTTCGACAGAGATGGAGCAGCCCCACAGTCTGGGATATGGTCTTTGATCAATATGGCAACATTGCAGGGAGCAGAGAGAGGATGTGAAAGAGGCTGGTTTATCAGAGATGGTGATTAGTACAGCTCCAGTGCTGGCAATCACTGTAGCTCCAGTTGGGCCTGCACAAATTTGCATTCCTTGAAGACCTGTCGTATTTTGTACATATGCCTATCCACCCTTCTAGATTGGCCGTGAGTCATAAAACTAAGTTCATTGAACTTTGATTTTGATTGTTTTCTGACACATGAACTCCTTTAATAAACCCATTAACTAATCTTTAAACTCATTAGCTGCTTCATTGCTGTTAGGATATTTTTAATTTGAAGTTTGTTTGGAGTTGTTTTATCTTTGAGTATGGGCCAAAGCTTTAGCTGTGCACTTGAAGGGAAATTGTAGCTGCTTTTTCTTCTAAACTGTGGTGATCCAGTGTGGTTAGGGAAAGTTGGCAGTGCAGGTCAAAGCAAGTTGTAGTGGTGCTAGTGGAATACTGGGGTAAAACTAGTGGGCCTGGGGGTATCCCTAAAGATTCCTGAGGCAGCGGAGCTGAGCAGGATCCAGAGCATGAAGGAAGAGGTTGTTTTACAGCACAGATCCCATCACTCTGCTGCCTGGCCTGATGCCTGCAGGGGTGAGCATGTTCCCAGGCTTTAGCAATGAGAGGAACCTCCCATGTGAAATTTGAAGAGATGCCTGAATTAAAGAGATTTGGTGGTCAACCCCTTCAAGCAAATTGAAAAAATTCATCTTGGGCTGATGCTACTGTTTTCCCTGTGCTTTATATTGTGTTAAAAGAGAAGTCTTTTGGATGCCTTCAAAGGGCTAAAGGCAGTACCTCATAGAAACCCAAGTGGCTGAAGAATTACCAGATATTAGCATTTACCTCAGTTGCCAAAGCTTGGACGTTTCTTTCTGCCTTTCATAAATTACAGCCTGCAGGGACCATTTAGTAATAAATCGTAGCAACTTGGCTGTTAGAGGGCAACCCATGTACAGAGGCACTCCAGGTTTGTGCCAGCATCTCCTTTGTTCAATAAAAGTTAACAGCAGGAATTTGATTAAAGACTGATAGAAAAGACAGGGAGGGAGAAACATAGCAAAGATTAAAGAAAGATAGAGCCACCTGGAAACTTCATTCCTCCTTTATTTCCAACTTAAGCTCATAAATACCAAATCTAAAGCATTGTGTGTGTGAGAGGGAGGGAAAATTTCCTGCATGCCTGCACAGAAAAGACTGCACATGCAGCCACCCAAGCGACTTTTAGCAAAGATTGTTTCCTCCAACTTAAGGCTTGCTCCATGTCTGCACTGGAAATAAAGGAACTAGAAAAATAACATTCCCCCGGTGCTTTGGGAGGATGGCATTTAGCGGGGGTCAGGCGAGTCCCATCCCTAAAGGAGAGTGGCGCTGGATTTGGGCTGAGCCTGCCTGGGAGCAGGGAGCACATTTCCCAGGCTTCCCCGGAGCAGCCCTGCAGCTCAGCACAATGCGATGGCCAGCTGCACACGGCCAGCCCACAGCATCTGCCCCTTTGTCTCCATCATCCTTGCTGTAACACCCCCCAGAAAAAGGAAAACCCGGTGACTCCAGCAGCCAAATGCAAATTAGCCCCAAAGAACCCCGTTCTGTGTGATCAGCAAGCGACAGGCAAATCACATTCAAATTCCTCACTGCAGAGCCAACCCGGCTGTTGTTTGGGTGTAGGAGACCAGAACGCTGCCTTTAAGTGTCCAACGGTAGTGACGGTGGATTGCCTTTTCCTTAGCCTGGCTGTGCCCTGGGAGCCGGGAGAGCTTTGCTGCAAGTCAGAGGCACACTTTGGTTCCCACGCAGGATTTGCAGGGCACAAAGAAGAACTGGGTTGGACTCCCTGGGAATGGGGAGTTCAACCCTCCCTCAACAAGGTTTTGCATATTTTGGGGGCTCTTGCAGATGATCTTGGCTTACTCCAGCTTAGATGGAGCAGCAAGGCAGAATCCTGTACCTGAAATCTTTGGCGGCTGCATTTGGTGTCCCGTTTCTATACACCTGGGTATCTCTGCTGTTTAAATCATGCTTTTCCCCACCTACCACTTCTCTTAGTCCATCTTTACATTGATTTCTCTCTGCTCACTTTCTCCCACATTTTTCAGCTGTTTGTAACACCTGTTGAACAGTGAATCCTATTTGGCCGTGGCCTTGGCCCTGAACTGTGTTGCCCTCAAGTGTTTAGGATGTGATGATGTCCGTGCAGAAAAGAGGATGTTTCTGCCTTGGTCCAACCTTCCCCACCTCAAGTCCCTATCCTGAAGGCTGCTGCCTGCTCCATCCAGGGGGCAGGAAGATGCACAGCCCTGGTCTGGATCAGGCCCTTGGGTGCTATTTTCTCACTCCCATTCAGACCACTACAGGGACGCAGAAACAGACAATGTCCAGGACTGTGCCTCCAGTTAGCAAACCACATTCTCCCAGTCATTCAAACTTTCAGAAGAGAAAGTACCGAAATCCTGTATCCAGACAGAATTTGTTGTCCCGCTGCTCCTCCCATCCCGGCCCCGCGGCTCGGCACGGGCACCTCGGGGAGAGGGGCGGGCGGTGCGGTGTCCCGGGGACCGGCCGCCCTGCGCCGGGGCCACGTCCCGGCGGAATGTGGGGAATGCGAATGGCATGCTTGAGTGGACAGCTTCAGAGCCGGGCGCAGAGATGGCTCTCCTGCCATCTGTTGTGAGCCCCGCGGGCCCATAGCAACAGCGGCTCAGGAATGGGGCTGCTGCTTTTTTTTTTTGGTAATGAAATTCTTCCCAGCCCTCTTCCCCGTTCCTGCCTGCGCACACTCATGAATAAGCGGGAATGGGGCTGGGATTCCTGCTCCAGAGTGATGTGTGCTGAAGGAGAAAGGGCCTTTTAGAGCTCAGCTTGTGTTTGGTTTGGAGAGGCGTTTTCCTTTCTGCGCTGGGACATGAGCACATGTGTGTAATTTATTGTTAATTGCCAAAATCTTGTTCTATTCAAATCAAGTGTGAACCTGTATTTGCCATGAGGTCAGTAAAATCTCCAGTGGATGTGCGGCCACTTGATCATTCTCAATAAGACAGAGACCACTTCTGCCTTGTTATTACAAAAGCCAAGGTTATAACTGGTGTAAATAATCCCAGTGTGCTGATTTGTTGTGCCCATCATTTTCTTCTGGCCCCAGAGCTTTTCTGTTGTGGCTGAGGGGCTTTGCTGCATCGTGAAGTGGTGGCCCCAGATTCTCTAAGCTTACAGATGGCTCAGCATCACTGGTGGTACTGAGAGATGCCAATTTTTATTCCAGGGAAGATTTTGCCACATAAGAACCCTGTCTCCTAAGGACACCAGTGTGAGGTGGCATGCTGTGGGGAAGGGTTAGTGCTGAAAGAGCCCTTATTCAGTCAGCAGGGGCAGGAACAGACTGTCAGCCTGTCTGAATGGTTTTACTCCTTCCTTTCTCCTGGAAATTCCCTTCTGAAATGCAGATTTCTCTTCTCCCCGCACCTTAATCTTTTTTGCCTGCTGTCAAGCAACTGAGGCCTCATTCCTGCAAATTGCTCAACCTCTCGCTGTGACTCAGCAAAGTGGATTGTCTTTAAGTGTTTTAATTCCCTTAAGATGAGGACTTGTAAGTTGTAAATGTACATGAGCTTTTCAAGAGGTTTGACGTGAGACATTCAGAAGTTAGGGGTATTTAACTTTCCCAAACGGTATATTGGTTTCTTTTGTATTTTTTTTTTTCGTATTTCTATGCCTGACAGCATTCAATAAATACCGAAATTTGCAGAGAAGCCCTCATGGACAAGAGGGAATCATGGAACTGGCAGTTTCATGCCCTTTGCAAAGAGATGTGATGAAGAGAGGGGAGCAAACCCAGCAGTTCCCCCCCGAGTGTTCAGGGCTGTGTTTGAAGCTGGGCACACAGCTACAGTGGCTTGATCACAGGGACCAGGGTATAATTTCAGTGAAAGCTGATATGTACAGGGAGGAGGGATAAAACTCTCCCTATTACAGGTATTTATTATCACTTGACAGATGTCAGTTTGCAGTAGGGGATTTGCCTTCCTGTCAGCTCTCTGAGAACCAGGTATATTTGCCTAAGGTTGTAGGGAAGGGTAGAAATCCTGCTTTCAAGCACAGGTATCATTTAACGGTGATAAGAAGGCAGGTAAAGCATTTCTTCTGAAAGACGCCTGTGGAGAACAGGGAAGTAAAGTCTTTCTGGCCCTACCCAGATGGGAAAAAACAAGTCATTAAAATCTGATACCTACCTGCTTTTAATGAGAGAAATGTTGTTCGAAGAAATAATCTCAGTCCTATCACCACCGAACTATTTTCAGGAGCCATTAGCCTTTCACCTCCTCATATGTTTTATCTCTTACTTTTGATCTCATTCAGGGAAAACGGCAGTGCTGCTGCAACCAGAGATTTGGGCTTTAATCAGGAGCTTACTCAGTCATAGGCGTGCTCTTTGCAGCCATCCTTCCCAGTAAATGACCCCAAAAAAACCATGGGGAGAGGGGTGTGGAAAACAGCAATTAAAATCAAGCACTTGGTGTCTTTAGTCATGTGTAGTTCTTCAGTGAGCCAGTATGGGTATTCTTATGGGTTCTGCAGTACTCCCTTTCTCTTTAGCCTCTTCTCCCTCCCCAGGAACTCTTGCACAGCTGCTGGGGACAGGGGACTGTGAGCTGCCAGCCTAAACTACAGGCACAAGGCAGTTGAATTTTTGGCTGGAAAAAGCAAAGAGCAAGAGGATGTTCTGAGCTGCACTGAGCAGACACAAACTCTGGCTCAGTTTAACTGTACCTCACCATCAGGTTGTATCTTTGCTGTATTCTCTACTTGAAAGCTGTTGTAATGTAGAATAAGATCCTTGATCCAGGAACAGATGCTCCCACAATCCCCCAACTGGAAAGGAAAGAAGCCAAGTTGCGCTGTTTTGGTTTTGGACAGTGGGATCAGCAAAGGAAGGCTGTAGATGACTGAGGGCTGTTAAGGTTCAATCTCATTCTCTCTCTTGTGTTTATCACGAGTTTTGTTCTTTGTACCATTCAGAATAACATTTTAAAACAAAACCAGGAATGCAGGTTTGGGTCTGCTGAGACAGTCTGTGTCTTCTGTCTCATCCTGCCCAGGAGCCCACTTCTCTCTATAAAATGTAGCTGCTATTGTTGCTGTTCCTACATTGCAACAGGTTTCCAGAATCATCAATGTTCTTCAATATTTTCTGCCTCAGCTCCAGCAGGTTGTATTGGATGGTCTTTGATGCTGATTTTTTTCTTTGCATCTGTTTAATTCAGACTGGGATCCATTTTAATGCCAACCCAGTTTTATTTCAAAAGTTATCCATCATCAGTACGTGAGGATAAACAGAAATGAGCAAAAGAAGAATGTGAATTATAAATGAGATATAATACATACACATTTATTTCAGTGCTGCTTGTCCATATTTATTTCTTCCCTTTATCTATGGCTATCAAAAGCCCCAAAAAATGCCAGGAATGTCACATCCCATTGAAGTTCTCCTGATGAGACATTCAGAGCAATCCACAGCAACAGCTGTACTGCCTATTTATCCTGAAGCAGAAAATTGTACATGGCCCAGGACAATGGCCGGCGTCACCGACCGACACGGGGGCCACGTCTCTGTCATGGTGGGAACCGTCCCCGCGCTCCCCTGGGCTGTTTGTGTGCACAAGAATCATGCTTATCATATTGCTGTAACACAGCACTTTGCATCTAATTTAAGCAATACTGGGGCTTTTGTTTGTCTCACAAGGTCTAACCCAGAGACAAAAGCCATGGTCCAGCCTGAAGGTTATGAGACGTTACCAGACATTCATGTTCACACATACACGCTCCGTCAGAGGAATTTATGGCCATTACCATGTTCTCTAATGAGTACAAAATGAGACCATTACATATTCACATAATTAGTTTGACAGATTTTCATTTAAATATAAAAAGACTTCTAGTCTTTAGAGAACAAAAGGAGGGGTTTGTTTCCAGGGCAGTTTTTGACTCAGCTTTGCTGGAGCAGGAGGTTGGGAGTGACAACTGAGGGGAGACAATTTAGTGTGAATAATTCTCAGCTTTTGATTTCATGTTGCCATTTCTTTGGTGCTTTTCCAGTTTCCCTGGAGCACCTTGAAAGCTGTGTGATGGGGCCTTTCAGGTGCAGCCAGGAAAGTCCAAGTGTCTTTTTTTTTTTCTTGGATATTTGGGCATCAGAGAAAAAGACGTGGGTTTTTTTTAATAATTTAGTTAGAGTGATTTCTCTTTGGAAAGGTTAGCAACAGCTCACCTCCTTGCTCTGTACCTTTTCCCATGCTTTTTTCACACATCTTTTACCTGTGGTCACTTGTCCTTCAATTTATAATTTTGTATTTCAAATGCTCTGTTGACATCACTTCAGCTGTGGTTTTCCTGAATTGGTTGGGATATGCACCTTCTTCAGGCACTCTTAGAGGAGCACTTGCTTAATTTCACATCTGGGTTTTAGAGGCCACATGTTGGCCTGGTCATCTGAGCATGAAGAGCACTAAACACAGCACATTCCAAGCAGAAATTCTTGAAAGTCAACATGAAGTGTCCTCCAAAGACCCATGTGTGCACCCAGTGTATCCAAATCAAAACCCTTTGGGTTATGTTAGATTTGGATTGCTCTAGGCTTGGATTATACAGTAATATAACTGAGTAGTACCCTTAAAGCAGGTAAAGTTCCTTTGGTTCACAGCGTGCGTCTGTGAGGCCACTCACCTTTGTGTAACCAGCCCGCGTCCTTAGCGGAGCTGACAACGTTTGTTCCTACACAGGGGTTACATGCTGGGAGCCAGAACTAAGTGCACAGCTACTTTATTTACACATCAAAGTGCCTCTTGGATGATGCTGGTAAATTCCAGGATGCTTGAGGTTCCCTGTCACATTTCAAAAAACAGCTTTTTTGCACGAAGATCTTGAGCAAAATCCACACAGGCTCAGTTGTGACACTTCCCAGCCTCCCTTTAAGTGGGTAAAGCTTGGGGCCCACTTGTCCTTTGGTTTGCTGTGAAGGTCCCATCCCAGGGTGTGCCTCCCATATATTGTGTCCAGCTGAGAGTAGGAAAAGTTTTATTCATGGATCACACGTAATCACACTGTGGTAATAGAGCTGTGAACTCCTAGAGAGCACAAGGCATTTTGCCACTTCCACATCCTAAATCCTCAGAAGGGCCTGATGTTCATCACCTGAGAAGTCCTTCTGCCTTGTTCTTCCTGGACATTGCCAGGTAAAAAGTGACCTTTTCCCTGACCAAGTGTGAATATAGCACATTTGTGTTTTGTTCAGGATCCAAGCACTTTTATTCCATGTTTTTTACCTCTGTCTTCCTTGTCTGGCATAGGCTTTTTAAAATGATGTCATGAAAAGGAGTTTGGGCTTAATGATGAATTAGTGCTATTGGAATTTGAACTGCTCTTGTTTTTCAAGTTATCCTTATCAGAGAGGCCTTGTTTCTGGAAGGGTAACAGCGGTGGCTCCGTTCAGTAAAGCTGACAAAGCACAAAATGATCACCAGCCCTTCACAAAATCCTAACTGAACATTTACTTGGAGCTGCAGTGGGAGAGACCCAGACCCATAAATCAACCTATTAAACCTTCAGACACGAGTTTTTGGAACCTCCCAGGCATTTCTTTTTCCTGCTGCTCTTAAGAAGTCTTTTAAAGGCACTAGCTTCATGATGTCATTAAGGACATGAGCAAGTGATGTTGCTCCAGGCCTGGAGTCAAGGCAGTGAGTGACCTTACCCCTCTAGAAACAAATCCAGGCGACTTCAGCCCTGGGTATTTATTACACATAGGCACAAGCTGAAGTGAGGTGCCAGTTTATCAGGTAGGAGAGGTGGTAATGTCTGTGTAGAAAGGGTAGAATTCCCTGGATTGTTTCAAGAAGGTCTGTGCTGCCTTCTATGGCAGGGTGTGATGGTTATGCCCAGCCTGAGTGAGTGGCTGAAGGGAAGCATCTATCCTGATCCATCTATCCAGAGTCAAGCTAGCATCTTTTCACAGTCCAGTTCTGCACCATAGAGGACAAGAGGCATTTTGGTGTGTCTGAAATGGAGCCCTTCAATAAGCCCTGTGTACAGTGTTAGTACGTGGGAGTACTTCGTGCTCTGCAGAGACACAACAACCCCTCAGGGGAATGTTTAGGGGCAAAAAAAATTACAGACTATCAGCACTCAACATTTAAATTTGGGGGTAAGGCAGCTAGTATTATTCCTCACTGTTTAATCCCCTTGGAAGATTAAGGAAAGTATAATTAATATCTGCTGTTAAAAAATCAGTGGTATACTTCTTTCCTCATAGACAACATTAAAATCAAGGCCTGTAGTTACATGTGTAAAGCCTGATTAGTAGGCGTGCAACTATTAGAAGGCCAGGATGCCTGGGTTTCATTTCTGCCTGTGCCACATACTCACTGTGGGATGAGAGGCAAGATGTTTACTGCTGTGTATTTCCATTTCTCTGTCCAGGCAGTACGTGTGACAGCCCTTCCTAAGGTGAGGGATGGTGTAAAGCTTAATTGCCATGTGCAGGGCACTTTGCAAAATACACTGCACCACTGAAGGTATGAAAAGGCAATTAAAAGAAAAAATATAAGGTCCTTCTCTCTAATTTTCAGAGGAATGTCTTTGTACTTCTGGTTGCTGTAACCGCAGCCCAGATATTCCTGCTAAGTAGATGGTGAGAACTGCTTCTTAGAAAAGAAAATATTGCCTTCTTCAGCTGCAGTCACCCAAGAATGAGCTTTTGGTAGCTAAAAAGAGGAACAGATTCTTCACCATTCTCCCTCCCATCCAAGGCTTGGAAGGTGGGGCTCTGCTCACAGGCCCAGAGTATTCTTTCATCTTCCTGCTTTGACTCTGCCTTAGTGACTGAGTGATTGTTCTCTCTTTAGGATGGGGCTGGCACCATCAGCACTACAAATGTGGCTCATAATTCCAGTGCCTCTGAAAGTACAGATTGTAGAAATCCTAGGTGCCTGTAGCTCTCCAAGTGTGCGAATATATAGGACAGTGGTCTGCTCTCATCATCCCAGTAGGCCCTTGGGTGAAAGTTTTGCTGCTTAACGTGGGATCTCTGCTGAAGATCACTGTCAATTCCAGCATTTTGCTGTCCCTGAGGATTCTGCAGTACTTCTGAGTGCAGCTCTCATGGGGTTCACCAGTATTAAAGAACACATGACAAAGAACCATGAAGGAGATACCATAAAGCAGTTCTGCCACAGGGGAGAACTCAGAAACTCAGCTTTGTGCCTTCCTTTATATCTTTCTTTGCAGTTGAAGATAAATCATAAACCAAGGGGCTGGAAGCTATTTTACAGCTCCCAGTGTGAAAATGGGTGTGGGTGGGTGTGGGCACATGTATTGCTTCAGAGTAAAGCAAAAGGGAGCTGTGCTGGGACAAAAGCAGTGAGGAACAATATGGAGTTGGGTTTTGCTCTGCAAACTGCCCATTTGTCTCTTGGGGTATTTTTTTCATTATGTGATTTACATACACAAGGCCAGCAAGTCACTAAAAGGAAGTTGCAACTCGGACATGTCTGTCGATGGAAGTAGGGAAGCAAGAGCCTCTTCTTCTCCCTGTGCTGTTTAGGAGGGCAGCAGGAAGTGCTGGACTGACCCTGTGAGAGGTGGTGGAGCTTGAACAGACCTGAACAGCCAGAGCCTGGCCATCAGGAAGAATTTTTTTGCTGAAAGGGTTGTCAAGCATTGAAATGGGCGGCCCAGGGAAGTGGTGGAGTCACCATCCCTGAAGTGTTCAAGAAGCAACTGGATGTGACACTCAGTGCTATGGATTAGTTGACAAGGGGGTGATGAGACAAAGGTTGGACTTGATGATCTTGGAGGTCTTTTCCAATCTAAATGATTCTATGATGACATTGCTACACGGCACATCCAGCCTGTGACGTGTGTGGGCCATCAGGAAACCTTTCCAAGGGCTTCTGCCTCACTGACAAGATCAAACACTAGAGGAAAAGAGAGGAAAAACAAAGGGATGGACTGGGAAGTGTGGCAAAGTCCCAATAGGAGAAGTGGCTGATAAAATGCCCCCATGCATGTCTCGGCACAGTTTCCATGGCTAAGGGCTCTTCTCCTCCTTCTGCAGGATTACATGGACACCTTATCCCTCATGGCTGCAGTGGGACTAATCAGACAGTAAGGATTGCTTGTGTGAGTAAAGCTTGCAGGCCTGAGCTGCCTACCAAGTGCTGCCCACACTCCTGTTTGTTCTTCCCAGCACTGATCTGGGAGATGAGCACAGCACTATTTTCCAGGGCCCTGAACCTTTTTGCAGCAGACAGAATGTTAATTTAAGCTGTGTCTTTTGACCTTGTGACCCACAACATGTTCTGGGGTGAAAGGTGCTTTGTTCCTTGTCCCAGTTTTGTCAGAGCCTCTGAGGGATGGGCAGTCGGATAATGGACACTGGTCTGGCACTGTCAGCTGCACTTGGCACTAATGACCAATCCCAAATTGTGGTTTTAGTAGGTGGCAGGCTGGAGCCACTCCTTTGCAACATCCTAAATCTTTTTTTACAAATGGCTTGGTCAACTTCAGGAGCTGGTTCCTGTCCAGTGGGTGCTTTGGATTAGGTCTAGTCCTGTAGTGCTGGAGTGAGAGGATTAAGAGCAAGCATTTTAGAACAGTGCCCTGCAGAGAGGTGTGCTGGATGCAGGGATCAGGACTATGGCTTAGAATTATTGCTCGTTCTTATCTATGTGGTTGTACCTCATACAAACAGGTGGGTTAGGAACCAGCAGTGCTTGCTGCCATAAAAGCAGAGCAAAAGCTGTGCCAGGCCCTCAGGCAGCAGGAATCTCCAGGTATGGCATCAGGCAGTTGGCATCAGCCCGGAGGGCATTATGAGAATCTGCAGGGCTGAGTCAGCAAGTCACTGTTTACTGTTGACAGACTGTATTGCCTGTGAACATTTATTTTATTAGTGACATTTGGTGTGAGATCAGTTGTGAAAACTGACATTTTGCAAAGTGTGCTGGTGGGTGACAAACACCAGTAGCTCCAGTTCTGTGCTGGTCAGAGGTGGTGTCACTGACCCTTGCAGCCTTCCTCTGCAGTAGGCCAGATGTGGGAGATCCCATTGCACTCCCAGCTCTGCCCCTCACCTCCAGGGTGGCACTGGAGTTGTGCTTCACCTTTGCCTAAAGAAAAGGCCTAAGAGCTGAGCCTTATTTTTTCATAGTTAAGGTCATTGTAAGAGGATCTTGGCTTAATTTCACAGTCATTAACATATTTTCTGTCATGGAGCTTAACAGGCAGACATCTTTCATCTCACTCACCCCTCTGTGAATGAGAGTTTGTAACAAATGGCTTTTTTAAAGAATAAATAAGGGTTCCTAGTTACCATAAGCTGCCTAGGAATTCTGAAGGATCTTATCTTTTTAATGAAAATGGCTCTGGTTTAAATCTGCCGGCTTGAAGTTCATTCTGTCATATTTCATATTCCTTACCCACCTTTGCTCTTAGGGGCTAGCATTCCAAGCTGGATTCACTAAGGATCAAATTTGCCTGTTGAGAAGATTTTTATTTTTCATTGTCACTGCCATTCCAGCTTCCCTCCAGGGAAATGAAAAGTGCAGTGTAATAGCTGCTGGGGTTGTTTGCTGGCAATCACAGTTTGTGCTGGAGGGAGGTGGTATGTGGTGGTGCTTCCATAAGGCAGGAATGAGTAAAGTTTACAACAGCATTCTAGGAAAGGAATACACTGGTTGCCTTTAGGAAGATTTCACTGTGATGATGCACAGCTGTGCTCCTTTTCCCAGTTCCTGAGCTCTGCCACTGGTTCTTCTTCTCCTTTAGGCAGATACCCAATACTTCGCTAGTTCCTTCTTCTGGAGAAAGAGAGGGGAATGGGGTAGAGACTGGAAAGAGAATCCTTGGGAACTGTCCCCACATCTTACCCCTGTGCATTAAAAAAAGAAAAAAAAAAAAAAATAGCCTTGACTTGACGACTTGACTGCTAGCCTTTGTGTTTTAAAGTTAGGCCAAGCAGGATTCCTGGTCAGGGCCTGATCTCTAACAATACTGGTCACCTACCTTTATCACCTGACACAAGCACAGGACAAGAGGGCGGTGGGGACATGTGTTCCATAAAAGAAGGGGCAGGATTTGTTCCCGAGGTCAAGGGACCAGCTTGGCTCTTTGCCAGATTGGAAGCACAACCTTTCCAACCAGTTTGTCAGATCAATTGTTTAGCAACCTGCTTTGTTTATGCTGTAAAACCTGGCTCCTGCGTTCAATGTGGGTTGCCAGAGAGCACGGGAACAATAGAGTGAGCTGCTTTAAATCCTGTGCTTAAACTCCATCAGGCCTTAGAGATGTAAAGAGAAAGTTTTTCTCTAGCTGGTAGATTTATTCTCAGTTACGTTCCTGTGGAGGAAACAGCCTGAGCAAATGGGGCGGAATACAGCTCCTGGGATGTAGCTGGAATAGCCAGAACTCCATCCAATAGCCAAACACATCCTGCACCACTGGGGATTAAAGTCAGGCTGTCAGTAGGGCTTTAACTCCCTGCAGATCTTTCACCTGACATTGTCTTTAAACCCTTTTGGGCTCTAACAGAAACAAAGGTGAATTAGAGGGAGATTTTCCTTGAAACCTGACCTACAGAGTTTTGAAGATGTCAATGTTCACCTTGGGCTCAGACCTGCAGCATCCTGTGGTGAGTCCCCAGCAGTTCAATGAGCTGCACCGCTCCTGGAGGTCAGGTTTCCTTTACTCACAAGTACTGACATAGCCAAAGGCAACCCAAAAACTCATGATTTATGCTTCAGTCTAGCTCTGACCCATCCCAAACTCTGGCAATTGCTGCCCTCATGGTTTCACTGGGTTTATCTCTTACTGGAGGTGTTTGCTGGGCTGCTCAAGCAAAAGGGCTCATAGAATGATTCACCAAAAGAAGTGGTTCCCAAATTAGTCAGTGCCAAATATTCTGGTTTGATCCAGCAAAGCTTTTCAGGTCATGATCAGCTTTAAGAGTGTGAGTAGTTGCACTGAAATGCTCTGGATTACCCCAGTGCTGGTGTGGGGACAGTGGGCACAGCCTTGCAGGATCCAGCCCCTGGATACAAGGACCAGAGGCCATGTGCTGGAGGGAGAGGGGTCACTGCCAGCCGTCCTGTCACAGAGTAGCACCCTGGAATTTAGGGCAAAAGCACATTGGACTTTTTTGTTTAATGCCAATCTGCCTGAAGTTCTCAAACTGTGTAAGCCAAGATCAACAAAGGAGGCTAAAACCTCTAACACTGGTTTCTCTTCTTTGCTGACAGCGATGTCAGGCACAAAATCAAATACTTTCTGGGTGTCAGGTAAGTCAAAGACTGCAGAGTGCCCCAGAAGGGGATTCTTGGGGATTTATGTTCCATCAGCAAGACGAATGATAATTAAAGCCTGAATATTTCTACTAAGCTGGGAAACAAAAAAGAGCCGTCTTAATTCTTTAAATTCCTCATGCCAGGCTGTAAAATATATTCCATTCATGCCTGTGTCTTGCTGCTTGTTCTCTCTGTGTGTCTTTCTTTAGCATTCAGCCACCTGTTTGTGAGCAGTGTCCTGCAGGTTCTCAGGGTGCTTTCCTCCCCACTCTCCCTGCCCTTGGACGTGCTGCTTTGACACTGAGGCCTCCTTGTCTAAGGGAGACAGCCCGTCAGAGCTCCCTGGCCAGCCCCCGCTCCCATAACTTCATTCTTGGAAAGTTTCTGAGTTTCCCCGGTGATAAAACATGAGCAACATTTGCTCTGACCTGAATCATTTCTGAAGGCATTGAGCCCTGTTTTGTTATGAAGGTTACTCAGGGTGGGTGGTGGGGCATGAGAATTCCCAGTGATGGCAATTCCTGACAAGTGTCAGAAAGTCGCTGCCTGCACCTTTCATGCTGCAGGATTGTTTTGATTAGTTTTTTAGTGCATGCTGAAAAGTACATGTGACAAGCTGAGGGTGAGAGATGCCAGCAGAACAAATCGGCACGTTACAAGATTGTCTGCCATGGCTTGCCCCCAGCTCTCACCAAAATGGGGAAAAAAAAAAAAGGGGGAAGGAAAAAAAAAATCCAAGCCCCAGCTCTGTATATACAGCAGCTATCAAACTGTCACAGATCACCACTGCTACAGCTGGGGTTAAAATAATATAATAGTGGAGTGTTTGCTGGTCTTGTAAAACCCTCCTGTTATTCACTGGAGACCAAACCCATGAATCAAGAGGACAGTGTTTAAAACTGTTAAAAAAACTATAAAATGACAAAAAAATCCCACACAGTAAATAGCTCTGGAATGTTGTGGGTTGACTGTGTGGGATTTTTTTTTTTTTTTCCCCCTGCATTATTTATCCCCTTAAAATTAATACAGTCTGCATGATGGGTGGCTTGGGGCTTAGAAAGACTTACAGAGCAAGTTCACTACCAGTTCTCAATTACTGTGGAGTCTGATTCTGTTCTCATTTACTCTTGAGGACATGGGAAATGATTGTTTTTCCCTTGATAAAGTATATGCAGGGAATAATAAAACCTTGAGTGTCTGGCTTTTGCAAAGAGAGACCCAGGCCACTCTGAATACTCTCAGTCAATGTATTTAGTTTTTACTACATTTTTACTACATTTTACTACGTGATGACATGCTGCATCTCTGCTCCCAGCCCAGCTCACAAGACCAGCATCACTTCTGGCAGAAATTATTAAGCTTCAGGTTTGAACTTAGGAAATATTCAGTCACTTGTCCACTTTAATAAAAAGCCCAACACCATTTCCATCCTGAGGGGTGCTGCCTGACCAAACCTGGTAACTGAGCAACCTGCACAGGACGCTGTGGTGTCAGTTCCCACATCCATGGCAGAGGTTGGGTGGCACTGGCTTTCCTCATGAAAATAATCATCATTTTCTGCTCAAAACCAAGCATTTACTTTTTAGCTTGAAATTTCATTTCCTCTTAGAAACACGAAAGCTTTGGAACAGGATCATTTAGCAGCCAGACCCTCATCATACGCATTGACTTGGCCTTTCCTGAACCTTCCCAGCACATTGGCAACTCCCGCCAGCACGGCTGAAGATCGTTCTGCAGCATGTCTGCCGTGAGGAAACAGGAAGATCATAGCTAATACTATGCCAAATCAACAGACAGGGTTTTAATTCAACACCAGTTATGGATGAATACTTGCATAAGGAATCCCGGGCCTGCTTTAAGCAAGGCCCCTGGGCATGCACTTCACGCTAACCTAAGTACAAGCACTTCCTTGTGTAGTGTCTTGGAAGTGATGAATGCCAAATTGCCTTCATGCCCTCTTTTTAGAAATCATATTGCCTTCAAAGAATGGGATTTTACTGTGCTGCTGGTGGAAGGAGGTGGAATGTTAGATGGGAACCCTTGTGCCCTTTCACAACATGAAAGGAAGGGAAAATACGGTTTTTCATCTGAGTAAACTACTTTGCATGTAGGTTGAGTGAGAAGTTGTATTATAAGGATGTTAATTTTTCTTTAGCAATATGGACAGCCCATCCAGCACAGCATCTTTTGAAGTATTAACAAGGTCATGGCTGGCATCCACAGGGATCTTTAATCCAGGCTGTAGGTGCTTTCAGCATTAGCAGCTTCGGAGATGTATCCAGGGAGGAGGGAAAAACCATACCAGGCTAATTTGAGAGAGCAGTTGGCTATTTGGCAGTCTAGGGACCATGTGTAATTAAAAACATTCTTGTCTCCAGCACAGGGCTTATAGACCTGTCCTGGCTGTCTGTAATTAGAGATGTGGAGTGAATATATTGGTTTGGGAGTGGGATTATTTGTACTTTCCTTGTTTCTGGTCCTCCTGTTTAATGGTGACATGTTCTCTGGGATGTGCGGAGGCGTCCAACATCCAAAGTGATCCCAGAGGGAACAGGTTGAAGATCAAAGAGGGAGTGCTGCTCTGCTGCATGTGTACCCTTTAAAGAAAACATGCTGGATTTCAGCACATGGTTAATGAAGCTGGAAGCACCATGATCTCCTGTTACTGATACGCTGAGGAGACACAGCCTCCTTGCATGGGGATGGGAAAGTAACCATAAATTTAGCAAGCACACACTGTACCAGGGCAGTGGAGCTGAGCCTCTGATGTGCCTTCATTTTGCTTAGCTCTGTTTCCCATCCCAACCCTGACTCACAAGTTTTTCATCAAACGCAATCCTTATCTTTTTTCCTCCTTTTCCAAAACCGTGTGAATGGCCAGTATAGACTCTTTGAAGTCAATGGGGCTGCAAACTGCTCTGTGCTTGGAAACTCAGACCGTGAATTTAGGCACCTGCTCTTTAAAGATCTTTATCTATAAATTTAGCAGTGCTTCAGCTTCGCTATCTGTATGACAGGTCAAGTAATTCCTGTTTCCTCCAGGATCGGAAATGGGGAGTGGGGCAGAAATGTCCTTATTTAACTAAATGTGGATGGGTACAAGACATGCCTAACTGAAACATTATCTTTCAGAATATAATAAGGTATGAAATCCTTTTAATTAATGCTTTAATGTATCTTCTCTGAGACAATTAGTGGTTAATTTGATAGGATGGCACCAAATACACACAGAAAGGTTATCCTGAGTGATTCTGTTAGGTGACCTTTTCTCTAAGGATTCCCTTCTCTGCCTTTCTCCATGTTTCTTTGTGGTTTCTCTCATTTCTTTTCATGTTTCCTTATTCATTTCATCCTACTGCTCCTTTTTCATCCCTTTCACCCTGGGGCAGAGGAGAAGCAGCAGCAGAGGACGAGGAGGAGAGGGATGTGTGTGACACCACTTCTCCCCAGTCAGCCCTCCAGTAGCACTCCATACCAGGAAGCACAGGACTTTCCCAGGCCTGATTCTCATTGCTGGAGGAGGAAAGGCTGTGTCTGAAGAGGCAGTGTCTGAGCCGGGAGAGATCAGGCTGTTACCCAACCACAGTCCTGATGTAAGGGCTGGGCTGAAAGCAGCCCTTGGTGTGGTTGTGAAACTGGCAATAAAATTTGTTTCTGAGCTCTCTTCATGGGTGTTAGAGATCACACAGGGAACTGATCGAAACCAGGAATGAAGGGAGAACCTCTGGCATTGCCTTGGCTTCTTTTTATTATCGTTTCCCAAAGAGCTGTGACTCCACTATGACACTGGAATAGGAGATTTTACAGTTCTAAGAACATATCAGGCTCTGGAAAAGGTGTTGGATGAGGCTGGGCTAAGCCATCACTCCTGCCTTTGAGGCAGCACTGGTGTGTTTGAGCTTGGACAACTCAGGACCACTAAAACACAGGGTCCTGCCTTAGCTTCAGAGCGATGGCAGTGCTTTTCTGGGGGGTAACAACAAGGCACCTTCTCCCTCCTGCATCCCTTCTGCTGCTTCCACCCTGGTTTAGTCACCCAGCTCTGCTGTGCTCTCGTCTCATCAGCTCGGTGCCTGCAGCAAGGGCAATTACTGTAAAGCCATGGCTGGCTGGCTGCTGGCGAGCACAGCTCTGTCATTATTCCTGCCTGCCTGTTAAAAGAGTGAGCAGGGCTGGCTCCTTCCCTTCCTGGCCTGGCCTGGCTCCCCATGAGCTGTCTCACCCTGCCCAGCACCAGCTGCAGCGCTGCTGCTGAGGGCTGGGAGTGAGCTCCCGGCAGCGCTCCCCATGCAGGCCCACCTGCACACCCTCAAGAAGATCCTGGCCCTCTGGAGCGCATCCCAACGGTGCGTAGCTGGCTCCGCGGTATCGGGGACATCAGGGTGGCACTGCTGGGCACCGAGGCCTTTTGCTTCCTCACCTGCTGGCAAAACTTCAGCTCCGTTTGGTGACACTGAGGAGCAATTCACTGCTGCTTGTTTTGTCTGCCTGGTTTGGTGAGGGATGGGATGCTCAGAGACTCGGTGAGCTGGGACGCTGCACTTTGCTGTCACCTCTCGTTTTGTCTGGTGTCGTTTGCTTGCTCTTTTAGGCATGAACCTGTATGGTGAGCACAGCTGGATCTGTTGTGCTGACACAACCAGCTGGGCACAGGAGAGTGCCAGCCTGCCACAGCCCGGGCATGCTCTGTGTGGGCTCCATATTGTGAGAATGTGTGTTTCTGATGTTTAGATGATGACAAGCTGATCAGAACAACATCATATCATCTGGGAGCTTAATCACAGGTGTCACTGTGTCACTTAGACAAGTCCTGCCTTCACTTGGTTTGTGTGCTTGGTGACCATCCCTATCAAGTGCATGGTATTTGCTCCTTTCCTGCTGGTGTGTTTATCCAGGGGCTGGGGGTGACATTCAGGAGTTGGTTATAGTACTAACGACTTCACAGAGATCTGTTTTTCAGACCTGACACTGAGTTTTCAATCCTTTTGATCCAATTCTAGAAAACAACTTCTTTGCCTTTGCATGGGCACAGAAGCAGTCGTGGTGGCACTGAGGATTTTAACCCAACAGGAGTTAAGGTCCTAATGATACCAGGTGTGGAGCATCCTTGTTTTATAGCAACAGAGCATCTTATAATTTGATCTTATAAAATTACAGCACACCTTCCTTTTCTGCCAGGGCACTGTGCCTGCCAGTGGCACCATACGTAGTGCAAATTGCTCCAGGGTTTTGGCGGAGTGGACGCTCTCCTTTAGAGCAGATTGAGGGCATGGGCTTGTTTTCAGCCATTAAATGATGCCTCTTCCAGAGCTCTGTTGTCACATAGTCTTGAATTACTGTGCAATTCCTGAAAGCATCACTGTTCAAGTGATTACTTCCCTTGCAGTCCAGATATTTGGGAATTAAGATATACCTGGCTTGGCTTTTCAAAAGTACTTACTATCCACAACAATCCCGAGGAAATTATCATGAGCTGCAACTTAGACATACTTATATCGAGGCGTTTTTATTTAGATGTCTAAGATTTTAGTTTTTACCTGTTTTACCCAACTCTAGGTTATGTCATTCTCTACCACTTAGAGAGTCAAGTGTTTCTCTCTTGCTATTTACTCAAGAAGCATTAAGTGCAAATTCCTCGAAGTGGCCTCTTCCAATGTCAATAAACCAAAATTTGTTTTAGTGACGGAAGCTAACAAGGGTGTAATTGACATCAGCACAGGGTGAGCAACATCACGATATCACAGCATCAGAGTTATGATGTGGAGTGGCTCCCTGGGCTTTTCCCTCTGCTACAGCTGTCGAACCACAAGGCTCGATACCAGGTGGGAAATGGTCAGTTCCAAAAGCGCCATTGCAAAACTTCTGGAAAACGTGGATGGAACTGCTGTGCGTAAGCAGGGAGAAAAGTTTTTGAGACCAGTTGACTTGCAGGTAGTGACTTGCTTCCTACAGGGAAGCAAAACTTTATCCAACTGTAAAAGGGAATGCAGGCACTTAAACATTTAGTCTGCAGGTTTTGAAAGTTAAAAAACTAAAGGTTAATTTAAGTGTGCCTGTACACATCTGGTAGGTGCAGCTCTCATTGCAGGAAGGCATTGGTGAGATGTCTCTTCAAGGACTAATGACAGGGCAGAGCAGAATGAGCCATGGTTGTGTGTTCTCAGAGCAGGGACAAACAGTAACTACAGCTGTGCCTGACACAGGCTTTACCACAGGCTCCTTCCTGGGTGGTACAATTAGGCAACTCACAGACTTCTGGGTCTTGGGAGAGACTTCAACGAGCTCAGCCTGTTCTGAGACAGGGCTGGGAGATCTTCCTAAGAGCTCTCATAGGATAGCAAATTAATTTCTTTCATCAGCATCTTTACAATGTCTCAGTCTGAGTTCCTCGCTTGGCAGGAGCGGTGTGGTCCAGTGGTTCTAAATGATCGGCATTTGAGGCCTTTTTCGGCTTTATTGGTTTGCATAGTCTACTTGTTAAACTGCATGCGCAAGAAGTGGAGTTATTCTTCTTACCAAGACTTATCCCAAGTGTATTTTGATCCAAATATATTAAATTTGGGCTGGCCTCAGGCATCTTCTTTCCCAGTTGATCAAATAATATTTTTCTGTCCAGGAAACAAATTCCATTTGCCTTGAACTCTTGTCACAGAGTCTATGTACATGAGGGACAGTTCCCACATTTTGACAGAACTATACCAGGATCAGAAGCTTCACATTCCTCATACCTTTTGAAGCATTTTTCTTCATTTTCCCTCATAGCATTCAAACCTTTTATTTCTACTTTTGGAGCATATTTTCTGTGCTCTGGTGATAGGGATTCTTGAGTGACAGCAGCGCTCATGAGATGTTTAGCTGCTGCCTGGCACACAGGAATGCAGCCAAAACCTCCACTTGTTTCTTAAACCCTTATCAACCCATTAAAGCAGGAGTGAGCACTGACCTAGAAATGCGGCAGCTGCAGCTCTGGCCATGGCTGAAGAGCCTCCTGGTGAGCTACTTTGTCCCAGCCCAGACCATCCTGCCGCACAAGGGAAACTCATCAACAAAGTCTTCTTGCTGCTGAGGTTTCAGGGGAGCCTGAAATGGAGGGCTTAAACAGCAGGAACTGTGAGGTCCCTTTTTAGGAACCTTCCTGAAACCCCTTCTTTTTTACACCCAGCTGTGAACCTGACCTTATCTCTGTAGTTAGAGTGGGATATCTTGGACATGCACTTAGGAAGCCCCTGAAGGAATTGCCCAATGTAACCAGCACATACCAGGTTGGAGAACTTCTCCTGTAATTTAATTTTGGTTTAATTATCTTTGCTTTCCCATTTGGGCTTATGTAGAGCAACAGTGACATCCATTGGCTTATTAGGTGAATCTGAAGTCCTGAACACATGCTATGTATTTACTGAAGGTGGAGGGATGGACCAGTGTGTGTCTGAGAGATTATAAAATGCTGAATTCTCTGAATAATTGTTAGCACTGCAGAACCAACCCAGGTAGGGAAAAGTTAGAGCAAATTTGTTTCAGCTTATTCACTCATGATAATGTCTGAAATTTAAATTCCCACAATAAAAGTCTGTTTTATTTTAAAACTGCATGCTTTCTTGAAGACAAGAGCTTAGAAGCTTAGGAAAAGAAGAAAATTAGTAAAGGTTGTGTGGGAGGAACTGACAGCCAGAGGGTTGTAAAAAACCACAGTGAATGAAAGACCGAAAGTCTGAAATAGAGGATTCAGTGGTGAAAGGAAAAAAAAAAAAACAACCAAATCATTAATGTGAGAGGCTGATCTGCTGTTTCATTCCAAAACACCTGAGAACAGTTCAATTTATTTTTAACCGTGTGTGTGAATCAGTAGATATTTCCTGCAGGTATTTCATTGAACAGAACCAGTGGCTGCAGTAAATTTTTGACCAGCTGTAGTTATAATCCCACTCCAAGGTCCAGTGCCTTGACCTGACAGGGAGTCCCTGTGAGAAGGAGGATTGAACTGTGAGCCCATTGGCCCATTTTTGTCACCCCACAGCCCAGCAGTTCTTGGGGGTTGTGTCTGCAGCCAGGTGCAGCTCGTCCTTGTCACTGGGACACCTGGGACTTGCTGGAGCAGCACAGGGATTTTCCCTTCCAGCACCACCAGAGATGGAGGAAAAAGGGAGTTACACTGATTGACACTGTCTGATTCAGAGTCTGGTTCATGGCTCTTAATTAGAAATGAAATTTTAAGTGCTGTGCAGAGCAGTCATAACTGAGGGCACTTACAGGTGCTCAACATAAGGTTTTCTGTTCCATTCAGCAGCTTTGGATCAGGCATCATGTCCACTGTAACTGGAGGTATTTTCCCTTTTATTTAGATTTTCATTTCCAGTGGAGAACCCAGGAAACATTCCCAGCTGATGCTCAGTGTACTGGGGAATTTCAGACTGCCCTTTGTGGATATGTGCACAACAGAGCAGGGGGGAAGTTCATGAAGAAGCTTTGCTTCCTATCCCTCCAGACTCCAACATACTCAAAATGTTTTTTTCCAGTTTATGTCATTTTAGCCCTTAGAGTCTCTCTGTTTTATCTTCATATCCCATTGCTTGCCTTTGAATGGCTCACAGCTTGAAAATGTCTGTTCTGGATATTTGAGACACTGATACCTCAGCCCAGCCAGGAGTTTCCCTTTGGAGACCCTCTCTTCTCCCTGCCTGTCTTGGGGACTCCTCTGTGGAGATTCGTTGATGCATTCCTTGCTTTCTCTCCTCTCTGTGAAGTGCTTCCATGCCTCTCCATGGCTGCATGTCTGCAGCTAATGCCAGGGCATCATTGCTATTCTTTTATGAACTGAGAGAAGAGCACATTTCTTTTTTTCATCTCTCTTAGTCATTCTCTGGCTGATCTCTCTCTCTCTCTGACAGCTGCTTTGCAGGTCAGCTCCATGCAGCATTTGGGTTTGCAGGGACTGATCTTCCCAAGCCATTACCAAACGCTGGAATTCCCCTGGGTGTTGACTTTTTGGTGCCTGTTGAGCTCCTTTTCTCGTTCCTGCACTATGTGGTTTCACGGGGAGTGGCTGGCTGTCGGCTCAAGTTCCTTTGACTATCCCGATACATTTTCCATGATCAGAGAGGGAGGCCGGCGGATAAAATCCCGCTGTTTGCGGATAACAACGGATAACATTGCTGTGCTAACAGACATTTGCATGGGAGATATGAAAACAGCTCCATTCATACTCTCCTGTGATGGTGCTGAGTCTTAACTGCTTTGGAATTTGAGGTGAGCTGTTGCTCGATTGCATAAGGCACCAGCTTTGCCGTGGCTTCCCACAGGTGCGCTGGACTTACCTACCCCTGGCCAGCCTGCCAGCAGCAGGAGGGTAAGCACAGCCTTCCTGCAAAGCTCCCAGCAGCCTGGGAGAAGTTATAGACTGCTCATGGCTGCCTTGGCTGCAGATTTCCAAAGATGGAAGGGAAAATACTGTGTTTGCACTCCAGAGCAGGCTTAGTCCTGTTCTTACCAGCACAGTAGGGATAATTCAGCAAAATATTGCAAACATCCAAATTCCTTTCAGCAAGGAATAAGCCAGAAAGGTGGGCTGCTTTCCAGAGAAAATACTGACGTTTCACTGAAAACCAGAATCCCCCAAAGTGCAGCTGCATGTCCAGACACTGCACCGACCAGTTTGTCCCTGGAGGCCAGTGCTCAGTCAGCCTTTCCGGCGAAGACAAACAGGGTTATCTCCTCCAGTGTGCTTGGAGCTGCCTTGAAAGGAAGGCTTTCTTCCCCATTTCCGAGAGGAACCAGGCTTGATGCTCTCCTATCACATAGGGTCCTTGTTGTGCCTGTTTGTCCCCAGTTAATGACATCCGGTGCTGATTACTGGTGTCACAGCAGCTTCCAGCACTGCCCACTCTGGTACTTCATTTTCCTTGTGCTATTACACCAGATTGCCAAAATACAGTAGATTTGAGGCAAGCTTTAATTTGGAAAACTCAGCCTGACCTGGGATCCTGCTAAGATCCTCTTAAGACTTACCCAGGTGTCTGAGGTGGCATAATGTGGCCCATTTCTCTGCCCTGCCTGGGTTGTGGTGGGGCCACGTCCCTGCCTTGGGCTTTGGTGGCTCTGCTGTGCCAAAGGAGAATGGCTCCCAGTGTTTCCTTGCTCTCACGCACTGGAGCTGTTTGCACATTTAGAGCAAATAATGCTTTATTACTGTTTACATGAAAGGAGGAAGGCAAAATAAATTTAAAATAAAGGAGAGTGAGAACATCTTGTGAACCTGCTGTTCTCAGATCTCTTCGATAAGGACAGTTCCAAGTGCGTGAGAAGTTTCCTTCTCCAAGATTTATTTACTTCTGAAAGAAAAGCCACCTCCATCTCATTATTTTATTTTCAATACAGGTTTTAATTTGGTGAGAAAATATCTTCCCCTTAAAGAACCTATTCTGCCTCATTAACTCCTATAAAAAGCACCCCCCCAAGCTTGAAATGTTAGAAGAAGCATAAATTAAGGCTAAGTTTGTTGTTTGCCGCTTTAATCAACAAACAACCTTAAAAAGGGCTCACAAAAGGTTCTGTAAACTAAATTTATTAGTGAGCAGGAAAACAGGCCCTCAGCTGCAGCCTCCTCCCCTTCCCAACCCCCTGGATTTGGAGAGGGGTGGGTTTTTGGAGTGACTGGTTTTGTTTACAGTGTCTTATTCTCTTGGGCAGGTTGTTGTGGTCCCATGGATCTCTGTCAGACTTTTGTGATGCAGCTGGACTGAAGTGACTTGGGATAATCTGTTAATTAGGTCGTCAAAGCCTTCTCCCTTTTTTCTTTGCTGTACAAATGTCCTTTTTTCCTCTTCTTTTCCCTAAATCTTTTTGTCAGTAGCTCAGAAGGAAAGAGGGTTTTTTCACTGCCAGAGAAAACTGCCGTTCTCTCTGCCTTCCTTTCTCCTCTCTGGGGTGCTGGAGGAAAAGGGGATTCACATCTATTTTCTGCCCTTTTCCTCTCCTTGGAATGTTTAAGAAGACTTCTACTATTTCCTCTTGACGTTATCATCAGAGTGTATTTCAGGATTTGCGTAGAGATATCTCCACACACAGAGAGATGCTCACAGTGACCAAGAACCAAGGGAAAACTTAGGGACATAGTCTAGAAAGTTTCAGTGCAGAGGACAGGATGGATGAACAAAAACATTAGGAATTAACTTTCCTGAGTTGGCACACATGAATATGTGATTTCTTTCCAAATTCCCTCATAACAGTGAACTTCCTTTGAAACCTCTTGCATCCAGACTCAGTTCAATCTTAAACTGATTTTTCATTGGGTTTATTTGGGTGAAGTCTTCATGAGGAAATTTAATAATGGATTTTATTCATTGCTGCAGGATTTGGACTTCGTCACTTACTAATGTTTTTCACAGCTGTCTTAAGCTCAGTCTGAGATATGCAGTGTAAAAGAGATCCAATAAAAATCCCTTTTGTTCACTGGAAAAAATGGCCTTGACCCATTAGAGAGCGATTTGATATTTATCTGAACACCTCCTCACCTTCCAGGAGTTAATTTGACTTGGAGATGAGCCAAGACAGGGAGTTTCTCTAAACTTCCCCCAGCTTTACAGGCTTGGATTCAAAGAATCCTGGCTCTGAACAACTCATGGTTCAAGTTTTCCAAACCGAAAGGCGACTGGGCACGTTTTGGAAAACTGGAGTCTCCCTGGGAGTTCTGTTCCCCCCTGATTGATGGCCCTGGCTCCAGCCCCTTCGTGCTCCCACTCTTCATGGTCTGTGGGGGTAGGTCAGTGCTGCAAACACTCCTCAAAGGAAATCATCCTTCTTCAGTGCAACCCATGGCTTATCTCAAAAGCCAATTTCCTCTGTCCATCCCACGCCTTCCCTTCCTCCTGCAGCAGACGTGACAAGGATCTCGCATTTCACACTAGCTGCCTGAGCAAATGCAGGATGGGCCCCACTGTGGTACAGCCTGGCATCTGCAGTGCCCAGCAAACCAGGGGCACGAGGAACAGCCACAGGACAGGTTCCTTTGAGGCTGTTTCACACTGCCTTTTCATCCTTCAAATAAGAGCTTTTCTCCATCTCTGTGAACCAGCCATATTCTAACCCTGTCCAGCAGCTCATGTTGCCAGAAACAAGAAGCTGGGAAAATGGGGAAGTGTGGGATGAAGAGGAGCACAGGGATACAGGGCCACTCTTCCAGAGCCATCACTGTGGGCATGCAGTGCTCCTCCACCTCATAGTTTTATTTAAACAGGAAGAGGGAAGCATCCTTAGTTATCCCATGCCCCCAGGAGCAGGCTGTTCACTGGGCATGGCAGTACCGGGCATCCAGCTGCCAGGGAGCCGGGCAGGTGGAGAACAGGAACACTGGAGGGTTTTTTGTGGTGACTAGAAAAAAGCAAAAGAGAAAAGACTCCTGGATGAAGGCCTGAGTCCTTTGGTTCCCCACAGCAGATATATTCCTGTCATCTCTGGGAAGGGATGCGATATGGATGTGCATAGTCCTAGGGCGTCTTCATCTACTCCCAAAGGCAAACAAAGGCAATGCCCATCACGGTGGTGTGTACACAGAGTTTTTAGGCTCTCTGTCCCTGCTCCAGCCCAGCTGGCAGGGTCTGGAACTGATGGCAGCAGTGTGTACCCTTCCTGTTCACTGTGATGTGGGAGCTGAAGTGAAACTACCTGCTTGCTTTCCATCCAGGTAGGAAAGGGCAGAGAGATGAGCGAGAGCTTCACTGGACCTTCCAGACACCAACTCACACCTGTCTCTGCCATAGTTCACATTGCTTCCAATGCAACTTACTGCAGTTGGGAGACAAAGGTCAGGAATCCATCTGGGCACTGAAGGGTCCAGCTTTGATTTCCTCAGGCTTTCTGTAAGTCCAAGGACAGCTGTTTTCAAAGCAGTGAGAACGCCAGCAGAACAGAGGAAAACTTAAAAAGATCGATGATTGTTGAGGGAGATTATATGACCTCTGCTTTTGAGCTTAAATGGATTAAACTGCCATTAGAAGCAAATACCAAGTAAGAAACCAAAATCCTGCAAAAAATATTTTAAAAAACCCTCTGAATCCTCCCACTGGTTCTTACCTCTTTCAGGATATGCTATTTGATACTGGTGTCACAAAAGTCACCCGGTGGAGAAATCCTGCTTTGTTACAGACATTCTTTCATTTTTTTGTATGGAAGGGTTTTACTATTCAGAATAAGCACTGAAAGGCATGTAGGCTGGCCCTGCTGGGAAAAGTTCCGGAGGTAGTTCAAAAGGAGCTGAGCTGTGCTGTCCCATACAGGACATGCCATCTGGGGCTGCTCCACCTGAACAGGGAACAAGCACTTTGCCATTGGAGCAGGATCAGGAGGGAATTACACAAAGGCCAAGGTGTGACTGGGATGGGTTTAGCTGTGTAGGGCCAGTGAGGCATTCCAGCCAGGACACTGGCACGAGGTGAGCTGTGGACACCGAGCACCTCCAAGATGTGGCTGCCATTAGCCAGAGCTCCCTGCAGCAGCACCTCAGCTCCACAGTGTGAGTGTTTGGACCCACGCAGGACCAGTCTGGAAGGGAAGCTGTGCTCGCTGCTCCAGGCAGCACAGATGGAAGTTGTGTGGAAGGTTTCATTTTGTCAGCAGTATGTGCTTGTTGTGATCCCTCCCAGTGAATTCCCACTTGGATTAGCTGCTTGTCATCTGCCTCAGGGTGAGTCCCTGTGCTATCGTAAGTGCTATCATGCTTCAGTAAATAGTCCAAGGCTATGGAGAGCCTCAGGTTTATGCTATGGGTGGTGATGTTTTTGTTGTTGTTTTTATCACAGAAGGACAAGCGTTCATGGGTTTTTATGATCACATCCCAAACCCGGACTTTGTTTTATTGCCTGGTAGTGTCTGTGACCCTGTTTGCCACTAGGTGTTTTGCCAAATGGCTGGGCAAGATGCAAAGTACACTTAAAGTGTTTAAAATATCAATAAAACCATCTGGAATCATTTCACGGAGCAAATTATCGTGGGTCCATCTCGGTCCTAATGGAATGATCCTGAGCAGGTGACATACACTGCACGTGCCGGTGTGGGAATATACAGTGTTCTATGTAGCTTTCCAGTCAGAGAGAGGAGAAATCATGCCACTGGGGGAGGTGATAGCAAAAGCCATACCTCCAATGGGTGACATCTGCACAGAGGAGCTCTGCTGGCAGTAGGGTCGCCCTGGCTGGTGACTACAGACCTCAACTCTTGAGCTGGGTGACGGGTGTGCTCAGCTTGAATCAGAAAGGGCCTTTTGCCGTGAAAGGGGACAGGAAGGCAGGCACCACCTGAGTCATCCTTATTACCAGGCTGTTTAATCCTGCTTCCCAAACCTACCCTTTTGTGTCACGAGACAGCGATCTAGAGCTGTTGAAATTATTAACCCATCCTGGTGATGCATTCCCTTAGGCACATGCATGGGAGGGGTCTGTTGTTGTCCCCAGTGGAAATCCAGCTGTGAGAGCTCAAAGCCATCGCAAGACAGGTGTTTGACAGCACCCCAGGTTTTATACAGACAAAATATTCTCCCTAGGAAGCACAAGTGAAAAAAATATGGGAAATGGTCCTTAATCTGCTGAGAGAGGTGCCACCCCATGATGGGTTTCATCGTTAGGACTCGGACATAATGCGCACTGCCTTTGTAACTTCACCTCAGGTGTTTTTTCTGCATCTCCCATGTTGGTTTATCACTATGATTTCTGCAGCTGATGAAGTATTAAGCATTTCAGGCTGCTGATTATCAGCTTGCAGATAGGGAGAAAGACATCAGCATGAGAAGTAGCACTGGCTGAGCATAATTTCACCTGATACAGATGCACCTGTTCAATATTTTAGTTCAAATGAGACCAACAGGAACCATTTTAAGGTAAGCCAGAATACATTACATATAAACAGAAATAAAATTATCTATGTTGTGATACCTTAACAGTGGGTGAACAAATGACTTCAGGGAGGCCAGTGCCTCTTCAAAAGAGCATGTTGGGAGTGGGATTCTTTCCTGCTCAGATTAAGATCCCATCCCTTTCCCTCACTCTATAAAAGATCAGTCTTCTTGTATATAAAATAGGGATATTTTTGGGTGATGTTTGGATATTCCTGGATAAAAGATCCATTATGGGCCAGATACTCACATTGTGAAGAGCAACTTTTCCAGCACCTCCTTCAGCCACCTCTTTGGGTTCAAAAGGTATTTTCTTTCCTTCACATTCCCCCACTTGCCATCTTCCTTCTGCAGCTTGCAGCTTGCAGAGCAGTTTGAGTTCAGGGGTTGTTAAAGGAGCAGGTGCTGTATTCGCATCCATGTGCAAATCCAAAAAACAGGTGAACATGGAGCCAGTGCTTCAGAGGAACAGTTACCAGATAAAAAACCTTAAAGGAGGGGTACAGTCTTAAAGGAGGGTACAGAGCAGAAAGGGAGAGGCAGGTGCTTGGCATCCAAAGGGCAGGAAGGAGGATGGCAAGTGGGAGGGTGGGAAAGCAGAAACAGATTTCATTGCACCTGCAAAATCTGTCACCACTAGGAACGGGAAAATGAAATCCTGCAGTCTTCAGCAAGGAATACTTCCACACCACCAGGTCTGGCCACTTTCATTCCTAGGCACAAACCGGCTTGGCTCCATAACAGCACCGTGCTTGTTTCGTGCCAGCCGAAGGCAGGACATTAGAAGTACGAATTCTTACTTGAAACTTGAACTCCTTCCCACGTAACACAAATCATTGTGCAGCATGGAGGGTTTTCTTTAGGTTTTTCACAGCAATACGAGAAATTGAAAGGGTTTATTTATCTAGTCTCTGCCTGTCATCTTCCTTTGTGAAACACAACAGTTCAGCTTCATGTAGTTTTAAAATTAATTTAATGTATTTAATTTGCTGGTTAAACGTCCTGTATAAAACGAACCTAGCAGGTGACAGCAGACGCTGTTAAAGCCACCGCAGTAGTAACGTGGCTTTGCTGTGGCCCGTGACACTCACTCCCGAGGCCGGACCTCAGCGGGATCGGGGGAAATCGGAAGCACCCGCAACGGCCTCTGATTTATGGGAAGGTGCGACTGGACTTTTCCAGGGACACGGCAAGAAGGGCAGGGCTTTGTATGGAGCCCAGTTCTCTGAGGTCTGCACCCGGCCGGGAGCTCAGGCGGAGTTCGCGCTGGTGGTGCGGTGATGGAGCTGCGGTGGCCGGGCCGTGGCGGGATGAGGGAGCTTGAAGGGGGCTCCGGGCTGCAGCCGCCATGCCGGGGGGGGCTCACCCGGTGCGGGGCGGTGCTGGGGG
>WEKY01058329.1:155261-219707 GCA_013390045.1 Picathartes gymnocephalus
GCCGGGCTCCGGCGCCCTCGCCCGGCGCGGCTGTGAGCGCGGAGCCGTCCGCGCCCCGGGGCACGGTGAGTGCGGCCGCTGCGGGAGCGGGGAATGAGCGGGCAACGCGGAGATGCGCGGGAAGCGCGAATGCGAGGAGCGATGGATGCGCGGGGATGCGCGGGGAGTGGGGTGCTGGAGGCGGCGGGGTGGACGAGACTCGGCGTGCGGGGCTGCCCGAGGTGCGGGACAGGCGCGCTCCTTCTGCAAGGGACGGGCAGGGCGGGCTAACAAAAGGCGGCGGCCCCACAGCCCGGCCGGCACCGTCGGAGTCTCCCGGAGAAGGGCGCCCGCCCCGTTCCCTTCCAGCTGCTGTCTTCTTGTTCGGTGTTTTCTGGCCCTCTCGATGCTGGAAAGAAGCAGTCGGGGAGGGAAGTGGTGTAGGATTAGACCCCGCCGTGCTGCGCTTCCCCCTGTCCCTATGTGGACCTCGTTACTCGGAGGGGTTCTCGAGGTGGGAGTTAAACGCCGTCGTGCTGTGATTGCACGGACACGTCCGGGACTGCATCATCCCTCTGTCCGGCTGCAGCTGGGCAAGAGCTGCGGGGCTTGAAGGTCCCTTTACTGCTCTTTCTCTAGAGGCAATTGCCGGGCATCAGAGCAGCAGGAGGTTTTGTGTGCACTCTCACTGGGCTACATGTTTTAGTAAGCAGTGTAGTGTTCCTTCAGGGAGTTCTGCTGGCAGGCACCTTGCAACGAGATGCTGGGACAGAAGCTGAGAAGTTTTATCACCTGGTTGGAATGACCCACAGACTCCTAAGAAGAGAATTATATTCAAATGCAACATTATCAGGCAGCATTTTTCTTTGTAAATTTGGGAGGAATGTGACCCACAGACCTCATTTGCCTTCACTCCAACTTTCTCCCCTACTTCTTCTGCCCACGAGGTCCAAAGGTCTACTTTTCTCATTCCCTGCTGTAATGCCTTTTAAACTCTGATCTCTGTATGTTCTTCTGCCTAAAGAACTCAGCCTTAAATGTAGGTGATGTTAGCTGCCACCAGCAGCACCCACTGAAACCCGTACATTTCTCATCCCAGCCTGAGCCCTCTTTAGCCCAGTCAGCAGAGGGGTGAAGCTCAGCAGCTCACTGTGTGTCTTCAGCTGTGGCGGCCTGACTCTGCTCCTGCAAGGTACTTGTCCAGATTTTCTTTGACACCAGCAGAAACAACAGTAGGGAAAAATCAATGCCCTAAAACTCCTTTGACTAAGAGAGGTGAAGTCCAGGCCAGCCTACAGCTGGGAGAGGGAGGAGTGCTCTGCACGTCCGTAATGTGGGGATTTAGAGGGCTGAGAGCTTGTTGGCCCACATTAACTGGTGCTTGGCACCTCTAGTTCTTAAATCAAAGGAGGAAGTACCGTTTGACTGAAATCAGAATTACTGTAAATTTTAAGGGGAAGTTCATTTAATAAGCACAGAGGCTTATCTCCCAGAGGTCAGCAGGCCAGAAGTTTAACTATAAAACATTGCTCAAAAGGCAATAAGGACATACAAGGCCAGCTGCAGCCTGCTTGGCATTGATCTGTAGAGAGGCCTGCTGCCGTGGCATGTGGGAGCCCTGTCTCTGGGAGACGGGCAAGCTGTGGTCCTGCAGCAGATTTTTTATGAGAGTAAAAGCAGGGTGATGTAGAGCCCTTGTCCTTCTGTAGAGTGTCCTAGGTCTTGGCAGCAATGGGAGAAAAGCTGGGCTCTAGCAGGAGTATACAGCTGGCATTGGTGAGCAAATGGACTTGGGAAGACTGCTGAGGGATGATGGGGAAAACATCCTTCCTGCATTGTGTAGTTAGGGTGGACCCTGCTTTAATGGTCAGCCCTGTGGGTGAGCAATCGTCCTTCACTTGGTGTTCGCAGAGCAGCTGGCACCATGGGGCCTGGTCCATCCCATCCCTGGGCTTCTTCACCCCAGCAGCAGTGTAAGGTAAACAAATCAGGAGGATATGACATCAGAGAGGGTGTTTTATAATGCCCTGTGTGATTCCCACTTGGCTAACATTTGTTCAGGCCTGGAGTGACTGTGGCTGGCACTGGCAAGCTGCTGGACTTGAATGGATGTGGGAGTAGAGAATGGCTCATGGTCAGCAGGATCAGGCTGTAGCCACACTATTCAGAGAGTATCAGATGCTCAAGTCACTGGGAAAGAAAACCTGTGTGTTTGAAACCTTGATTTAAGGGACTGTTCCAGAGTTTAACTGGAATGAAAAGCTTGGCTACCCTTGATGTGCTGCATTGCTGCATGCTTGCCTGTGTTCAGATGAGAGCCACTTCTCTAATCCTTTACATTCAAGTTGCACCAGGGCTCGAATTAGTGGCAATGTCCTTGGGTTTAAAGAAGCATGAGGAATTTCAGTCATCAGTTGTTTACGAGGGAAGGGGATTGGGTGGGTTTTTGATGTAGTAGTAACTTCTGTATTGGCTCAGTTCTAGAGGTTGGGATCAGAAGGGTAAATTTATGCCTTTGAAAGAGGAATTTGATGGAAATGAAACCAGCCCACTTCACCCTGATTAGATTTCATCATGTTGTGCCTTCAAAATGCCTTCAGCATCCTGGCAACAAGGGCAGAGATTTGAGAAACATCCAAAAGTTAAAAGGACACGGTTCCTATGGATTATCAGCATGTCTGTTATTTAAAAAAAAAAGTCTCATCTTCACTATTCTTTCAGCAACTCAAAACGGTGTTGAAGAAAAGTATTCAGGGAGACAATAAAAATAGCCAGGCGAAGTGCTCTCCAGCAGCGACCTGATCCAGTCTCATGTGCTGTGGAGGGCACAGATTCCTTTGCAGTTACAAACGGGCTCCGGGCTGGCGACAGACTCCATTTCAGCCTAATTTAAGCAAAGTACGTGATGGGAACTGGTGGCCAGTACAGTTATAGTGGGGACAGGGCGCCCCTGCACGATGGCTGCATCCTTGTCCTGCTATGGCAGCTTAAATTTCCCTGGATAGATGGGAGCAAATATGTGCTATAGTAAGGCATAGCTCTAAAAACTCAGCTGCAGCCCTGATGGAAATATCAAGCGTGGAGTGTGGTTGTCTAATACTGCGTTTTCCCATCCAGGCTAGGGAGAGGTAAATGGCATATACCACCCCCCAGGGGCAGGAATGGTCCGCAGGGAAAAGGAAAAGCTGGGATATTTGAAGTGACTCTTGCACCAAGGAGTTTGCCTTGTGTAATCATGGTTTGATTTGTTTGTCTTCCTGTGCAGACACTGTTTGCCTGGGAGCCCACTCACTCCGTGCTGGCTAGAGTCCTTAATTCCCCACAGGCCAGACCTCAGGATGGATCTGCACTCTGTTGGGAAGGGAGTGGTTAAGCCAGACAAGAGAGAGGTGTGTGTTGAGAGGTGGATTGAAAGGAGAAGTTTTTATGGGGCCCAGGGGCTCTGTGGTGAAGGATGCCAAACCTCCAGGCTGGAAACTGGGGGCTATCACTGTCAATGCAAAAAGAGAGCTTAGTTTCTAAGTGGCTACTGAGTTTACTACCTTGTTTCTGTCAAAGGGTTTGCAGGGATGATGCTGATTAATGTCATGTCCTTTCCCCAAGTCTGTCTATTCCCTTCTTCTTCCATCTCACCAGGCTCAGTCTGACACCATTTATTAGGCCACTTGTCCCTGATTTGTGAGGAATAAATATTGACACTGATGGCTGCTTAATAGGATTTGGGTTTGCTGCTTTGTCTCCGAAGGAGTTTGGCACTTGTGACTCAATTTGTGTTTGGGACTAGCTCCATCAAGGCTCCATTTTGGGAGGGGTTTTGGTAATGACGATGGTCACAGCATGTTCTGCATCCGAGGAGAGGCTGGGAGTGGGGGTATGTATCGCTCCCCTTTTTCCTGGTGACATGCAGAGATCTCCAGGCTGTGAGTCCAAATCACTGCATGTCCCTAGCTAAGGTGTGGCTTCCTTTGAGAGGGTGCTGCTGTTCCTGCTGGGGAAGAAGAGTTTTTGATGTCTTTTTAACCTCTAACTGCTGTGAAGGCCTCAGGTCAGACTGCCACTTGGCACTGCTGTGGGTGCTCCTCTCTTCCCTGCTTCCTTAATGTGCTTGGGGGCAACTGCTCCAAGGAAATGCAGCTCATGTTGTTTCAGAGTGTTTTGGGTGGATTTTTAAGATGTGTCTGAAGTGAGGAAAGTCCCATTAAAAGCTAATAGACATTTAGGCTACGTGGGGTTTTCCTGGTTTCCCAAGGTCCGTGAAAGGTTTCGCATCTACAGAGCAGCACCTTCATCTTCGTGGAAACCCAGGAGGATCTGAGACTTTTCTCTGGAAGTCAAAGCCATATGCTAACCTGCAGTGGAATTTCTCTTGACTCTTCCTAGGGGGTGCTTCACTTGAGTGGTACTGGAGGGCAGCATGACTGGGGAGGCCCTGACCTCATCCAGATGAGATTCCCACAGCCTCTGCAGGTGCTAATTCAGCCCTGCAGCGCTTGCTGATCCCAAGACCCAGCTTCAGATCTTGCTCCAAGCCCAAGGAATTATTTGGGTCTAGACTCAGGATCATCAGACCAAAACACAGTAGACAGGGTGATGGGGAAGAGTTTTTCTGCTGGCAGGGTGCATGGAAGAAGTCCCACACCCAGGGCTCTGTACAGGAAAGATGCTCATGGTATCTCCTCAGCAGAAGGATGGCAGATGACTCCTAATGCTGCTAAAATGGCTCTCAGCTGCGGGGGAGTGGAGTCAGGAAGGCCAGTTGCCCCTTTGTGGGGGTTTGTGTGAGAGCAGTGGGGATGCACTGAGGTGTAGGACCAGGCGAGAGGGGCCAAGGGTTCCTCTCTCATCTCAGTCATGTTCCTTGTCATGGCTGCAGCCCTCATCCTTTCCCAAGTTCATCTCTGCTGGACTGGCAGATGATAAAAATATTTTGAGTGACAAACAGGTATTTATTAGCTTAGCAGCCAGCATTTCTGTCACTTGCCTTGGGCTATCTCACTGACCTGGCCAAGTCCTCATCTCCTTACTCCATCTATCATCACTTCTTACTTGGGCAAATCTCCTGCTGAAATCCCCAGGAAGTAAATGGAATGCTTTGTTGAGTAAGGTGTTCAGGAATTTGTCCAGGAAGAGCCTGGTATGTGGGATGGAGAAGCAGCTCATAAGGAGTAGCTCATATTCTGGGGATTAGGCATTGCTACACTTTTAAAGGTGATTTAGACCTGTACACTCCACCCCTCAAGTTACTGCAATTAAAATCCGGAATACCAGGAAGCACTGCAAATAATCAGGTTAGAGAGAGCTGAGAGACAGCTCAGCTGCTGCAGACCTGAGTTCTTAGTGCTGGGTGTCCACTGTGCCCGTGACAAATGTGAGAATGAGGCTTTCTTCTGCCCCCCTGAAGAGATGCTGAGATTGTCACTCCATCAGTACAAATCATTGAGACTGGTTTTAAAAAAGCAACTGAGCCACTGTTGCAGCACTTTGGTAACATCCATATTTCCATAGGGGAGCTGCTGGGCTAAGATTTCAGGGTGTGTTCCTTAAAGTGCAAGGTGTCACCAGTGCAGGAAAGGAAGAGAGATCCAGCTGTGCTGGCGGAAGAGATTAATGCCCCACTTGCTCATAGTGCCAGAGACCTCATCCATCTGCCACTGGAACAGTTCCTGTAAGCACTCCCTTAATCTTTGGCTTTAAACCATTTAAATTGTTGCTCTGAACTGACCTAGTTTGGTTTGTATGGAACATATTAGGAGCTGCACCAGCAGATCCAGCCGGGTCCCAGCTCCAAGCTGCTGGTGGAAGTTTCCCAGTGAGGGCTGGGCTTGCCTTTCAGGTCTCAGGTCTGCACCCTATGGCCAGGTCCCAGGTGGGACATGTCTTGCCCGACATTCAGACCCCCCCTAGGATGGCCCTTTTGTAGCTGGAAAACATCTCTGTTCTGAAGGGTGAGTGTAAAAAGAGTAATTGTGGGGAAATATCTTCTGCTGATTGCATCTCTTGCTGTGAACATAACTATTCTTTCAGCATGGAGGGCTTGTAGGTTTTTCCTATGAAATAGTTTTAATTCCCAAATCCTAAAATGGAAACTAATCCTTATAATATATGAATATGACTTTTCCTTCCTCCTTGTGGCTGCTTTTCTTTACAGGAGCTGCGGTTACATTTTTTGTTTCATTTACACTCATCCTTTAGGGCCAGCTTATGCTTTGGTGTGTGTAATGTTAGAGAAGTTAAATGTTATCATGTATCAGAAGGACTTCAGATCCACACAATTCAGTGTGGGGATAACCCAGAAGCTGTCAGGATGCTGATTTACCTGTGTGTGGTGGCCGTGGTCCTTCCAGGGACAGGTGTGTTCGGGACCCTCCTGCTTTCCTGAGCGCTGTCCTGCATCATCTTCATCTCAGGCACCTCTGCCCGACAGATCTGATGCACCACAGAGCGAGCTGATCCCACTCTTTTATGGCCAGGTCTGAAGGATTGTTCCTCACAGCCTCCTAGTCCTGAACAGCCTCCTGAGGAGAGAGGATGCTCTGATTCCCCAAGCTGACCCTGCAGTGTCCCCAGAGGCATCTCGGAAAAACCTCAAGAGATGCTCGGTAACGGCCAAGAGCAAGTCTATAGGATAGTCACGTTACTTGTGGGGTAGAAAAGAATGAAGCTGTAATTTCTCTGTGGTTTTACCCCTGTCCTGACACAATAAGTAGGTAGATCTGTTTTCTGAGGGGATTAAAGCTCTCTGAGCACAAGGTGCAGGAAAGCATTTCACTTGCAGTAGCGTTGGGGTGCAGGATGGATTACACGCCACTTTTTTGACAGACCAGGACAATTGTCACCTCTCAGTTGTCTCTTCCTGAGCAGGAAAAGTGCTGCTCAAGTCAGTACTGATTTAGAGTCCTTTGCTTCCATTGAACTTCATCCCAAATTAGAACTTCAGAGAATTAAGCCACAGTCTTAGGAAGATTTGGGCCAGAGCTGCACAGAGCACACTTTGGGAACAGGCTCTTTGGGTGGTACTGGGGTACAAACAGCGAGCTGTGATGGAATATAACTGTAAACCTCTATTACAAAAAGCCAGGAATTCACTAGGGATAAAAGCTAATGCCTGAGCTGTACAGGTTCTTCCTTCTAGCCAGGATCCAGGTCGTTTTGGCAGGGCTGTGCAGGGAACTGTGCGCTCCAACGCTGGCTGGGCAGCACAAGAAAGGACTGTGGTCTGCGGGGCTGCGTGCCCAGCTGCCTCCGAGGGCCAACTGCTTATGCAAAGCAGGGAAGGTCCCCCAATTCAGAAAGCGTGGATTTAGGGTGCCTTTAAAAGGGTGGCAGTCTCCGGGTCGAGGTCTGGGTGCAATGGAATGCTTATTGTCACAGCTAAAGACCAAAGGGAATGCTGCATATTGTGGGCCCAAATGCAGCTGGCACAAACCAAAAATGTGCATGTGAGTGCCTTTCTAAGTACCCAGTAATCCTCCGGGGCAAAACGGGGATTAGGGCTCTCTCCCAGACAAAGAGGGAGTTCGTTTTCTCAAAGATCCCTTGGCCAATGAAGTGAGGAACCCAAGTGAATGCCAGGGCTCCTTTCAGCTCTCTGCTTGCAAACAGGTACGGCGCTGGAGCAGCTGGTTTGTGTGGGACTGTGCAAACACAGTGCAGCCATATTGTGGGATTGAGGTCAGGTCAACTAAAACCCATCCAATCCCAGAGAAAAGGGGAAACCAGAAAAATGCTGGACAAGTAGGACTAGACAGTGCTGCACAGGGAAAACGTGGTCTCCTTTCTCCAGATTTTTTCTCAGTGGACCTGAAGGTCAGCGCTCATTGAGGTTGTTTAAGTTGGAGTTGCCTGAGTGAAGAGCCCTCTGAGAAGGAAAACTGTGAGTCTGGATTAATTCCAGGTGACTTCTCAGCCTCTGTTGCTTTGCCCTGAAATTCTGCGTGCTCAGACTCTTCATGTAGGAGCCATTAGACTGAAAGTGATGGTTGCCTGAATGGGGGATATATCCATCTAAAATTCACCATCCTGGGATTTCTTTAATTTGCCTTCAAGCAATGGCCTGTGCAGGTGGAAAAGCACAACCCCCTCTGCACTGTTCCTGGAAAAATTCTTCTTTTCCCTTTTGGGGATTGGCTTATGGCACAAAGATCAGCTCTAGTGATCCTGTCTTACCAGGTATCAGGGTGGATGTGCCTGCGATGTGTACAGAAAATGTGCATTAAGTAGTCCTATTTCTTAGAAGCAGCAGCCAACAGCACTGTGAATGGGTTTGGGTTGTGTGGAGGTTTTCTTCACTAGGTTTTACTGACCCATCTGAATCCTAGACATGGATATTATTGTTTCTACTTGAGAACTTGGATCTTGCTGCAGATCTCAGGGGAGAATGCCTAATTTAGTCCCAAGATTCATGTGCTCAACGAGCCTTATTGAAATTTCAAACTCTCTCTTGCTCTGTTTAGGATGAAAATGTGCTTCCAGGAGTTTCACAGGTAGAGCCTGTTGCATTTTGGATTAATGAACCAGCCTTGAATTCCTCATGTGCCTTATTAAGACTGTAGAGTTAAACCTGGATGTTTTCCATCTCAGGTGAATGTCCTAAGTCACAAGCTAGATGTTTTACCCAAGGACTGAGACTTTTTCTGGCAAAAGTTTTGCAGGTTATTAGTGTGAGAGGTTTCAGTGCAATTTATAATTTTTTTTTTATCATAAGTTGTTTTGTCCACATGTTTCCACCTGGTCTTGGCTTTTGGTGTGGCTTGGGGGTCCCATGAGCACAGAGTAACAAACCTGTGCAGGCCTTGCTGCTACCAGGAGAGCACCTGGGCCTTTGTTCTGTGACACACGGGGCACTTCCAGTGCAGCTAAAGGAGATTCTGGGAGCGTGACAGAGATGTGGATTACAGGCTATTTCTGGACCAGCCACAGGAGGTAGCAAAATAAGAAATACGTAAGCAATCCTGTCTTTTCACTTCAGGCGGAACAGGAGGATCTGCCAAGCAGGATGGCCACAGCCAAGGTCGGTGCCTGGGATGAGTGGTCTGTCCCTCGCTCTGCATCCCTCTTCCTGACAGCATGGAGGAGACAGGAGGGCTTGCTGTTTGCCAGGAGGTGGGACACTGCCGTGGAGGTGGTGTTTGCATTCCCAAGGAGATGTAATTCTGGCTCATCAGCTGCTGAGAGCTTGCCTGTGGGGTGAGGATAGCCAGAGGTGAAGCTGCCCAGCTCTCCTTATGTCACTGGGCTGAGCTGGGGATCTCAGGCTGCCCTGTGACATTGTGTAACGTGGGGTGCTATGAGGATAAACCAGCAGCTTTAACTCCTGCCTGTTGGAGCCCAGCTCGGCTTTGTTGCTGATTCTCAATCTTTTACTGACTCTGATGTGCTGTTGGCTATTTCTGTAGTGGAGGGGGGTTTCCTCTTAGGTTCTGATTTAAGACAAAGGGGAAAACATCAGGAAATGCCTACAAATAGCTGGAAGAAGGGTTCCTTGCTTTAATGTCTGTCTCAGAAGCATCATTGTGTGAGCACCTATGTTTCTAGGATAGCTTCCTCTCTTCTAGAACAACACTGGATTTAGAGGTAACAAGATATTAAAAATTACTAAACCTGTTAACATTTGGGGATTGGATCCTCTGGGACTTAGGTCATCTATTACTGTGGCAGCAAACCAGGTGTTAGTTTAAACTCAGTAATCATGGCTTGAAGAGGTGGGGTCGTTAAAAAATACCTATTCTGAAAAATTTTTTAAAAAAGTGTAATAATTTCTAGGCATAGTTCGAGGTGCTGTTCATGGCTGATCTCAGGCATGTCCTAGACTCATCCCTGGAACTACAGGCAGCTAAGCCAAGAGTACAGGATGGTAGTGCAGCCAGAAGAACTGTAATGCTGTTGTTCTGGAAGGGAAATGCTATGAGTAGACAAAACTTCTGAAGTTTGGGTTTGTGCTACTTCCCTGTGCAAAATCTGTCTCCTCTTTGGGAATTACAGCCAGGCAGCTGAGCTTGCACTGCATCATTTCCTCAGTGAGAGCAGTGATTTATGCTGCTGCCAATACTCAGGGAACTACTGTTATGAAACATGGAGTTCAGTTAATTAAGAATATGATCTCTGCAGACTCGTTTAATTACTGGGAGAGCTGCTGGGCAGAGGCACCCACCCACACTTTCTGTCCAGGCTGGCTTTAGAAAACCAATCTGTGTTGGAATGTGAAAGTTGTAAATAAGGATAAGGAAGACTGAAGAAAGTTAGGAGGAAGAGCCAGGAGCCCAAAAGGTTAAGATAAGTGCTGTGAAACGTTCCAAGCATGCAGGTAACAGGAGGTCAGCCCAGAGGCAGATAACGTGGCCAGAGGAGCTCAGAGGCAAAGGATTTCCCTAAAACAGCAACTGAGTTCTGCAAGGATTGTGGCAGTTCAGGAAGGCTGGGAGACATCAGAGGGCAGCAAGTGGCAAACCAGTCTTATAGGGAGTTGATTAATATAAAATAAGGCCACCCATGCATTCCTGAAGTGCTCTGAAGAAGGTGGTGAAAAGTAGGGAGAGTTTCACAGATGCCTGCTGTGGGAAGGGCCATGCTGGCTGTGTGGTGAGAGATGGATGTGGGGTCAGGAGGTGCTGCCTTTCTTCTGGAGGGGGCACGGAAACTTCTGAGGGAGATTTTCCTTGGAAAAAGGCCTAAATCTCTAGCACTGTATTCCTTCACTGTCAAGCAAGCAGCAAGGAAAAAAATCCATGTGGGCTGTATTTTTAGATGAGGGAAAAGCTGAGCAGAGGGTACTCATGAACATGTGTGGTATTAAACACCAAAGGCACCATGGAAGCAGCAAGTATAAATAACAATTCATAATTAAACACGAACTTTGCAGAAAAGGAAAGATTTCAGAGACAGCTGCCAGCCTCAGGTGGGAGGTAAAGGAGTTTTAAATAGACTGTGTGTGCTGGGTTTCCTGTCTCCCACTTGAGAGCTTTAGGACCAACATGATAACAAAAGGAACAACTGCAGGCCCCTCCTTGCCAGGGATACTTTTTAGCTGTGGAATTGTGAGGCCCTTTGCAGCATCCCGAAATAAAATGCAGCCCCAGGCTTTAAGAGTATCCCATCAGGCTGGGTGCTGCCACAGGGAGCTGGAGAGCAATTCCCGGGCAGCTGGAGCTTTCGGAGAAGAGCCGCGCTAAGGAGAGGATGTGAGAACAGCCAAGAGGAAAGGTAGGCCCTCAACACCTTTGCATAAGAGTGGTTGTCTCCATGTTGTGGTGGAAGAAATGTCTTTATAGGGATTACCTCCTCATTGTTAGGCTGAGCTGCCTTTCTTAGAAATGCCGTAGAAAATGTTTTGGGATAAGCAGCCAGGTAAGGCAGAAGTCTGCAAGGGGAGGACAGGAGCTGGGCTTGGGATCATGCCCGGGGAGGTGTCCAGCCCTGCAGCCCTGGCTGGCCTCAGCTCTTCTCCCTGCCCTGCCAGCCCTTCTCTCACAGGGGACATCCCTGTCTCTCTGGCTGTGCTCTGTCCCTGAGGTGGGTGTGCTTCCCGGGTGGAAAGATCCTCACCTCTTGTGTTCCTCACTGGGCCTGATTAATGTTGTTATTTCTCGACTGGCTAATTAGTTTTTATTGCACCTGCCGTGCCACACAGAGCTGTGCAATTACAGTTTTTTAAGAGGCTCGGGAAAAACTCCGCTGCGTTTACTTGTTCCCCTCAACAGCACCTCCGGAGCCCATGGAGACACTAATTAAGGTGTCTTTGTCTCTGTGAGGTAAAGCCCGAAGTTATGCATGCTGGCAAGCACGGGTTGCTCCTGTGAGGGGGAACACCCAAGCTGCTTATCCTCCCTCCCTCTGCTTGGGGCTGCCCGTGGAAGGTCAGCCTGGGTGGGTCCATACGGGAAAGCTTGGAAGGAAGTTCCTCAGAAAGCTCTGCTCGCAGCAGTTTAGAGTCTGTGTTGTCTCTTGCTTTCTTAACATGTTTCAAAACCTGTTTTTTCCTTAAAAAAAGAGAAAGAAAAAAAAAAAAAGGAGCCTAAGTGCTGGAAGATCACTAGGCTGTGGTGCCTGGGGAGCCGTAAGCACTTACTACTCCTTTATATCAGTTCCTCAGGCTGTTGATGACTCTTTTCTTGGCACAGGGGCAATTTCCCAGCCCTACATATTGTCACGGGCTCCCTCAGGGACAGCTGGCCAGAGGAGGCATGAGCAACTCTCCTCACTGCAGGAGTACAGCTGTGCTGTGGCCTGGCAGAGCCAAACTCTGCTCTTCAGGAAACAAGCAGGGAAGCACAGGGCTCTGTCCTCCAAACGCTGAAGCTGTAAATATATTTTGCTCACAGAATTGTAGACCTGTTTTTATGGATAAATTGTTTATAGGCAGTCTTTTAAATCCTCATCTGTCACAGGCCTTCTGTCCTTTCTGTGTCTTGCAGTGAAATCTCCTTAGGAAATTGGTCATTTTTCATGGTAAGCTTGGTGAGCAAAGAGAACTTGAGCATTTAAAGATATTGTTGTTTCCAGGACTGCAGTAAAGGAGATTGTGCTCCTGGTGTACAAGCGAGGCTGGAGTTGGGAGCAGGGAAGGGAAACTTTCAAATTTGATCAGAGACTTGACATCATCTCAGAGTAGAGAAGTGGCAGAGACAGAGCAGGACAGCATTAGGCACATGGAAAGAAAAGGCAACCAAGGCAGGATTTGGGGTAAAAATTGGATGAAGATAAGCAGGGTGAGCAAAAAAAAGGCCGTTCCGGACCAGTCGCTTTCCCCAATCTAGGTGAAAGTGCTGCTGCGCTTCCCTGCTGTATCTCATCCGCAGCGTGCGGCTTAACATTCCTGCCTGGCACGTGGGGGCGCGGGGAGGGAGCGCGGGGGAGGACCCAGCCGGACACAAAGACGGCCGGTCTCTCACCGGAATGGCATCCAAGCCATCTCAGCTATCCAAAACCCCAGATGCCGGCATGTGGGCTCAGCACACAACAAGAGGCAATTCCAGCTTAGCCCGGGCCAGGCCTGCCGCGGGCAGGGAGAGGCGCAGGGGGCCTTTCAGCACCGCGTTTATTCAGCGTGGGGATTCCTTGAGCAAGCCGAAATTTGAAATCTCTTCCGTGCTTCAGGGCTAAAAATGGGAGCAAGTGGGAATACTGGAGCGCTCCAAGAGGAAGGAAGGAGCTGAAGAGATGGTGACACTGTGTTTGTGTGACTTGGAGCAGGGTAAATACGTGTTTGCTGACTTTGTGGAAATACCAATAGAGGGGGTAGGACAGGTTTCTTTTTCTCCCTCTCACTGTGTGGACCTTTCTCTTGGCTTTTCTCTTGTGTGTTCAGAGCATTCCCTGAGCTCTCATAAGGTGCTTACATGTGGAAAAAGCGTATCCCACAGTGGAATCCCTGAACTCCACGCTTGGGGATTTGGTGTCCCCAAATGCAGCTGCAGGATAATGAGTTTCGTGCCGTGGTTGCTGGAGCTGATCTTGCTCCTGTGTGCCGTGGCATTGGGCAGCTCCTCCAAAACATTCGTGAGGGACACTGGCAGAGCTGAGCACTGCCTGGATTAGAGAAAAAAAAGGATACACATGGCTTTCTTTGACATGTACTTCACACTTTGTAAAAACTAGCCTGATGCCCCTGCCTTGCCCTCTGGGTCTGTGCATTGCCCTCTTCCCTAAAATCCTGATGAAGCGTTGGCTGAAAGGGCTGAGGTTTTGCGTGGTGGTGTTTACATGTCCTTGCTCTCCTTTGGCAGGGACACCCATGCAGCACAGGGATGCTCAGAGCTGTCTCCCAGCCCACTCAGCCCGGACTGCGTGACCACTGACTTCCAGCCCAGCAAAGCCACGTGGGCAGCAGGAGTCAAGTTACGGCTGAAGACCAGGTGAGAATGTGTTTGTTTGTGTCCCCGCAACATCTGCAAAGATGGGGTGGGAAACAGTTACTGCTTTGGTTGCCAGTGTGCCTGAGGGGCACTCATGGGGAAGGAGTGCTGAAATTTCTCCTCAAAAGCTTTTGTCAGTGCTGGTAAAGGTCATCAGAAATGCTGAGCCAAAACATCTCTGCAGAAGTGGTGTAAGTCTGCTCTGACTTCCCAGCTTCAGGTGCCTGGCATTCCAAAATCAGCTGGCTTCTTCCAAATCCGGGAGTTTTGGTGGGAGTTTGGCGTTCATGACTGCTAAGTGTCCGTCTGCATTTTTGAACGATTAAATGTTTTCAGAAGTCAGTTTCCTGAACTGCTCTGGATTGGCTGTTATTGTGGCGGAGCCTGACTCCTCTCCTTTGGCCATGCAGTTTAGGACCAAATCCTACAGCATTTACTCAGGCAGAGCTTTTACTGGCATCACAAGAGCCTCTTACATCAGTCAGATGTAATCTGGGCGACCTCATAGATTTTTGTGTCTCAGTCTTCTGAGATTTGTACCATGAAGTCAAAGCAGTGACTTTTATTTGCAACATTGCATTTGGGCCAGACCTTGACTTATTTGAAGTCAAGAAGCTACACTGATTTCCTGGAGCTGGAGGAAATGTGGCCCAGTGCCTGTGAGTGAGCAGCTCAGAAGGGAATTCCACATTCTGATCTTATCAGCAAGGATGCACCTCTGGAGCAACCTCCTTGACCTTAGTGGAGATGCTCCAGCTCCTGGCCACTGCAGGGAGTCATGGGTGCTGACCCTGCCTGGCCTCAGATAGGGCAGATTTTAGAGGCTGAAATATCTCCTCAAGCTGATTTTATCAGGGAGAAATTTCTTTCTTAACTGAGGAGTGGGACTCTGCATTTCCCCTGGTATGTGACCTACAGAGCATTTGGAGCTCCCCTACATCCACCAACTCCCTATAGCAATGAGTCATTCACCATTTGCCCTCTGTAAATCCTGCTTGCCCATCAATTTAGTAGCAGATCTTCACAGAAGCTCCAAAGTTTAGCGTTTTGCTTGGGTAAATTTGCCTGTGGGTGCAGAGCCAATGTTTTGCGTTACTTTCCCGGCAGTATCGGAGGCTGTGTGTGCACATCTCAGTTTAACCCGGGCTGGAGCTTTAGTTACGAACAGGAAGCTGCTTTAATGTATAAGAATGTGCCAGTGGGAGGGTGTTTCAGACTCAGCAGCCTTTGCTTTGGCCCAGGCAGGGGTTGCAGTTCCCAGGCACCTTTGACTCACCCTGTTAGCCCCCAATATATGTGCAAGTGCCTCCACACATCCTCCTAAAGGCCCTGCTGCTTCTCTCCCGTTTATGCCTGCTACATGAGCACTTGGATGTGGAGCTCACGAGCGTTGCCTGTGATTTGTAGCCCTGTAGCTCAGGGGAGAGCCCAGCTACTGCCTGAAGCCTTGCCCTGCAGATCCCCTTGGTTACCTGCCGTGCCTCATTGTCCACGTTGCGTTTGGATAATCAGCGTTCCTGCTGCCAGCCATCCAGTTCCTCCTAAGCACTGTTCGAGGCCAGGGAAACACATTCCTTCCATTGTTTCTAAGTCTCTCCTGTTGCAAGTTGCTGTGTGTTGGATATCAGGGTGTGAAAGAATCTAAGCTATGCTTTGGTTTCTGTCTTTTTAACTAATTTACTGGCTGGAGAAGAATGAGAAAAAATTATTTGAATTGAGCTCGTGGGGCTGGCTCATCAGTCTGGATAAATCAGTGCAGCTCTGCAAAGGCGTGGGCAGGGAAGCCACGCCAGGCTCTGGCTGCTTGGATTTTCCACCCGTGCTCTGGGAGATGATGTGAATCCCTGGAGAAGACAGAGAATAATAGGGTCCTTCTCAAAGACCGTAAGTCAGTCAGCTGCTTCTTTTCCATATCTGTTCTTTCCTGCTCTTTTTCCAGCAAAGGAAACAGAGTAAAATTATAGAAAGAGGAGTAAAGTTGCAGAGAGTCTTTAACCCGGTGCTCCCCTGCTCCTCATTGTAACCTATGCATGGTCTAAGTACCAGGCTGAAGGCTCTCCTGGCTTCTCCATGTCCAAGCTGCAGTCCTGTGGAAACAGCACAGATGGACTGTCCTGGTGGCAGGCACGTCTCAAAACAGAGATCTGAAATACTTCTCATTTTGCAATTTAAATCACACTGTATTGCTTGATAATGCTGTCTTCAAAACAGAAAGCTGTCAGAAGATCCCGGTAGGACAGATTCCTTGAACCCAGTAATCAAGAAGAGTGAAGTTTGTATACATCACCTCTGTTCCTGTTGGAGCCTGTGTCTGGTTAGTGTCAGGGAATGCCATGGGACCCTTTCTTGGTGTAGGGAAAAGTCCTCAATCTAAATATTGCCTGTCAACCCTGCACTGGGGTGAAGGGAAGATGGAGCCGCAGCACACAGCCCGGCTCCAGGCCCTGCACTCTTTGTTTCATTTGCTGGACACTGGATAAATACCTTTCTTGGATAAGACAGCCTGGAGGTTCCCAGAGATATGTGATAACACAGAGGTGTGACTTGCAGGACCAATAATCATTAATTACAATGTTTGACTGCTCCTAAGTTCAATGAAGGAGCACCCGTTGCTCACAGCTGCCATCACCTCTGAGCGATCCCAGCACCTCCATCTGCAGCCTGTGGCAGGAAAAAACAGTAGAAAAAATTTGTCTCTAAATCCACATACATGGTTGTCATCTCTGCTTCCACGCAGAGATTTTCTTTCCAGTGGTATGGTGGGGAGTTTTTTCCAAAGAAATGGTAGGAATTCTGAGCAGAAACCTCTGATTCCCTTCTTCCTGTTCCCAGACAGACTTCAGGGAGATTGGTACCTGTCTCCCAGTTCCCAGATGGCACTCAGGGCATGGTCTGATGCAACCTAGACATCCCCAGTGATGCTTATCAAAGGGGAAAAACAAATGGTGTCTGATGTGTCAGCTGGAAACACCACACAGGCACAACGGCTGCCTCTGCCTTTGGGAAAGGAGCTGGAGAGAGCAGTAAGGCTGGACTAGTCTGGGACAGAGCCCTGAACTGGCCTGAACGGTTTTTCTTACTTTTTTGTTTAAGACTGAGGCTGCTAAAAACTGTGAGATAGTCCACACATAAGGATTCACTGGGTGGGGAGTTGGCCTCTAGGAGCTGCAAAATGAGCATATTGTGGAAAAGCAGGTTGTGTTCTGGTATGAGAATGTTGAGAATATTGACACATTTCATCCGAGTGTTCTCAAGTGAAGGGTTTTTCAGTGTGTTTTTTACTTAGGGAAAGTTTTCATCTGAGCATTAAGGAGTGGGGGATGTGGGCATGATTCTCTGTTTCCTCTACAGATGAGAGACCATTGGCGAAGATCCATGATGTGAAATATCATTTCATAGACTTCAGGTCTTTCTAATGAGTCTTCCTTCTTTTTAGTCAAAATTGTGAAGGTACAGCGCTCATTCCAGATCCTTCCTGCCCCAGAGTTTACCAGAAGGGTTCTGTGAGCATAAGAAGAGAGCTTTAGTGAAAGACACATCAAGCTGACGCCATTCTGGTCCGACTCCTTTCTAATTGGCCTCGTCTGTTCTGCTTATTTTTAGAACCATGACTGAACTTAATTAAGAACGACGTTGCTTTGAGTAGATTGTGGCCATGCTCTGTCAAAATCCTAATAGGCTTCTGAGTGCTTTACTTTTTCCTTCATCTCCTGCCTAATAGCTGGGCAGAGAGGCTGCAGCCTCACGTTCAGCTGTCTGGAAAACATCTCCTTGTCATGTGCCCGCTCCTTTAGATGTGTCCATCTTGGAGACAGGTCTGTCTCAGTGAGAATTCAGATGGTTGTTGCTGCTTTCTGTTGGTGCAGGTGCACACTGACCCTGGAAGGAGGGTACAGGTGAATTACTGGGGTCAGGATCTCTCCATGTACGAAGATCCTGCTGCTGCATGCACAGGATATGGCTCAGAACAGAGTGCCCCTGCCAAGAGGGTTTTGTTAGGTTAGCATTATCACTAGCTTGAAATCTTGACTGCTGTGAAGATGATGTGGTAAGGATGGGCAGCTGCCCTCTTGGCTTTCTCTCTTGAGACTCAGTGGCTGGGATCAGATCCAGAAGGCACAAGCTTTGCACTTGCATCCAAATCTCATTTCTCCCGCAGGAGGAGGGTCTGTGCTACAGGGCCCCCATCCCTTCCCACCTCCCCACATGATGGGCTAGGCCATGGCTATCCCTTCCAACTCCAGTAACCTCCCACACAGCCACCTGGCCACACAGCTGCTGGGGGAAAGCACATCCACAGGGATTGTGGTTGTGAGTGATGGCAGAGTGACCCTCTGGCCTTAGTTCTCTTCTCTGCCCCATCCCATCTTCCTTGGACGTATGAACACCAGCCGATAGTCAGAGCCATCCCCTCAGGTCATGGAGATGTGTCCTGGTGACTACTGCTCCTGCCTGGATCTGTGGGTGGATTCTGCTTTCCTTGAAAGGTTTTGCTGCCTTTATCTTCAACATTCCTTGTCTCTGCTGAGGAAGGGCTTGGAGCATGTGGGGACAGAGAAAAATGACCATGAGGTCAGTGGTACAAGAAGAATTGTTCACAGTTGTCTTTTCAGCCACCTGGATGATGTTTCTGAGCGATGCGAGAATGCTGAAAACAACTCTGTGGGAGTAGAAAAAGATCAGTTTATTGGGGCACTGATGACCCTGAGTGGCTGGTTAATCAGCCACAACATCCCTCTCTGGCTTTCACTCATTAGCTTTTCAAGGGCGTGGAAAAAATGCAAATGGCAATTTGAAGAAGCTGGTTTGTTTGCTCTGGTTGAAGATGGGTCTTTTCACACTTAAACACTGCACTCCTGAAGGACACAGGGCTTGAGGTACTTTCGAACTTGCAGAGCACTCAGGTTGTGTCTGTACTTCAGAACTGGCAGTGAACAGTATGTGAAGAACAGGAATCAGACTGAATACACTTTTCTGGATGTTTTTAGTTTGTAACCTTGAGAAAAAGGTAACTCAGCCTTTCAGTTACACTGTGAAGAAAGCCTCAGATGCTGATTTATTTGTAGAGTTAGTGCCAAAGTGTCTTTGTAAAGTTTTTGCATGCAATATAAAAATAATCCCCAGAGAATACAGAGAAGAGCACACTCAGCTCTTCCTAATTAGAGCGAGCTGTTCCTGGTGAAAGGCCTCGGGGATGTGAATGTGGTCCCTGCAGCTCAGGCTGCTCCCACAGTGTGCCAAGCTGCCACTGAGGAGCTTCTGCTGGGCTGGGCACGTTTCCCTCTGCAAACACTGGGACCAGCATAGCAACAGGAAGCACCCAGATAATGGCAGCTGGATGAGGTTAAAGTCTATCCCTTTCCCTTTGGTTTTCCAATCTCCAGTGTGAATTGGCAGTACCTGGTCTGTAGTCCATGTTACAGCTGCCATTCAGATGCCAGCTTTGCATCACGTCCTGCTGACTTCTCCAGGTATCTTCACTCCAGGCATTTCTTTGATGCCAACCTGAGCTGGATGCCCAGGTTATCTGATCACTGAAGGTGTCCATGAGGAACCAGGAGTCTCTTTTTCCAGCCTTGGCAGTTACAACACAGGGATCACTTTGTCTATTATTTGGAGAATTTTTCAGTAATAAGGTTGTCTAGACACCTTCACAAATACAGTACAGAATATATAAAAGATAAGGTGATGAGGTGGGTTTGTTATTGTAGATATTGTTATTGTTACAGCTCTGTATTTTTAAATCCTACAGCCTCCTGCGCCAAAGTGTCACCTGTTTCTCCTGGTTTTTTTTGAAGGCAACTACACCAAAGTAACACCACTTAAAGATCTAATGATTTCTTTGTCTTCACTCAAGTCAGGCATTAGCTGCTGCATTTGCAGGTTTTATTACTCAGCCAGTTTGTCTGGGATCAGTCAGGATCTGCCACATTTCCAAGACTGGGTAGGTGTGGAAACAGTGCGAGGTTATCCCACACAGAGATGGGAAGCTAGTACCATGTTTCTTGTGACTAAAATTCACAGCTGTCCACGTGTTGTATTATTCCAAGGATATCAAACAAAAGGGTTTAAAATACCTGTGGCTCAGATGATTGTCTGCACAGCTCTCTCATGGTTTTTATTGATGAAACCAAGGGATAACATACTTTGCACAGGATCATTCATTTTCCCAAGGCAAAAACTGATGCTGAAGGCTTGAACTTCACTGAAGTACTTAAAGTCTTTAAATATCTACAATTGAAAAGGCAAGAATGTGGGTCATTCTTAATAAACAGTTTTGTCAACTTCCCATCTAGCAGTGTCAGGTTCCTTGTTTTCTGGGCAAGGAGCTTAACGGAAGACCTCTGTCTTAAACACACCTACACATGTAAAGGTAAAATGTTGTTGGGTTCAGCTTGCCCTTTGTAGACCTCCAGTCCAGTTTGCCTTAAGACAATCCTGCCACAACAGATGTTAAAGGGAAAAGTTTGTCCCTTTTTCTTTCTTTTTTTAATAGATGGTGAGAAAATAACCAGCACTTCTAAAATCTGTGTGGAAAAAATGCTGGAGAAATGGCTCTGGCTCTCATTCTCTGCCTATGCTTTTCCATGCTGTAGAATATAATCTGGTGCTGATGTTAACTGGTTCTAGGAAAGGACCTGACTCTAGAAAACATTTTTAACTTTTTGCACTTTCCTGTACCATTTCTTTCCCCAATCTTAGACAGCACTGGAGAATCCTCTCTGTATCTGTGTGCCAAGGGCATTTTAATCTAAGTACTGACTCGTTCAGGACATGCTGTACTGTGAATTTTTCAATAAGAGAAAGACTAAAGATGTGTCATATCCTCCTCTTGTATTTATTTAGTCAGAATTGTCCTGCAGACTGTCACATTTTGATAGGACATGGGTCCAGTGCAGCTTCTCATTCTCCCAGGGAGAGAGTGAGGAACTGTGGAAATGAGTGCTAGAGCAGGGGAGAGATCCCTCATGGAAAGCAGCAGGAGGATTAAGGACAAGCCCAAAGGCTGGGGCAAAGGAGAGTCTGTGTGGCCTCTTCCGGGGACTCAATCACTAATCCCCTGCTTTGACTTTCCATTGCACCACTCTGTGCTTTAAATAAGGTGTCAGTGGGGTTTTTTTTCCTCAGGGCTGACAGACACAGGCCTTGGCACTGATGACTGCTGTGCCACGCCTGGGGACACACCCTGGGGACAGCTGTCCAGCCGGGTGGGATGCGAGGTTGTCACATCTCATCCTGCATTTTTAGCAGCACCGAGGAGAGATCAAAAGCCCCTTTGCAGGCTTCCACCCCCTCATGGCATTCAGTGATCCACTTGTGCAAATCTGAGATTCCCACATGTTGTGGGAATGTCAGGGACATTCACACATGGTTACTGCGGGATTTGCTTGGAATGGGTTAAAAAGTAGCAGTGAAACACAAATGAGCACGAGCAGTTTTAAATGTTGGTGTTAAGTTCACATCCATCTTCCTTGGGAGAGCTGGCCTCTTGCTAATGTGCAAACTCCTTCTGCTTTCATCCAGGCGGAGTGAAACTCCAGGCCGACCTCACTCCTGGCATTCAACCAAACTCGTGGAAAACCAACCCGATCCCAGCATGATGCAAATATCTCAGGGTACACTTGGCACCCCTTGGCATCAGTCCTACCACTCCAGGTAAGCACTGCACAGTTGTGGAGGGAAGGGAGAAGGGAGGAGGCAAAGGTGTGGTGGAAAAATGGTACCAGTCTCCTCCACACAGCTGGACAGGTTTACAAACAGCCAGAGTTTGGATTAGAGTTAGGAAGACTTCAGTTCCTGTTTGGTTTCTCTGATAAAGTGGTTGTGTTTTCCTCCCTGAAGTGATTAGCAGTTAGGAAATTAATAGCTTTAAAAACCTCCCTTCCTACAAAGATAGGAGCCCACTGCCAGGATGCTGATAGAGCTTTCTGTGGACTGCTCCCATACAGAAACACAGCATGGTTGTCTCCCCAGCAAAGGAAAAGAAATCCAAAGTCTAAATTAGGCTATTGGAAAAAAAGGAGGAGAAGGGTGTACATAGCAGAGCCTGTCAGTGTAATGGAGCAGCCAACAGCGCATCAGCGACAGCACTCCCAGGGTGAGGAGTTCAGGGAGGAATTTCCTGGTTTGGCAGTGGCTTTCTGCAGGAGTCAGCTCTATCATAGCTGAACGTGCAGGGTAGCTTGAGGAGGGACAAGTTTAAATTCTGCCCTTTTGAAAGTTTTTCCCTGGAGAGGCAGAAGGGTTTCAAACTCTCCATTATAGCCTCTGGGATTGAAACATCACTTTCTTCTACAGGCAAGACTGATCCTTGGCAGAGAAGAGGAAAGAGAAAAAAAAGCATTAAGGAAAGTGAGGAGATGGTTGCAGAAAATAAAGTGTGTTGTTCCATGGCTTCAGCACAGCTCATGCTGGAGTGTACTCCTTTCCCACCAAGGGGCTTTGCTTCCCAGGCAGTTCTGGCAGAGCCTTTGGCAGCATAGCTGTCTCCCGGGTGCTTGAAGAGGAGCACGGGGAACATCTAGTGGCCAGCTGGCTAGGGCTGTGCTGGGCATTGCCAGGGAGATGGTTATTTGAATCCAAAATAGAGTGGTGCATTTAAATGAGTAAACCAGCTTTGTCCTGAGATTTGCCATCTCTTCCTGCCTGTGTTCCTCTGCATCTCTCTGCAGAGCAACTGTGAGCAGGTTTCCTTCTGCCTTTCCTCATCCTTAGCAGCCTTCTCTCCCTGGGTCTGTCCCTTGTTTGGGATGTGATCTGTAGCCAGCTTCCACCTCTGTGCCTTGCCCTGCCACAACCTGTCCCTTCCTGCTTCCCCATGGCTCTGCCAGGACAGCACATGTAGTTGTACAGGGAACTAGAGAAAGTGATACCTGAGGAAGGGAAGCTGGGGAGAGAGGGAAGAAAAGTGAATTCCTCAGGCTATACTCTCCAGTCCTTAGTGTGTTTGCTTGAATCCGGAAGGGGAGATTAGCCAAGGCAAACTGTGCAGAAATTTGTGATATCCCCTTGTGAGATATAAAAAAGGGACTGTGACTGTCACAAAGAGCTCCCTTCCCACGGATAGAAAAATCTCTGAATACCCTTCTTTTTTGATCACTTCTTTGGTGGCCATGAGTCCTCTTTGGACACCTCAGAGGAAGTGCCAAGATGTACCTGCACCTGCTAAACTACAAGAAGAGGTGGCAGTGCAGACTTCCTGGGAATTCTCAGACTGTTTCTATGGTTGCCCCACACTTTCCTCCAGGCACAGACACATACATCTCTCCTCTTCTTGTCAGCTTAGTTTTCTTGCAGCAAACAAACTATCCTTGGGACAGCTGAATTTCCAGGAAGCCTGCCAGGGCATAGCCTTCATCTCCTTAAAAAGAAATGAAATGGGGAAAAAGGAAAGAGATTAGATTACCCCCAGAACGCCCCTCATGCTCCTCTCCTCCTCAGTGGCGTCGGTGCTCATTCAGCTTTCCAAGGGCTTTGGATGGGTTTGCTGGGTGGGGTTGATCCTCCCTGGCTCCAGAGATGCACCATATTTCTGTCTGTATTTCCCTCCCACCCTTCTGTGGTAAATAAGAGCCATGTGTTGCAATGTCAAGCAGTTCCTCTTTGTGAACTGGGATGACTCCAAACAGAGGATGGAGCAAGGCCCAAATATGGGTTTTCATCTCAAAACTAAACATCTTGCTTCTGAGCTCACTTATAAGTTGTTGTGCCTCTCCTCTGCTGGTTTTCACTCTCCTCTCGCTGTCCCCCAGCTCCTCCACCAGCGATCTCTCTGCATACGAGCATGGCTATCTGAGGAGGAGTCCCGATCAGTACAGCTCCCGGGGCAGCATGGAGAGCTTGGACCACTCGTCCCCTTCCTACCACCCCTGCCACCTATCCCCGGCCAAATCCACCAACAGCATCGACCAGCTCTCTCAGCTCCACAGCAAGAGGGACTCTGCCTACAGTTCCTTCTCCACCAACTCCAGCATCCCCGAGTACCCCGCAGCTCCATTTGGCAAGGAGCACTCGTGCTGCCCGGATGGTGCGCAGCCCCGCGGGCCGCTGCCGGAGGGCATGAGGCAGGCAGACATCCGCTACGTCCGCACAGTGTACGACGCCCAGCAGCGCATCTCCCAGGAGTACGAGGTGAAGCCCTCGGCCCTGCTTCCCAGCAGCGACACCCGGGCCTCCCTGGACGGCCACGGCCACAGCAGGATCCACGCCTTCAGCCGGCACAGTGCGGCCTCCTCCTGGGCACGGCCAGCCCAGGGCCCCTCGGACGGCAAGAACCAGCCCCCCAGGGAAGCACCCCTGCCTCCCACTCGCAGCGACAGCTACGCGGCCATCAGGCACCACGAGAGGCCTGGCTCAGGCGCCGGCCTTGAGCCCAACAAGCCCGGCCGGACTCAGCCGCTCATCAGCTCACTGTCCCAGGGGCCGCTGCTGAAAGCGCCCTTCGGAGAAGGGCACCTGCACACTGTGGTGGAGAAGAGCCCCGAGAGCAGCCCCACCATGAAGCCCAAACAGAGCTATTCCCAGGCAGCCCAGCCAGGGCAGCCTCTGCTGCCCACCGGTGTCTACGCCGTTCCCTCCCCAGAGCCGCACTACGCCCAGGTGCCCCGGCCTTCTGCCAGCAGCACTGGGACGCTTTACCCAGCTCTGGCCAAAGAAAGTGGGTACTCCCCAGCCCTCACGGTCTCCTACGACAAGGCCGTAGCCAGCAGCACTCTGGACTTGGATGAGAATGGAAACCAAAGCACTACAAACAGATCGACCATCTTCTACCATCCCCCTGCCACTGAGAGAATGCACGAAGCCCAACTCGTCCAGCAGAAACCTCCCAGCACAGCAGGCCCTGAGCTCTGCCTGGCTGTGTCACCAAAGGAGGAGCTTTGCAAGGCAGCAGCACACAGCGACCGAGAGATCACGGGTACCACACAGGCCTCCAAGCCCATTTTCCAGGGTTCACAACCCCAGCTGAGGGACGCTAGTGAGAGGAAAACCCATTACCAGCTCAAAGAGGACTGGACACCTGGATCGCAGGAGGACAAAAATGGCAACACACAGGTGAATGAGAGAGATACTGCTGCTCCCCACCCGTGGGGTCACAGCAAGGCCAAGCAGTATGGCTTCTCTTCCTTGCAAAACATCCCAGAGAGCTCCAGGAGACAAAGCAGCTCTGAGCTAAGGGAGACGCAACCAGGCGAGGGTTATTCCAACACCAAACTGTCCTTCCTGAACAGCAGCAGCAGAGAGGAGAAGGATCACAGGGAACAGGGGCACAGACAGTGGAGCGATGTGGACCCACAGGCCCTCATGAGGCAGGAGGAAGAAGGCACAAGCGTGACTCTGTTCCATGCTGCCGAGCCAAAGTGCAAAGAGCCCTCTTCTCCTCAGCTCCCAAAGACCTTGGATTTCAGGAGGAGCCGGCTCAGCTCTAGCAGCACCCAAGGCTTTCCCTACAGCAAACCAGAGGCTGGCAAGCCCCGCTGCTCGGTGCTGGAGAAGGTCAACAAGTTTGAGCAGCGGGAACAGAGCACTCCCCGGCCCCAGAGCGCTGGCATTCCCAGCTTTGGCCAGCACTATGGACCGAGCAGGATGAGCCAGCCCACCAGCACGAGGTGCTCCATGCACAGCCCAGAGGACGTGAGGAGCAAGCTGCCCAGTGGGCCAGGCAGAGGCTCCAGCCTGTCTGTCAGGAATGGGAAGCTGGAAGAGGCTGACTGGCACCCCGTAGAGCTGCAGATGGTGGCTTCGGTGAAGGAGGCGAGACCCAGTGAGTACTACAGCCTGTGTCCTGAAAATGAGGTGCAAATAAGGGCAGCTCAGCTACCGCGGAGTAAAAGCACATTCCAGCTGGGAGGCGAGCCTGAGAAGGAGATCCTCTGGAAGGATAACATCCAGGATGCACACGGATCGCAGCTGGACGTGTCGTTCAACACGGCCTACAGGAACAGCATTAAAGATGCCCAGTCCAGGGTGCTGAGGGCCACCTCCTTCCGCCGCATCAGCCCCCCCTTTGGGAACACGCCCAAGAGGGTGCCCCAGAGGCCTGCCTCGGCCCACGTGGGCATGAGGAGCACAGCAGCGTCCCCACACACCCCCAAGGAGAGGCACAGCATCACACCCACAGAAGGAGGCTTCTCCAGCCTGGACTACACCAAAACGCAGCACGTGCTGCGCATTGGGGGCCGGAAGCGGCTGACGGCGGAGCAGAAGAAGCGCTCCTACTCAGAGCCCGAGAAGATGAATGAGGTGGGCATCTCGGATGGGGAGCCATCACCTTTCTCCTTCCAGAAGAAAAGCATCCATTTTGTCTTCCCGGAGAACACGGTAGCCGACCGGCGCAAGATCTTCGAGAGGGATGGGAAAGCTTCCTCCACAGCCAGCCTGTCCAAGCCGGAGCTCAAGCAGCTCCAACAGAACGCCCTGGCCGACTACATCGAGCGCAAAACGGGGCGACGGCCGTCCTCGCAGGACAGCGGGCTGCTCCGGGAGCGCTCCCAGAGCTCCTACCTCCAGCTAGGTGGCCCCGACAGCCAGAGCCTTTCCTCCGCCTCCAGCATGAATTCCCTCCAGGATCAGAACCTTTACCGCCGCAGAGAGTCCATAGAGCGGGTATCCAGGATGGGACGGATGTCTTCCACCCTTCCCCCTGGGCTGGTGGACTACTTGGACTCGAGTGGAGATGAGAAGGTGCCAGGGCGCCAGGACAGCCTGGTCACTAGCCGGCCCAAACCAGAGAGGTGCCAGGATTACAGACCCAGATCAGATCTCACCAAAGGCACACAGACAGACCTGCTGGGCATGCAGGGCCAGCCTCGCTACAGGAAGCAGAAGCAGCTCTTTGAAACACCCTCTACTTCCAGGAAATCTGGAAAATCGGTGTCTGTAGAAGACTTGCTTGATAGGTACGACAATCAGCCAGTCCCTGTGCACATACGTTCCAGGTCGTCCCCCACGGCGGATAAGAAACACCAGGTATGTGGGAATGGGATCATGTGCACCTGCAAGGAGGGCTCTTGGAACCAGGGAATGGTGGGGGGTGTCGGAGAACAGGCTGATGTCCAGTCATAGACTCTGTTGATTAGAGACAGGTTCAGCACATGCTGAGGCAGTTCAGTGCATCTTAATTAAAAGATTGCTGGTGGGGTTCAGCTCTCTCCTTACTGGGCTGTGTCAGGGATGCTGGGATTTTGCTGCATCTGCTGGCGTGTTCTTGCTTGTCAGGACATCCCATCTGAGGTGTCCTGTCCTTACCTGCCAGCAGCACTGGAGAAGCACTGAGCACCTTCCTGGTGGGGTGTCCCACTAAGGTGGTGATTTGCTGTTCTGCCTCAGTCCATTTTCCTGGTGCAAAGTAGAGAGGATTAGAGGCTGCTTGGAATTGCCTTGGCTCCCACTGTGCCTAACAGTGCTGAGAAGTGCTGGGCAGAGGCACTGTTGAATAACCATTATGTTTAGCCTCCAGCCCTGGAGGGAAACATCACAGTGAAAACTGAACAGAGACCCTGGCCTTTCCATGTCCCCTGCTTGGTGGCTGGGAACATCGCACTGATGTCAGAAGTGGGGAATTCAACTGACTCTGATGATGGTGAACAGTAGAACCAGGCTAAATTCTTGAAGAACAACTGCCCAGGCCAGCTCTTCAGCTGGCTGAAATCTCTTCAGACCTATTTAGGAAACTGCAACTGGTCGAGCCGTGTGGATTTGCAGCAGTGTCGGGTCTGCTGCCCCGTCCCTATTTCCATGACAGGCTCCATTCATCACAGAGAGAGAGAGAGCGAACAACCATAATGTGTGGACAGGCTCCTAGCCCCAAATAGGCTGAGTGTTTGGAGAGGCTCACATACTTACAGGGCAGCTGAGATCCAGGACATCTTCTACTCCTGCACTCGCTCCTGGCCTGGAGTAGATTATCCAGGAGCAACACGGTGATCCTGAGTCAAGTGACAGAGGAGGCTCTGGGCAGCATCTCACAAATGGACCAAACCAGCATGGGGGGAAGCAGCAGCCCTCCCAGACTCATTGTGTGCTTCATTCTACACATCCTCCCTCGGCAGCCCTCAGCTCCCAAAGCATGTCTTTAAATAGACTGAATTAAAAAACGAGCTTGTGAATATCAAGTGACTGGAACGCACTTCCAGAACCACCCCTGTCTCATCCCACCATCAGTATTTTTCCACCCCAGCCAGGCACCAGGCCCATCTGTGCCATTTTGTCACGCTTGCCAATGAGAGCAGCAACAAAACCAGACATCCAGAGGGAGAAAAAAAGAAAACCACCAAAGTGTACTTTACAGTGACAGGCTGGATGACAAGCAGCCCCAATTCATTTTTCCTCACCCAACTCTATGAGGCAGGAGGTACAGGGCAGTTCTTGAGATCCCTCTCCTGGCTCATTTTTGATCATACATTCAGCAGCCAAACCAGAGGTTTTGCCTGTTGGAAGCCAAGTTGAGGAAGAGGGTGAAGGGCACTGCAGACCTGCTCACAGGATCTTAATTCAGGCACTGAAGAGGGGAAAGCTCTTAAGGCTGTTTCCCAGAGGGATTTAGCTGTAACCACCTGTGGAACAAGGATTAGTCCCATAGGAAGCAAGGCACTTGTGAAAATTCTGTTCTTAAGTCCTAACTTGACTTCCAGCATATACACCAATTCATAGGGCCTGTTTGAAAGGGAAGTATATGTTGAAGTGCTAACCTAACCTTCATTAGGTTTGTTTCTGATCCATCTCCAGTGCAAGCCCACAGCTATAAACATGGGGGTCAAAGCCAAACCAACAGAGTGATTTTTTTTTTTACTATTTATTAGATTTCTTTTGGCCTTTTCAGATTTTTTTTGTGGGAAATGTGTATTTCCAGTTTAGCAGAAGACATCTCTGCGTCACTCACTGTTCGTTTTTCAGGGCCTTGTGTAGAGTGCTTAATGTTCCTTTCAGGCTGCATACAAATCATGTTGCACTGTCACTGCAGGAATTTGTTTAGAGATGGGAAGGAGTGGACAGCCTTGGGGAATGACTTGCTCTCAGGCTTTGGAAGGCATTCTCATCTGTGTTTTGGTGTTTTGTTTTGCTTTCTGCTCACTGGTGATGCTGTCTTGGTACCCTAGGAGCTGCTGAGAAGGGAGAGCAGTGAATTCGGCCCCATGGCGAGGGATCCCTTCTACGTGGTCAGCGCAGGAGCCAGGTGGGTGCATGTCCATGTCCCCTTTGTCACTGCAGGGCTAGCTCTGGCCATTCCCCTGCCAGCACCAGTTGTCATGGGCCCTCTAGAGCTAACACCTGCACAAACACAGTTCCAGGTGTCCTGTACCCAGCAGACTTAGGAGAAGTTGCTAGAAGCATTTTCTTTCACTACAGACTTTAATTTACTATCAAATCTTCCTCGTGTCATCTTGGAGCAGGTTTCTGCAGCAAATTTCCACTTACATAACTTCTAGAATGTGTTTGATCTGCTGTTGGAACTCACATTGCATGCTGCCATAACTGAAGGATCCTAAAGGTGAAATACCTGGATGTCCCACTCTGGCTGGTTTTATCCACCCAGGATGCTGCCTCCCCAAAAGCAAGGGACTAAACCCAGGATATTTCCTTGATGATGCTCAACCGGGAGCTGGTCTTTAGGCTCCTTCCCTTCGTGCAGGCAGGATGTTTTGTTCAGCAATAGGGGAGAGAGAAATGTTTTTAAAAATAGAGAAGTGTAAGTACAGAACTCAACGTCTTAGGACTTATGTAAGTCTCCACTTAGCCCCGAATTGTTTTGAAGTTAATGAGAACTGAAGTTGATCGTGCTGTATTTACATTTAAATAATAAATAGATGTTTGCCCTAAGCCCCGAGTGCCCAAACAGCTAACTCCCATTTCAGTAAAAGCCATCAAGAGGGACTAAAAGCATTGTTCACAAAGGAGCTCTGTTCCTCACAAACTTGCAGTAAATGCCAGCTCACTCTGTGGTCACAGTGGGAGTTAACACTGCTGTCTCCAAAGGTTTCTCCATGCAGCTAGCTCTAGGTCATGGAGTGACAGCTGGAAACAGAGGAAGGCTCCTACTCTGGCTGATCTTAATTCTGACCATTTTTGCCCCTAAGAACACATAAATGTTATTTTAAAGGGACTCTGTCTTCAGGCACATCGTTGTAGGATTATTTAAAACACACCCATTTACTTTGATTTGGAATAACTTTTTCCATGTTTTTTCCTAAGAGAACAATACAGCTGTTTCAGTTCCTCCTGCCTCCCCTTCTCTCCTGGAGATGGCATTTTATGCTGCTGCTCAGTCACTCCTTGTGCCTTCCTTTTATTTTTTTCTTTCCCCAACCTATTTTCCAAGTAATGGGATTGAACACCCAGACTGAAAACAAGTTTATTGGGGCACGAAATGAAGGTTTCTCGTTTTCATGCTTCACTGCACAAAGATCATTGGTTATTAACAGTTTTATGATGTTTGTGCAACATAGGCGTCCCTCATGCTTCGCAGGCACATTTCTTCTGGGAGATGGGAGGTGGCTTTCCCTTCTTGCTCAGAACTGGATTTCCCAAAAGATAAAACGATAGGAGAAGAGTTTTCTGTGCATTGGCCCTTCCAGGAGGCAAGGCAGGCAGTAGGAATTAACATTTCTAGGTTTCCTTGGGACACAGCTGCCCCATGTGCTGGAGAGGAGATGAGACCATCCCTACCACCTCTCATGCTCGAGAAGGAAAACAGATGGTTAAGTGAGGAAAACTTGGTCAGCAATCACTTGGTCTGGTCACACATGCTCTTCCTCTGCTCCCCAGGTGTCACACGACATTGGGAACTGCTCCACCAGTTTTAGAATCCACAGTTGCTTCCACAGTAGGAGAGATCTCTGAATTAGAGACTCACCATCTGGCATTCCCAACAAACACTGAGCATCTGAAAAGAATACACACTGCTACTGTCCAGGAACCACAGACAATATCAAGAGCAGCCTGTCTGGAGAGTTTCCCCACCCCCAGGCACAGACTGCCAAATTCTATTCTCAGTCACAGCAGAATAAAGCCAGAAAAACCCATGTCTTTGACAGAGTTACTCTTCATTTGTACCAGTACATCTGAGAACAAATTTGGGGCCCAAGTCTCCAGCATCACAGATTGGCAGTGTGGGGATTATTTGACAATGCATCTCAAGAACAGAAAATGCACTGGCAGTAGAGCTTCATTGTGTTTTACTGGTTTATGGTATGGCCTTGTGGTTCCAGGCCACCTTCTCTGGCATCTGCTAGTGCCATTATTACTGCTCAGTTTGTTTCCCAGCTAAATAGCCAGACAGGCAAATAGATTTGGGTCTGGATTCCAAATAGAATCCTCACTCCAAAGGCCAGATGCTGTTTCTCAGACTCACATGTGAACACCCTGAAAGATCTGGAAGGAATAATTCAATCTGCTGGCTTTGCAGCCTCAACATCCGCTTGGAGTTGGAATGTGTTGGCTTTGCTGTTTGTCACACCTGCCTGTCTGAGGGAGCTCTTTCTTCTAACAGGATTCCAAGGCTGCAAGAGCTTTTTAAAATTTTCTCTGTAGTCAAAATAGTGCATTTTTTGGCCTCACTTTGTTCTTGGAGACAGTTGAATCATTTTAATGGCGCCTTTCCAAAAGGAGCAGATAATATTATGGGAATACTTGGCCCATAGAGCTGAAATTCTTGAGATTACAAGGAGTTGAGAAAGGATTTTGATGGAAGATAATGTCAAATAGTCTATCTTATAACAATTGCTACTGGCCCCATCTGTAACAAACAAAATTGAAAGCAGAGCGGGAAAGGAAGCCAGGCATTAGGTTTTCCTAATATTTTTTCCATTGAGTTACTGCTGTGGTGTTTGGTACATGTGTGTGATGTAACGCACTGAAAATGATGGAAGATGATGAGAGGGAGTGGGTCTGGCTCAGAATTGCACTTCCAGTTTCAAAGCACAGCTGTACCTCACCTAGACCAGCAGGCAGTGGCACTGGCCTCTAACAGTGTTGATAACTTGCCCATTAAGGAGGTGCACAATAAATTTTCCTGCTCATTGATTAGTTACTAATCTCACCGTGGTCTGTCTCTTGGTATTTAGGTCTTTCAGCAAGAAAGAAAGAAGCCACTCAGAGAAAATGGCGTTCACAAGTTACTATCCCCATCCTCTCCGCAGCACAGAGGTTGTCGCCGGGCCTGCCATGCTGGCCGAGAACCACAAGCTCTCAGAACTTTCCAGGCCCGATAGCAGGACTTCTGCATTTTTCCCAGCCCCAACAGAGGCAAGGAGTCACTATCCTGAGCAAAAGCAAGGCTTTAAGTCCTTGTTCCTTAACCTTAGTCCTTCTGGGCCTGGCCACTCTTCCCCTAATACACCCGCCCAGGCTCCCTCAGACTTCCAGAGCACAGGTGACAGCCAGGCTCTGAGACAGCACCATGCCAAACGAGAGGCTGTTCCCCCTGAGGGCAACGGGAGCACTCAGGCTTTGAATGCTGTCCAGGACAGATCCCCTGAGACTCCCACAGAAGAAATGATGTGGAGAAGGAAAGCTGGGCTGCTGCACAGGTCCCTCCCGCCCAAAGTGGCGTGGGCTCATTTGGCCCAAGACAGCAGCTACGTGAGGGCCATGGTGTCTCCTCCGGCAGCCGGGCCGAAGCCCTCCCAGAGGTGGCAGTCCCTGCCCACACAGAGCAGCACTTCCTCCGACCCAGAGACTCCTTCTCCCCACGGTGTGACCCAGCTCCGGATCTCAGAGTCGGGGCTGCAGCTCACGCCCCCGCCATCTCTGCAGGACGAGGAGGACGATGAGGTGTTTGTCACACCTTCCCAGGCACCCTTCTCCCTGCCACCACCATCCCATCCTCTTCCCGAGCTGAGCTCTTGCACTTCTGCCAACGGCACGGAGGAATTCCCACCTCCTCCCCCTCCCGCTGAGGGGAATGGGGCAGCTGGAGACAAATCCCCCCGGCTCCCAGAGGAGGCCAGCGTGAGGTAAGGGGGGGCTGGAGCGCACCGCTTCGGGCAGTGCAGGGCCATATACAGTAAGATATGCGGGGCTGGGACAGATGGGGCTGATCCCACGTGCCGTGAGACCCCCCAGCTGTCGGCCGGGCAGGGAGCTTGCACGTTGTCAGGGGACAGGGACAGACAGACTCACTGCTGGTCTGCCAAGGGTGGCCTCAAAGGATGTGGCCAGAGCAGGGCCCACCAGCAGGTGCACTGACAGGTGCTCCCCAAACCGTCAGGACAGGGGACTGTGGGGGAGCTCTCCTCGGCTGGTTCTCCCTGCAGATTTCAGTGCGGTTGCTTCTGACTCTCCAGCACAGAGCTGGAATGGCTGCTGGCTACTTCCAGTAGAAGTGGCTGGATTTTGAGAGACAGTTGTGAAAATCCATGATGAGTTTTTCCAAACAGTTAGCATTTCCCAGAATATGTTTTGGACATGGCACAAAATAATGCTGTTATGAAACAGTGACCATCTGCCAAGAAATGACAATGCAAATATGTCACAGTCTGGCCATATAGGGAAATTCTCCTGAAGGATAGGACTTCAGGCGAGGTGCCCAGGTGGTTTAATTCAGCACAGCTCCCCTCACTGCCAGGGAGCTGTTCTGATACCCATCTGGGAGGAATCTGGCCGGGGCTGTAGTAGTGATTGGCTTTTCCAGCATAGCAAGGACAAATGGGTAGAGGCTGCTCAGGATGCCACTCCTTGGTGGGGAGGCACAATGTCCCCAGCCTGCCAGCAGAAAACAGTGACTTGGTGTTCACTAGTTCTTTCTGGGTTGGAAGGATAATCCAACAATGTCCAGGTTGAAGGGACAAAACCATTCTGGTGCCAGTGGCTTCACACTGTGGACCCTCCATATTGGAATGAGAAGCAAGACACAAAAACAAGAGAGAAGGAAAACTTGCTTCTTGCAGGCCTTTACCTTGTGTTCAAGGTGATGCTGGGTGGTAGATTTCTCTTCATCTCATACAATGTTTCTGTCCATAGCAGCTTCAAAAGCTTTCCCAAAGCCCTGGCTGAGAGAGAGATAACAGGGTTGGGCACCAGCACCAGTGAAAATAACTGGCCCCTCTTGCCAACCCCATCAAAGAGGACTGGCTCTCCATCTGCTGTGGATCAGCAGCACCAGTCCCCTGCTTCTTCTGAAGGGCCTCAGAGCACTGACAGACAGCCCATAACTCAGCCTGAAGGTAACCCCAGAGAGCCAGCATTGGAAAATGCCAACCTGGACTCCGGGATAACCAGCACAGCACCCCAAGCGAAGGCAAAGAACAAGACCCCAGAGGATATTAAGTCAGAGGCTCTAGCAAAAGAAATTGTCCATAAAGACAAGTCTCTGGCCGATATCCTGGATCCTGATTCAAAAATGAAGACAACCATGGACTTGATGGAGGGAATTTTCCCTGGTGGAACCAGCGTGCTGAAGGAGAACAACATGAAGAGGAAGATGTCCCAGACACAAGCCAGCAGGACGGCAGTGGCGGATGACACGTAAGCACTGCTGGGCTGGGGTGAGGGCTGGCAGAACTCCTGCTCCCTTGCTTCTGAGGACAACCTGTGCCAAATTTTTCTGTATGTCTGTAGGTGAAAGTGAGTTTTTCTGTTCAGAGGTGTGAGGCCTGGAAAAGCATTTCCAAACAGCCTTTTCCATGAGCTGGGCTCTGTGTTTGGGCTCTGAGTTCGCCTCTCTGGCCTGTGTAGAAAACGATGCTGAGCTTGGGAAAAGAGCAGGAAATGAAACATCCCTGGAGATATAATTGAATTTTGCTATCTGAACCTTTGTAATCTGAAGCAGTTATGTCCAAAGCACAGGAACAGAGATACGAAAGTAAAATCAGGATGAAAATAATGGCAGGTACAGAGATAACAAGAGGCCAAATTCTGGAAGGAGGGATGAGAGGCCCTACTTACTATAAGATCAGTTGAAGTCCCCTAGTGTGGGTTTTTTAAGATAGAGACTTCCAAGTGGCAGCTGGAGAACTGTCCAGAAGTCAGGTGTTCTGCATGATGCCAGGTAAGAAGGTCAGTCTGGCCACCTCCAGCCGAGTTGTGCTGGCTGACCTTCAGCAAGGTAAATCCTGTGCAGAGCTGTGTCCTGTCACTTTGAAACCCAGTGGCTGTGCTGGGACAGCAGCTGGTGGCAGGAATCCTCCTTGTCCTGGTGGGTAATCACACTGGGAAGGTACCAAAGAGGGAGTCCTGGAAAACCATGGATCTAAGCACCAGGAAAAGTTAGGCTCAGACTGAACTCTTCTTTTTTCTTCACTGTGATGTAGGAGGGAGGAAAAGGAAGCTCCTGTCAACCTGGTCACCTGTCCTGCTTACTACAGTGTTTCAGCACCCAAAGCAGAACTGCTGAATAAAATCAAGGACTTGCCAGAAGAAGTAGGTGAGGAAGAGGAGCTGCTGGACATCAATGAGAAAAAGGTAAAATCAGCACACAGCACTGTTTGCTGCTCACATTCCTGAAATAATAATAAGCCCTGAAGTAAAGTGCATTTCTATTTGATGTCAGCTTTTGGCAGCACCCAAAATTGTGTGGGAGTGATTAGGCCACCTGTGAAGCTTCATCAGAGTGACCCAAATTGTATAAGAGAGTTAATCTGAATTACTCACTGCAAATTGAGTACCAATCTTGCACCACCCTGAGGCAGGCCTGGATCATGCCAAATACTGAGTGTACAGACTGTCAGGAGCAGTTCCTGTTCTGCAGCAAGGAAGGAAAAGGGAGAGGTGAAGCAAATTGTGCAAGGCCAGCTTGGGTTGGAAACAAGAACAGAGTCCAGCTAGTGACTGCACTGAGTGCAAGAGATTTTTCCCAGGATTTTCCTCTTCTGTGAAGCCAGTTTACCCATTTCACCTGCTGTGTGCACTCACTGCATCCAGAGAAACATTGGTTATTGTTTTTCCTCCACACTTTATTGTTTCTCTGACCCACTGCAAGCCACGTGCACCTCAGCAGCTCAGTCAGCACAACCTCTCTGTGATGGCTTGGAAGGGAGAACAGCAGGGAGGAGGGGAGGACACATTTTGCTCTCTTTCTGAGGCTACATTTCACTGCAGAATTGCCCCTGCCACTCTTACTGGAGGCTTCCATGCTCTCCTTCCAGGGTTTTTGCAGGGCCTTCTAATTTGCCCCTGTGGTTGTCTCACATTAGTTACCTAATAATTACAGACATACTGCTTAGCTCCCACATCCCAGGGGGCCACAGGCAGGTGTTTGTGGCCTGTGTCTCCCTTACACAGCTCCTACCTTCCTGTCAAAAGCAGCCATGCCTCTAAGTCTAAACCATCTCACACTGCTATGGACTGAGTAGCACTGCCCAGATTTCATTTTCTGTTCACCACCTTTTCTTTCTGTGGCCCTGCACAGATTCTGGGTCACAAATACACAGGTGAGTCATTAACCAAAAGCATTTTCCCAAGGCCTTTGCCTGCTGCTTTCATCATCTGGCCCAAGCCACTGGTAGCACACTCAGCTGCAAAGGGAATGGCAGCCCCTGTCATGTCCATAACATTCCTTGGATTCCCTTCAAATCTGCCTGCTCATACCAAGGTGAAAGGTGCAGAGTGACTGAACAAGACAGGGGTGCTGCTCCATGAGCGTGCTGTGGAGGGCAGGTCCCAGGCTTCAAAGGTTACATTTGCATGGAAAGCCAGAAATAGATGAGAGTGATTAGGCCCAGGCAGCACAGCCTCTTTGCTCATGGTCTGTGTGCAGAACACTTGCACAGGGATTACCTGAGAAGGCAGCTCCTCTGGGAGGTCATTTGGATAAACCAAGCTAATTTCTGCTCTAAGTGTGGAAACGAGCTCTGTTGGCATTGGCTCTGGCATTTGGGATTGCAGGAGAGTCACTGATGAATGAACACAAACCTAAGTCAGGCCCCTCCAGCTCCCAGGCCTTCAGAACAAAGGTACCTCCCAGGAGCCCCATAGCCTCCTGCTACAGTTGGAGGGCAAATCTCCTGGAGCAGGGAGGAACAACTGCCAGTTCCCAGCAGCTCCATCCACCTGAAGACTTGCCGAGATTAATGCCAGACTTTGAGAGCACCCCATGGAGTCCTGCCACAGTGATTTCCCCATGTAATTACTGAACATGGATCCTTCCTTTAGCCCCTCAGGATTTGGTCCAGCAGTCAGCTGGTGAGGATCTTTCTTTGGAAGGGTGCATTAGCATCATAGCCCAGGGTAGGACAAGGGCTGGGTTTTGTCTCTGGGTGCTACCGAGGGAAGAATGCCCATGAAAGAGTTTTGGTTGACCCCTAGGAGGTGGGATTTAGTATCACCTTTGCTCCCTCTCCCCTGAACTACCCTGCTCGCCAGTGGAGGTTATTCCAGGGAGTGGATGTTTGTTTCCAGGGAGTATTACTGGCTTTTTGCTCAGCCTTTGCATGTGTGTGGCAACTGAGAGCAGGCTGTAGTGCAGCCACAGAACAATGCACGCCAAGTGTTCCATCTAGTGGTGCCTGGCCATACAGTGTCATGTGCTCTCCTGCTGCCAGAACAGGCTGGGAACCCCACTGCCATCTCACTCTGGGCATCAGGGCTGGCTCACTGACCCCAGCCTGACCAGTGCTTGAAAATCCTTCCTCCTCTGAAGCAGACTGCCTCCTGCCTGGAATGACACTCAGTTGTGATGGAAAGAGGACTTTGAGAGAATATTTTTGGGCCACCTTGTGATTGACTTGTTTCATCCAGCAGTGTTTGTGTGCAGAGCAGATGAACAGACAGGTGTTTTTGCCTCAGCAGTGCATGAACTGGAGACACTGAAAATCCCTGCCCATCATATGGAGAGCCTCTCCTGCTTGCTGTGCTCTCAGTTCTGAGTAAACAGAAGCAAGAATTGCAAGCCCCAGGCCAGAGACTTGCTTTTGCATATGTCTTTCCACTAAATCCTAACAGAAATTAGGATCTCTGGCACATGGTGCAGCACTGCTGTTCCTGGAGTAACCAAACCCCGGGGCCCTCCTTTTCTTTGGCAGGGAAATAGGTGTCAGTGTTTTTGCAAAATGGGTGTGTGCTGTGTGTTCAGACACTGAATAAATCCAAAGCATCTCTGGTGTGAACTCTTCCTTGATGCCTCTGTGTGAGGCACTTGTTCGGTGCAGTTCAAGGTGTTTCAGGCTGGGGCAGGGCGTGAGGAAGACACCAGAGATGAGGCTGCAGCTCTTTTCACTCAGAAGTTTTAAAGAACGCTCATCTGTAGGTAGCTGGGTATCAGAATACAGTACTCCAAATTAGAGATCTCTTTTATGAATGTTCATTGAACAAATATATCCTTATGCAACCTGATGGGCTACTCGGCTTATCTCCAAGGTGGGGAATTTCAGCATTTTCTGTCTCCTCCCAATGTCTTCTTTGTCAGCCATTGCTGACCTGACTCTGCTCCTCAGGAACTGCAGCCATATCCTCTTGTTGTCACCACCTATATGAGCATGGTGACACTGGTAGCAACCAATGTGGCAATGCTTCCTCTCCAACAGGCTGAGCTCATCGGGAGCTTGACCCACAAACTGGAAATCCTGAAGGAAGCCAAAGAGGACCTGCTCGCGGACATTAAGATGAATAATGCTCTTGGAGAGGAGGTGGAGCTGTTGATCAGCACGCTGTGCAAACCCAACGAGTTTGACAAGTACAAGATGTTCATTGGTGATCTGGATAAGGTGGTGAACCTCCTGCTGTCCCTCTCGGGACGCCTGGCCCGCGTGGAGAACATCCTGAGCAGCCTGGGGGACAATGACAACAGCGAGGAACGGGTACGTATGGGCACAGCCCTGGCTTGCTGGGGCGTGGGGCAGCAGCCACCAGCACCACGGCCTTACAGCGACCTCCAGGGGCTGCCAGGAGGGCAGCACGGGACTCTTGGTACTCATGTAGCAACAGTAGCTCAGACATTGTCCCTGGGAATCTTGATCCCCGTTTGTGTAAATGGCTGGGATCTTGCAGCCTTTGTCTGGACACAGAGCAGCTGTGCTGGGGACAGCCACATTTTTACATTTTTGGGGCAGTTTTGAAACCAGATTTTCCTGGTAGTTGTTGCTTTCAGGAGAGGTTTCCTGACTTTATTGGAGCACTTTCTGCCTCCCATTGGCAAGGGCGTTCAGAGTGCAGTTCAGAGGGGTTCGCATTCACTCCATAATGAGGAATTCATCCTCCTCTCCCAGGCTTTTGACTGCACGTCTGGGAGCTTAGCAGCCATCTTCAGAGGTGGCAGGCGTGGTGCTGGGAGGAAGGACAGGGGGATCAGGGGGCATGGTGCTGCTGGTACTGAAGGGCTCTCTCTGGTGTGCAGAGTTCACTGAACGAGAAGCGGAAGCTGCTGGCTGGCCAGCACGAAGATGCCCGGGAGCTAAAGGAGAACCTCGACCGTCGGGAACGGGTGGTCTTGGACATCCTGGGCAACTACCTCTCTGAGGAGCAGCTCCAGGACTACCAGCACTTTGTGAAGATGAAGTCTGCGCTCCTCATAGAGCAGCGGGAGCTCGATGACAAAATCAAACTGGGCCAGGAGCAGCTCAAGTGCCTGATGGAAAGTCTCCCCGCAGACTTCACACCCAGGGATGCAGCAGCAGCAACTGCCCTGGCTGCAGCACTTGCTACCTCCTCCGGGGTGGGTGGTAAAACACCTCCAGCAGCCTCTTCCTCACTCTAACCTGTCCCAGGTGGAGCTGGGATACAGCCCTGCCCGAGTCCCTTTAATCCCAGTACTTGGCAGATGGTTCTCTTCAAAGACAATGGACAGAGACAGGTCTAAACCAAGATTTTAATGAAGGAAAAAAAATAGCAATAATAAAGGTTTTATTTTCCTTTCCTTCCACCTTTGCTTCCTGGAAACTTAAATCAATGTGGAGGGAAATCTCCTCCTCCTGAGATGAGGAAGAATCTCACAGGAATTAAACACATGACCTTTAATAAAAAACATGACCTCCTCTCTTCCCTCCCTTTTCTGCCTACCTGACACCTCATTAAATAATGAAGGATCTAAAAATGAAGCCTTAAAAATAAAACCAACCCGTTTTACTGAACATTATTGATATTTATATTTTTTAAAGAACAAGACAGAATGTGTAAGTTTTTGTACATACTCTAATCAGTTACTTGATTCTACTTTGTTCTGTATGTAGAAAAGACATTTAATTTTGTATTTTGTGAAGTCCTTAACAAAAAGAGGGAACCCCAAAGATAGTCATGCAGTAGCTTGAAACATCTCATCATGGTTTTGTTGCTGTTGTTGTGGTTGTTTTTTAATATAATAAAGGGCTACCAGAAGCAGCTTCACCCTGTTTCAACACATGCTAAAGATACCATTAATTGGCCTCACAAAGGAGATTTTGGCCATGAAAATACAATTTTTTCCTCTTCCGGATCCTTCCTCTGAGTCTGGAATTCAAACATCTTTTGTGGCAACCTGCTTCTCAGGAGTCCAAGCTAGCAGGAAGCAAGGAGTTCACTGCAGGAATGTGGGGGAAATTCTGTCTTTATTTTGAATACTCGTAACTGTGGTTTATGTTTCTGTTGCAGCCTGAAAGATTTCCCTGCAGTGTGACAGGGATCTCTGCTGACATGATTTATAGGTCTTGGGCTGAGTAGAGTTTCAGGGAAACAACGGGGGGAGCTGTTTCAATCCAATCAACACATTTCATTTGCCCTAAAAAAAATATCCTACCCACTGCTGCAGTTCAGTTTATTAGACTTAAAAACACTTTTAATACAGATTCTTTTCTTTTTTGCAGCCACCCTTTCACCTTACCGAAACAACTCACAAAGACATGGTAACTCTGGGAGGTGTTTGTGCATTTTCCATTTAGTGAGTTCTTTCCTGAAAAATACAAGTCCTGCAGTTTATCCCCAGGTCAGAAGAGGCTCCATCCAAACAGAATCTACCTGTTTGCTTCAGGGGGAGCACCTCCAGCAAGTTTGGGGTGGATGAGGCAAGTGCTATGTGTGCTCCCACAGTACACAGAAACATCAGCTAATGAGGCAAGTGGTAGTCACTAATTTTTTATAACAGCTTATATTTTCAGGTGAGAAATGAGTTAAAGCCCCAATTTTTGTGGTAAATGCAGAAGAACTCTCTTTGCACAGTTTTGTTCAAAAATTGGCCTCCTAACTGCAAGGTTTACTGAGTTTGGTAGAAGCACACCTTGATATGTATTTAAAGGTAATTAAACATCAGCCAAGCCTAAAGAGTTACTTCTCAGGCAAAAAGATTTACTTCTTTTACCTCTGGCAAAAAGGGGAGTGGATTCATTGCTCTTTATCTCACCTTACTTTTCTCTTGTGGCTAAGAAACTAGAGGATAATGGAAACCCAGAACTTCCCAGACTGATGCTGTGATTTCATGGGACAGGAATACCAGGGCTAGAATTTTACACTTACTGTCCAGTCCTTGTAAACTTACTGACACATTATCTGCATTTTGGGTCTGGCTACATGAGATTTTTAGAACAGAACCTGTATTGCAGTGGCTGCAGTGGAGAAAGCCAGTACACCAAACATAGTGAGCACAATCTGCTGTGCTACTCCTTCCCCAAAACACATCTCAGAGAAGGGGTTTTTAGCAGCCTGGCCATTTTTGCTAAAAATGAGCCTTATTTTTATAACAGAAACACCCCGTTTGGATATTGGTATGGAGTGCCCTCCATGCCACCCTGACACAGGGGTGACAGCACGGTCTGTACGCGAGCTTGGGTGGCCTCTGTCTGTAGGTGACAATGGGTGGTACTCCTTCCCAAGTCAGTTCATGGTACCTGGGCCAAGCACCTTCTCCAGAGCTGCCTCCAGGTAAGTCATGGAGTGTTGAAGGATCATGTGACAGCCACTGTCAGCTGGCTACAGGTACAGTGGGAAAGTACAGGTCTCCCTTCGGTGACTTGAGGAGAACCCTGGTAAGGACAAAGCAGTTACACTTCTGACACATGGTGCCAGTTCCAGATAAAATCTCCTTGTACAGAACCAATACCATTAGGTTGCATTTGCACATTCGTCAGGAGCAGCCTTTTTCCTGGGTCAGCATCCCTTAAGTTATTACCTCCAGTCAAAGCAGGCCAGCTCTCAGGAAGGCCTCACATGCTTTTAGCAACACGCATGTCATACAAGCGCCAGGAAAATCTAGTCATCCAACTTAAAATTGGCCTTTTTTTATCAGAGCCCTTGGGCAACTGGTGGTCACAAGGAATTCACATCAGATGCTTTCCTCAAGAGTAAATCCAGTAAAGAGTGTTACATACTGTTGGTTGTAAGTTTGCACACAAGATCTTTTATGAAGCTTACCTATAAAATTGGTCAAACCCAGAGCACCACAACAGTTTATGTGTCAGTTTATCCTTCATCTTTACAACTCAGCTGCTGTCATGTTGTTTAGGCTGGTAATTAAGGGAAGCAAGCAAAGCAGACTGAATAGCACTCCATACTCACTCCACATAAATGCTGTGCTTTGCAAAACAGGGAACAGAGCGAGTTTTTCATCAGAAAGCCCCTGCTTTAAATCAGCGTGAGCAAACTGAGGCACACCTAGAGACCCCATCCCAGGTTTCTCCTCCAAGCCAGTGTTTACCTAAGAGCTGTTTATCCCTTTTTACCCCTCCAGAGGGGATGTGTTCCTGACTGTGGCACAGTGTTAAGGCTTGGCTGTGTTCCCACAGGAGTGCTGCTCATGCCTTTGCACATGAACCGAGTGTTGTGCAGCTCTGGTGTGTTACGGGGTTTTTCTACCCATGTGTTACTGAACAATCAGCCTTTGTGTCATGTGGATGTGTTTCTGTAGCCAGCCTTTGTGCATCTTGCTGTGCCTCAGTGCCAAAAACCATGGCAAAAATCTGCTTTCTTCTTGCCTGTTTCAATATGTCAGGGAGATGGGGCCAGCCCGGCTGAGCACCCTCAGACAAACTTGAGAGGGGTGTCAGTGTTGCTCTGCCTGCTTGGGGATTTGGAAAAAGGGCACCATTTCCCTTACACCATATAGGAAACAGAGTACATATGAGCCAGGCAACTTTTTGCTCTGTGATTTGCAGCCTGAGGCCATGGCCTTCTGCTAGGGCTGCACTGAGAAGCAGGGGGACTTCAAATGAGAAAATCTGGCTGTACTTTTAAAATTCTTGTTAATTTTAGCACTAAATGAACTTACAGAACTGAAATGCAAAAGGAAAAAAAAAAAGACATAATTCATCTGGGGAGGGTAAGAGCTGGTGAAAGTGTGATGGAATACTGGAGAAACTGCTCATGAGGTGCTTGTGCTTTTACTGAGGTAAAATAAAACTGTGATTTAAAAAAGAAACAAAGAAAAACCCCCAAACAATTAGAAGAAAACACCACAAAAAAAACCTCAGAGACTCGGAGCAGCTTAGGAAGAATGAAGTTGGAATATGAGAAGCCGTGAGGGGAGTTTTTGGGAGAGAAAGGGGGCCCTGAGCAGAAGTTTCTCATGGCTCTTCCCGCCCGGTTTTTGGCGGGAACCATTTTCTCTCACAACGGGGCCCCCCACCCCCACCATATTAGGGGGCAGCTGAGGGGAGCCCTGTTGGTGAGGGGTTCTGGACACCCAGCCCTCTCCAACACTTCCAAAAACCCCCAAAACCACAGCAAGGCTCACTGCCCGCCCCTCCTGCTGTGTTTTTATGGTCGACACCTGTGCGGCAATCAGGGCTAACGAGGGATAGCTGTGCTGGGGGCACGCCGACAGGAGTCCACACCTGAAGCCTGCTGAGAAAAGGTGAGTAAAGCTGTGGTTTTATGTGGTTTATTTTCTGTTGATGGAGCAGATTGGCAGCATGCAGCTGGTTGGGGGCTTAACGGAGGGAAACACTGCAGTTTGTTGGAAAGCAGGAGCATCACGTGTTTGATTTCCAAAAGGAAGGAGCGTGCTGGCCTGTGGGGAGGGGAGGGTGTCCACGCCATGGGGGTCTCAGCATGTGAGGACTTGCCCTCATCCCTCGGCTCCTGCCCACAGCCCCGACGGGACAGGTACAGGATCTGTACCCCTCTGACCCCAAGGATATCCCACCCTCCCAGCATCCAGTCATGTCCCCAGACCTCCATCACACGCTGGGACAGGGGAATGGTGTAGTTAGGGTTTCCTGTGTGCTGCCCCAGAACAGTTACGAGGTAACGCAGCACAAGGTTAGAAGCTGACTTTGTGAAGTGAGTGGTGAAGTTCCCTTTGGTTTGTAAATGTTGGAGCTGGAGCTGAGGGCACAAAAGAGGAACATGGCAATCACCTCTCACAGAGCTGGCTGGTGTGTTAACTTGTCATTTTGTACGCGGGTGGTTGACTAATTTTGTATGTGTATTGTTTGGAAGAAATGGTCAGGCAATGTTTCACTTGTAAATTCCATGGGAAGCAATCCTGCTGGCTTCTCATGCCTCACCAGAACGTGGGCTGCCCCCTCAGCTTCCCTAGCACCTGGTTCCTGGGTGCACAGTGTCCTCTGACTGTCTTCTGAGGCTGTGACAATCAGTGCCACACACAGGCTTGTGTAGCCACAGTCACTTGGATGGCCTATTTCTGTCGAGTGAAGTTAATGTGAACTCTCAGGGAGAGGTTATTTTCTGAGAAGACAAAGCTGCTGGTCTGTCTTAGCCCTCACTGCTTTCCTAAGTCCTGCGTGAGATTTTAGTTCCTGTCCAATCTATTGCTTCCAAACTCATCTTTTTTTTTTTACAATTGGTTATTTGTTTTCATCTTCCAAGGTGTGAGGTGAAAGCACCTATCATTTCATATGTGTTGATAAAATAATTTAGGTTAGAAAAGACCCTTAAGTTCAAGTGCAGCTGTTAACCTAAAACCACTAAATCTACCACTGCACCCTCAAGTGCCATATCTCCACCTCTTCTAAATACCTGCAGGCATGGTGACTCCACCACTTCCCTGGTGGAGTCCACTGTTCCACTGAAAAAAATTATTCTCACACCCAACCGAGCATCCATGTTATAACACAGCCTCACAGCTGTTTTGTAGGGGGTTTTGAAGTCTCTTTTTCCCTCACTGTAAGAAATAAAACGGTGACTGCCCACTGTGCAGGATTTAAATGCAAAAAAGAAGGAAAACCTGCAGCCTTGAGCCATGTTGTGGTGCTTTCTGCTTCTCCCCACAGCAAGCAGGGCTCAGGGTTCTCCCAGATATCTTGGCATTAGTTCCCTGTGTGGTTCAGGAGAGCACACTTGGCAGGGATAAGCTTCGCTTTCCCATTCACTGTGACCCTCTCCTGTGCATCAGGCCACAGAGTTCTGGCTTTCCCGATGGCTCTAGCAGGAGACAAAGCCTTGTCACCACTCCAGGAGCCAGCCAGGGCACTCTGCATTTACTGGTGTCACTTAGAGGAACAGGATTATTTATAGCTCTTGGATATGGGAGAAAGGACTCAGGCAGCAGGAAATGCTGGCAAAGGGATGCTTCCTTCCTACCCTTTCTCCTGTTTTATCGTCTTCTGAGTGGTAACTGGCAGTGCTAAAAAGCAGGATAAAGCTAATTAATTCTCGTGGAAAGTCTAGGAGGGGGGTGGCCCCCGGGAAGGTGCTGTTTGTACCCTGAGCGCTGTAGTCAGGAATACTTGTGGCTAACCTACCTGGCAATCAGGACTGCCAGCTTAAGGGCAAAAAATGGGATTAGCTTTATTCTTGTCAGTTCTGAGACACGCAGACCTCACCTGACCAGGGCACCCTGGAACAGAGACACATGGAGAGCTGTAAGTTACATCAGGGCCCTTGTCACACACCTGATTGAACTTACCTGCAGCCAGGTAACGTGACAGAGGGGGAAACAAGAAAAAAAAAGTGTTCTTTTCCCCAACTCCCCTCCCCAAATACCCTGCAAAACACAAGAATCCCAAGTCTTACTTGGCAAGGCAAAGCACCAGCAAGACTTGCCTTATCCCTTCCCTAATAAACACATCCTAGCCTCTAAACACTTAGCCTCCTGTCCCATAAACAATGCAGCAGATGCAGGACAGGAATGAATCCCTCCATTATCCATGCCCCTGCCCAGGCTCCTGCTGTCTCTCCTGGGGGTGCCCAACTCCAAGCAGCTGCTGCAGGGCAGGACAGTGTTGCTGACATGAAGGCAGCCTGTCAGCCTCTCCATAAAAAGCCTGGGATGGCTGAAATACTCCACAGAGGGGTATTGCCACACCCAAGCAGCTGGCCGAGCTGCTCAGCTGTTCAAGGAGCAGCCGTGCCTAGATTAGCCAACAGGGATCACATTCCAGCACTGGAGAGCAGCGTTTGGCTAAGAAGACCTCACCTGCAGAGGCTGTTCCTGACTGAGCAGCACTGGGCAGCACAGTCACACAGCCACAGAGCCAAGGCTTCCGGTTCCACACAGCATGCAGGACTTCCTTTCTTTCCATTGGGTCCTCAAATGCCACAGCAGTCCCAGCTCTCTTGGCTCAGCATGACCAGCAGGCTGGGAGGAAGGAGCAGTAGCAGACACACTCCAAGGCATAGCACGAGCAGAGAGGTTGTAAGCAGAAGAGACTCTTTACTAATGTTTTCTTCCTTCTTTGTCTGCCTAACTGCAGTTAGTTGTGTTCAGTACACTCAGGATTAAATGCCCCTGGTAACTTTGTTGGATACAGCCCTTTACCAGGGAAGCATTCCAGACACCCACAGGGTTTGTCCCCCATACCTGACGTGTTTCTCAGCCCCTGATCTTCTCTCTCTGGCAATGTCAACACCTCAAGTCATGAACACTAGGGACAGCCTGGATTCTCTCAAGACCTCATTCCTAAGCTTTCTATCAGGCTTCACTTTTCATTCCACATCTTTTCCCCAGCAAGTGCAGGTAGCCCAGCCTGCCTGCTCTTCCCTGCTTCTCAGGTACACCAGTGCCAGCCTGCCAAGCATGCAACTGCTGAGCATGTTCTGGGAAAGCAAAGCTCTTGGCAAGAGCAAAAGCCATGCCCTGCATTCCCTTTCAGTCCCCCATCCCCAGCAGGGAGCAGCATTTTGTGGTCAGAGACATACACTTGTTCCTGGCTGGGACTAGTCCTACACTTGAGAAACCAGACAGGGACCACTCAGTGTGGCCAGCAGGGTGAATGGAGCAGCTACTGCTGCGGCAGCTTCACTCAGTCAGGCTTTGCCTGGCTCTTGTCTAACTCAGTACCAGCTGCAAGGCTGCAGTGTGAGGAGGAACATGGCTGGATACACATCCCCTCCTTGCCCACCTCCGTAGCGCACACAGGAGCAAGCAGATTAGAGCAGGAAACAGCAGAGGAAGCAGCCATTGCGAGTTTGGGTTTATTTCACTACACAGGGGGCAGAAAACAAAACAAACCAAGCTATAGCTGTTAGCTAAACTTAATGGCTTTGACTTTAAAGTCACCCTCCACAGCCAGGTATTCAATTTTCTCCATGCCCAGGCGATTTGGGAACTTGAACTCTGCCTCAGGCAGCTTCACTGTTGCCTCCGTTTCATCGAAGGAGATGCACATCTGTAGAGAGCCATGAGAAGGAAGGAATGAAGGCTGACACATCACAGCTTCCAGGCTTTGCTCCCTCCCCACTACCTCCACTCTGGGTGCAGGACAGGCGAGGTGGCTCCTGCTGCCAAGGCTGTGCTCAGCAGCTCAGGCTCCTCCCTGCCCAGCAGGAGCATAGAAGGGAGGAAGCTTCTGCAGCCATGGGATGAGATAGACCCAGTCTGAGTCTCACCTCAGTGCTGTTACTGCTCCAAGGGGCACAGTTTCCAACAGCAGCCCAGAGTGGGGCACTCAACACATCTGAGCTGCTGGGCATTGACTTGGGCAGTGCAGCCCTAGACACTTCCTTGGCTTTAGCTGCCAGACTGTTCCCCTGGGGCTCATTCCCCTGTCCATGCCTGCTCCTTCTGCACCGCAGAGACCCTTGGCCCCTCAGTGCCAGGGCGTTGTACACACCTCCAGGGCCTCACCTCAATCTTGTCACCATGCTGGAAGGGAAAGTCAGCCTTCCTGTCCTCCTCCCCCCACATGCCATCCTCCTTGGAATTGCACACGATGGTGTTGACATCGCCGTGACAGTCAAAGCGAGGGTTGAAATGCAGCAGGAGGGTGTTGCTGTCCTTCCCGACATTCACAGCAAACCTGGGGACACAGAGCCAGTGCAGAGGGGGTGCCTGTGCAGCAGCTCCAGCTGCCAGTGCTGACAAGCTGGACACAGCAGGAGCTCTGGCTTCCCCCAGTACCCCATCAATCCATTCGCTACCTCACTCACCCTTTGGCATCAGACTGGATCTTCCCTTTGACCTTGATGCACTCACCAGGCTCAACGTCTAGCTGAGTAACAACCAGTCCCTGCAGGGCCAAACCACAGGAGTTAGTTTATCCCAAGGCAAGGCTTCCAGTCCTGCTTGGGCCAGGGCACAAAGTAGCTCTGTCAGACCCAAACATGAGACAGGGAATGGGGGTCATGGTCAGTTCATTACAGGGTGTTTCTGCCACTGCTCAAGGAGAGGAGCTTTCCTCTGCTCAGTTTGGGGTCTCTCCCGCAGGAGGCAGTCCTCCCCTCCAGTGTGAGCTCTCTATGTCAGCTACAGCTCTTCACCAACTGCTCCAACATGGGTTCCTTTCCACGGGGTCACAGCCTTCTTCGGGCATCCCCTTGCTTCGGCATAGAGTTCTCCCTGGGCTGCAAGTGGATTTCTGCCTGCCTGTTGACGTCCGTGGGCTGCAGAGAGACATCTGCCTAGCCATGGCCTTCAGCACAGGCTGCAGGGTGTTATCACAGAGGCACTCCTGCCATCGCTGATGGGCTCAGCCTTGGCCAGCACTCTGTCTGTCCTGGAGCTGCTGGCCTTGGCTCTTCCTGACCTGGGGGAAGTTTCTGGCAGCTTCTCACAGAAGCCACCCTGGTAGCCACCTCTGCTACCAAAACCTGGCCACACAAGCCCAGTGCAAGAGGTGATTCACCAGCTGCTACAGGAGCAGCGTACTGAGCTCTACTTAACGGTGTGCCGGGTTAGGTAGGGAGGCAAATTGCAAATTAGTTTGCTTGGGCACTGCCCCCCAGCCTCCTGACGCTGTCCTTGCCCTCATGCCTGCTCCCTGCTCTGCCCACACACAGACTGCTGAGGTCAGGGCTCCTCGAGTCACTAAACTGCTTATCCCCACGGCACTAACTCTGCCTCCTGGCTCTGGAATGCAGCCGCCGCGCCCGGGGGGTCTTTCGAGGAAAGGAAAGCTGCGGGGGTAGGGGTGGGTTAGAATACACTGCCAACCTGCTTTCCTCTCCTGTTCCATTAAGAGTTAACCCACTCCTGTACTCAGAAGGCATTTTCCCAGAAGAAAAACACACAGGTTAAGGAGAAAAAGTATAAAGGGTCTTGAAACTTCAGAGTTGCAAATGGACCCAAACCTTTAGACTACTTGAGACTATAAACATTCCTCAACTTCCCCACTTAGATAACATGCTAGAAAAGAGGAGAAGAAATACGACTGATGAGCCCTAACTATTCCTCCCGCAGCCCTCTATCAGCCTTGCATTTCCTCTCAGCTAATCCTCTTCTCCTCCTACCTCTGGCACCACGTCCAAAACCCACAGGCAGCCCAGCCGTAGTCCCAGTCCTGCTTGGCGCAGCACCCCGGCTCGCAGGCAGCACTCACTTTCTCCATGCTGCAGACGCCAGCCCCAGCAGGCAGAGCACCCCGAGCCCCTTCTCCTCCGCACGGAGTGACGCAGCGCTGAGCTCCAGCAGCTGAACTCGCTCGGGCAGGACCATCACATGATCGGGGGGAGGTGAAGAAGGGGATTGATCAATCGCAGCTGTTGGGGCCAGAGCTTCCCAGCCATTGACAGCGGGCAGCGGGAGACCTTTATTGATACTGTTCTTTGCAGGCAGTTTGTGTATGATTTTGAGAACTAGTGATTGTTTGTTTCTGCGTGATCCTAGAAATCCTTATTGTAAGCTCTCCTAGCTGCTATGCAGCGTCTGTTGGCTCCGATCCCAGGAGCCGGAGTGCTGCTCTGTGCTAGGAGCGAGGTGGCCGCTCTTTGTTCGGTGATCTCTCTCTAGAATCGGGGTTGGGAGTCCTCGTGTTCCTGCTGCAAAGTGGTTGCCTCTCTGGATACGGGTGGATGTGTTCTCCCAGCCCAGCCTGGTGCCTGCAAGGAGCCTGGGCTGGCGGGAGACCTTGGGTACAAATCCTCGCTGCTTGCAGTTAAATGAAAGCCAAGGTCTTGCAACAGCCCATGTCAGCATTTGAACAGTGCCTAAAAGGTTAAGGTTGATGGTGTGGGGCTCTAAGTAGAAGTGAGAATTCAGGCTGCGGCTTTGGAAAAGTAGCACGATCTCGCTGGTTCCATTCCAGTTGCAAAAGGCTCCGGAGGGAAAAGAGAAATGCTTTGTTAGGGGAGGAAGAGGCCGGGCAGGGCTGTGTGCAGCCGGCAGGACGGGAGAGGAGGCTGCTATCCCAGAGTGTGCCCAGCGCCTGCCATTCCCCTTTCCTATGCCCCTGGAAAACACCGATCATGATTGCCCCGAGGGTCTGTGCAGGGCAGGGAGGTGAAGGTGGAGCGGCTGCAGTCCTTTGTGGCGCCGTGTCACTGGATCGGCTTGTACCTTTGCACGGGCTTTAGCAGGGTCCTCAGGCCTCTGTGCCTCAGTTTCCCTGAGGCCTGAAGGGATGATCATGACAGGCAGCTTCCCAACCCTGCCTGTAAACCCGCAGTGAGAGCTGCTGTATAAGCGCAGTGTGCTGCTTGCTGACTGAGCCGTGGCCAGCCTGCAAGTCACTTTTGGAAGGGCTGCACGGGACACCTCACAACACAGTGCAGGAATTTATGGCTGGGTGGTGGTGGGAAACACGCTGCCCTGCAGAAAGCTGCTGGAATTTCACTGGAGCTGTTACAGGAACAGCATCCTCACTCCTGATGCCATTCTTTGCCCCGTATATCCCCCCCACCCATTTCAGAACATTCCCGTGGCATTTCAGCAAAGCTGAGCTGCGTTTGAACTAACAAGTCACAAGCTCGGATTGCAGCCCTGTGACTGGGGTGCATAAAAGAGGGCAAAATGCTGACTGAAAGTGCAGCAGGGAAAATCCTGCACATGCTCTCACCTCCAGCTAACTCCCTGGCTGTCCTATGCACACACAAGAGCCACAGTGAAGTCAGGAGTTGGCTGTGGGAGCAGAGTTGCTGCAGGTAGCAAATGCCATGGAGAGCAAGCCCCCTCCACGGACAGTTTGGAGAAATCCCAACTAATTCCACCTTAAGTTAGCCCCATTCTCCAGTGGTGTTAGCTGGGATCACGTGTTAGACAGGCTTTCGGCGCCTGAGTTACTGTGCAGTTGTTCCCCTGGTCGCTGGCACGTGTGAGGGGTTGAGCAAATTCTGTTTGGTCGGTTGGGTTTGTGTATTTGTTTTCCTTTGAGCTCTGAAATCCCTGGAGACTTCTCTCCTCCTATCGGTGCTGGGACCTCTTACTCCCAAAATGCACGTTTCACGTGGGCTGCTCTTCTGGCCTGAAGTTTCCTTCTCTGACTCTTCAGATGGTGAATTACCTTTCTAATAACACACGGAAACTGCACTGTTTGTTTTCCTTGAGTGCTCTGCACTGGCAGTCTGGTTGGTTTAGCAAGCCTTTGGTCTTTTCGATTTAAAGCTCTCCTTGTCGCGATCCCTGTGAAATCAGCAAAGTGTTCATTCTGAGGCTACAATGCTGAGTTGCCCCACTGTCCTGCATCTTTCCCAGGGATTAAGTGGGAGAAAAGTAGTGGGTGCAGTGGGTGTCCTTCCCCTTCAGAGGGCTGGTAGAGGATGGCAGGCTGCAAAGCAAGGCCACAGTGGCCAATCCCACCCACCAGGGGTGATGCCAGCCTACCTGCCCAACGTGAGACAAAGCACACCTTGCACCTCCTGCAGGGAGGGACTCAGTTCCCATGCACCCACGGCAGGCCAGGCAGAGGATTGGGGTGTTTTTCAAAGGCCTGGGGGAGAAAGGAAGAGGCACTGCCCTATGCAAGCCACTCTCACTCGCCAGGTCCACCAGGGGATGTTGTGAGAAGAAACCCTGGGCAGAAGAGCCCAGTGAGCCCTACCTGGGTTGTTAGAGGGACTGCAGTCAGTACAAGCCCTGAGAGAGAGTAGCTGGGGCACAAACAGTGCAAGTCTTCCCATTTCAGGCATTCCAGCTCTCTACATGCTTCTGGGAGAAGAGTGTCACACCCACCTGGCAGCTCTGGCATAAGCAGGGAGAGAAGAGTTATCTCCTCCTCATCCAGAGGTGATGCACAGAGGAGTTTTCGCCTATGGGGAAAATGAAGGCTGGCCTTTCAGGCTTGCTTGTGGGTACAGAGTCCTGCCCAGCACCACGTCTCCAGCCCAAATTCTTCATTCTCCTCTTGGTTTGCACAGCCTGAAGGCAGACAACTGGCCAGTCTGATTTTCTTGTAACTCCCTAGAAATGTCCCAGATTTGCTTCAGAAGCAAGGGGTGCAGCATGCTGAGTGTTACTCTTTTTAATCTCCTGCGAGAAAAAATACACCCTAGCCATTGGCGAAGTCACATCCCTGGCTAATCACTGCTGTCATTAGAAGTGTCTTTCCCCTGGTTTGGGAAGGTCTGAGGACACACCCTGCTGCAGGCTAACTCAGGGACCAGGATGTGACATGGGTTTGTCTTGCACTAAGCCCACACACACTGGTGGTGATTGTTGGTGCTGCACATCCCGAGTTGCTCACGGCTGCAGCTGAGAAAGAGCCCCCACTTCTTGCAGGAAGAGTGAGCAGAAGCTTTCTCCTCTTTGGAAAAGGCATCCAGCCCCAGGGCCAGCACAACAGTTCTGTGTATGCACCACCCTGGGAGGGCACCACTGCTTCAGCCACTGCCCCTCAATCGCTTACACTGACCAAACAGGGAGAAGAACTGCTCCAGTCCAAGGATTGCACTGGTAAAATAATGACAAGAAAAACCCCTCACCCGTTCCTAGGATGAGAGAAAGCTTATGGTTTGCTTTAAGTTAGGGTTTGTTTTTTCACTTTCTTTGGGGAAGATTGTTCTTGTCTCTGTAAGTTCATTCTCAGTTCATCAGGCATAGGCTGCATCTTCCTCTCACACCGTCTTTAGGGAATATTTGTGTCAATACTGTCTGGATGGGATTCTGTCCTCAGCACTAGCCCTGGGTTACTCTTACAACCTAAATATTATTCTGTTACAGCATAACACATATATACATTGTATTTCTATATACACTCACAGGCTGTTTTCTCTCTCTTGGAATATCTGAGGACTTGAACTTAAGCAATCCTCTGTCTACTTCTACTGTTGAAGTGTTTGGTTTTCTCTGTTGCTACCATAGCACATAATTTTGTCTTGTCTGAGAAGTTGCTGCCTTTTTGGTTGGGTAGTCATGACCCCCTGAAGAGTTTAGTTGCACACGTTTTCCCTGGACCCTTGTGCAGAGCTGGCTGAAACAATGCTCTCACTACCATGGTATCTTCCAGCCCTGTGCTATCCTTGGGGGAAACTCTAGGGCTTGGCTGGATACCACGGAGGAATAGAGCCAGACTCCAGGAAGAAGCTTTAGCCTGCTCTTGAAAGACAAAGTGACTCAGGAGCCACAGTCCACTGTGACAGGAGGGTGACAGGCCCTCCCAAAGCCTGCTGGCACTCAGGATCCCAAAGCACTGCCTCAGAGGGAAGTTTGTGCCAGGAAGGTCCAGTCTGCACTGGATACTAGCTGGGGTTCCATGGCCTCATGTCACTACAGCGTTTTTATCCCTGAGGGCTTCCTGATTTCAGCTTTCCCTACGTTAAAAAGGAAGCACCTTTATTCCAGGTTAATTATAAATTAAGTTAATAATAAAGAACTTCTTGCATTAGCTCAAAGTGATGAAAGGAGTTTGCTGATTGTGTCACTGGAATTTAAAGTATGTCTCCTCATTTTATTTCCCTCATTAGCACTGACCCAAGATGATTATCTGTGTGTTTCTCTCATGTGTCAGTGGACTGGATTTAACTAGAGCAAATTGTTAACTACCCAGGAGAAATGGGCCTTTGTTATGTTGGACTCACTTCACTTTGGCACCTCCCTCCTTAACCTTTTAAGTTTGCAGGTGGCAAACACCTCATCACAGAGTTTACCACCACATCTCAAAGGAGCTGTTTGCATTCGTTCCTCACTGGATGTCCCTGCTACTCTAAAATTAAGAATCCAGGTTTGCCTTTCCCTCCTCTTTTCAGGTCACCAAAGATATCAGTCAAGCAGCTGTTGCAGTGGGAACTCCTAGCAGAGCCCACCGGTTAGTGACCCTCCAAGTTTCCTCGAGGTCTGTCAACTCTGGCAGCTCCAAGTACTCCTTTTTCTTAGCAGCACAGCTGTTTACTTTACATCTATGACCACATTGCAAACTTCTGCAACAGGGAACAAACCCTAGAACACTTTTCACCGGGATATCGCAGCAGGATAGCAGCACTTCCCAAGCCTTATATCTCCCTGTGGTCTAGCCCCAGACAATCTGGGTTTGATTTGCACCTCATGATCAGCTGCAAGGGGACTTTTAGGGGGGCTGAAGATGGGGACCTCTGGATTTTCCTATCCCTAACCCACTGAATAAAACCTGTACAGGCCTTGAAGGTGTCCACATGGTGGACAGGAGGTGAGGAAAGTTAAAAGAGAGTGCATCTGTATTGTCCTCCACAGGGTAACTCCAGTGGAGCTGCTTAGCTGGGTCTGGACCCTGTGTGAGTGAAACAAGGTGTCAGTGAAAAAGGATCATCACTGGAGCAAGCCTTCTGGGCAGCTTTCGTGTTGAACTGAGGTGGCTGCACCAGGCTGGGGTTCTAGCCTTTGTTTTGTTTCCTCTTCATAAATCAGCTTTTACCACGTCGTGCCACCCATGAAGTTAAAGCTCCTGAGGTTTTGCCAAGTAACCTGGGATGCTCTTCAGAAAGATTTGCCTCATTCCAGGCCACAGGACTGGATCTGTGTTGTCATAGTAGACACATCTAGGACACAGCAGACACATCCATTACTCCTTTTATATTATCTCCTTAGAACTGTAAGGCTTGATTTTCCTTATGTCACTCTAATTCTGCAAAACCTGCAAGGCACAGGTTTCCCTTGGACTGAAAGACTGTGAAGCAGTGTCTTGTTTTGGGGCTTTGCTCTAACTGGTGGAGGAAAACCCCTCACAGTGACTTTGGACAGGGTGGGACCAGTGTCCACAAAAGCATTTCAGCAACCTTAGGTTAGACTGATTTAGCAGAGCTCTCTTCTAGCCTAACATAGTACATACAGCACGCCAGGATGGCTTAGAAACTCAAGCCATCTGGAGTTCTTTCCCGCAAAAACATGTGTGTGCCAGAATTGGTATCCTTTGAGCCACCCACAGTGAGAAGGGATTGTATTTAAGCTGGCTCAAGTTTCTTGAAGTCAATTTTAGGCAAGAGAAAATTGTCGGCAAGTATTTGGAAAATGCCTTGGAAAGAACATGCTGATTAAAAATGTAACAATCTTTGAAGGAACATTAACGCTATCCATTCTGAGCCACAAGACACTGAAGTGCCATCAAAATGATGACACTTGGGGTGAAGTTCCTTCTCCTTCCTGCCACCTTCTCCCCCAGTGATTTGCCAGCCAGATTTAGGGCTTACCCGAAATGAGTCATGAGGACTCCCTTAGTTCAGCTCTGAACTTCTCTGGCTGTTGAGGTGCAATAAACAAAGAGACACTCAGGTTTAACATTGAAGTGCTTTTATATAGCAACTGTAAAAAAGTATCAAGTGCAGGCAGGGCATTTGATTGTCTCCATTTATTCATGATGGGCCGTTTCACAGGACAGCATCTCATCTGATAGGTAAAGAGGAAAGACCCAGTTAGAAATAGTCACATGCACACACAAATTTGGAAATACTTTTAGAAGTGACAAATCAGTAAGGTTTCTGCTGGAAAGCAAGAGCATCATTCCCAAGCACTGTGGGTAGATCAGAAACCCTGCTCCTAACCCTCCTGAAGGCTGTGGTGATCCTGGCTGGATTCATAAAAGGATTCTGGCCACAGCGTCATGAAACAAGACAGTGGTTCAGAGCCCTGGGCACTGCAGGATGCAAGGAAAAGGGAGGGCAGATGGTATTTGTCACCCTGACAGGAAGGATTGGGAGAGTGTGAGTGATGGCAAAGGCCCCAGCCACGCCTCAGATTCAGGGTTGCACCCTCAGTCCCACGGAGAGCACAAACCTAGCTAGCTGCCTTAATGCAGCCACCAGCACAGCAGCCAGCACTGGTGGCAGGCTCCCCTGACACTCTGCCCTCCCATGGCAAGTGAGAGTCTGCCCAGGGTGTGCTCAGCCCCACAGAGGGAACAGCCTGACAGCTGGGCTGCACGGAATCCCACAGCACCTGGGGAGATCTCAGCCCAAGGACAGGCAAGCTGCATGGCACGCCTGCCAAAGTCTGCGAGATACCAAAATCCAAGGGATGCACCACTGCACCCGCCCTCCCCTTTGGCCACAGGCAGCAGTAGGACTTTGCAGATTTGCCTGATTGCATGGCTGACTCCAGCAGAGACCATCCAGCAGCTAAAAAGTCACCCAACATTGAATCTACAGGCAACCACTATGAGGAACAGCAACCTTGGGCTTCTTGTGACACAGCAACGAGAAACCATGGAGAGAGCAGAGTTGCAAGATCTTTGCTTAAATAATCTACTCAATACTTATAAAGCAACAAGACAAAGAATCCAAATCACATGCAAATAACTCCCGAACTCAAGCATCTGCATTCCCCCCGAGCATGCCACTCAGCATATGACTAAACCAGTTCTAGTGTTTATGCAAAGAAAAATATGTAACTTCCCTTGATTATGCCCATCTGTGCGTCTTAACCTGCAGGTGAGACTGCCAGGCTCAGTGACCTCCTGGAGATGGTATTTATTAAAGCCGCTTGCCTTGAAGCCTCCCTGCCTTGGCAAGAGCATTTCATTCCTCCTTTTTCCCTCAGAAACACTCACGCCACAAGTAGTCAATGAGATGTACAACTCTGTCTGGTGCCGTGCAATGGCTCATCTTTTTGTGGAAACAGATGTGTTTTGATCTATACATACCCTATGTTGTAAAACAGTGCTGCTCATGCCCCCTCTCCAGGAACCAGTCTTTACATGTAGGGATTTCTGATGGGTTGTGCCAGCTTCTTGCGCTTGCTTGAGCCCACAGGTCCTTCTGCCCTGGTACATCCCTTGCCTTTGTCCATGGACTGTAGTGACCAGGACTCAGATGGGGAGAACCCGTACAAGTTAACAGCCTTGTGGCTTATAAACCTCCAGCAGAAAGTACGTTAAAACAAGCGTCAGGCTTTACATTCTCTGTCACTGATGATATGACTCAAGCAGAGCTGGAAACTCAGCTTAAGTATTTTAATACAAGGAAGGAAAAGAGCAAGATTATTTCTTAATGCATTGGACTATTCTACATGCGTTTTCTTATGTAAGAGTTAATCCCCTTGCAGTGTTTGCATTTTACACTCTTCAGTAGTATTCAACACGTGCCCAGCAGAGGTCTTCCTGCCTTCGGGGTGACTTGATGCCACTTGGCATGAGCACAGCTACTGGTAAGGGACCCAGCCTTGCTCAGACACAGGAGGCAACGCAACTTCGGGGGGCCAAACCAGGGTCACAGCACAGAGTCCCACCTTGGTTCCCCAGCCTGCATACATGGGCTGAACCAGGGGCACTGGCATGGCCAGGCAGGGATATGAAGAAATCCACAGTGACAGGCAGGATTTCCCTTGGGTGGAGTCACAGGGAGACCAGAGCTGCAGGAATGGAAGCCAGCAATGGTGCAGGCGAGGGACTGCTGCTGTCCCCAAGCTCAGCACAGCCTGCACTGGAGCCCTGCAGGCTGCAAGTGAGCAGAAGCATTTGCTTTTCCCTTGGCCCTGCTGTCTTCCCTGGCCGCTAGCAGGCTTGCAAACAGCCTGGCTCTGAGGACAAACCCTGCCCTCATCCTTATCAGCTCCCCTCCTTATCAGCTCCCTGTTTTGTTTTAGGGTCACTTTAGATACCATCACCAGGCAGTGCGAGAACCACTGGGGAGATAAGGAGTGTTTGTGGGTGGAGGGAGCACAGCTCTGCATCCCTGTAGCAACAACAGTCCCCATTAAGGCCTGGGAGGTGCTTCTTGTCCTCTCTCAAAGTGAGACTCGAGACCTTCCCATTTCCCTTAAACATTCTCTGCTATTTACCAGTGGCATGCAACTCCCAGGTGGACTTTGGACAACCTGCAATAACACCTGCCCTGTGCTTGGCTGTGCAATGCTATTTGTTCCCTGTGGAATTACTATGGGACTCCCAGTCTGAGACACGCATCAATTCAAATTCTTCTCATTCCCACTTCCACTGAAATATTCTGGACTTCATTAAAGTCTATAAAACCCCTCTTCTGGTATCAAATTCATCAGAACATTCTTTTACTCTAGAGCTGTGACTCAGGAAGGCCAAAAGAAAATATTTAAACCAAGAACTCTCTTTACAGAGGCCCCGCAGCAAGGGGGAAGATGCTGGGACACATCTTGAAGGATTTTGGACCTTGCTTGCCCTGGCAGCATTAGAAATGCAAACTGAGGCCAGTCCACACAGACTGACATGCTTGTGTGAAGGACCTTGCCAGTAGTTTTGATGGGCGTTGCCTTCACAACAGAAACTAGGATTTCCTAAACAATTAATTTTAAATAGCTTGTGGCTTTTGAGCACAGACAGCATGGCTATCACATAGCAACAAAAGCACCCAAAATCTTTATCAGACCCATCTGCCATGAACAGTTTTGTGCTTTCCTCCAGTACCATCAGAGCTAAAAAATCTTAAGAGCAGTGTAAAGATATATTTCACAAACACATTTTGGGTTGCTTATATTTTATGACAGGCTGTACAGTAAGGAAGTCCTGATAGGTATGAGGAGCTTAAGTGCCTTTGCTGAAATCCAATCCAGATTTAAAGTACCATGAGCCTTAGGCTTATTTAAAGCATCCAAAAAGCAGTTTGCTCTACCAGGTCAAATTAACAGCTCTAAGGAAAAAACCAAGCTACACAAGATCGCCCATCTGTGTCTTCAGAGACAAGTATTGCACTATGTGTTTATTTAGGTATTTAACACAATAGTACCTCTGTGCAGAGCTTTTCTTGGTATCCTAAAATATATTTCTTTTAATTAATGGTAAAACACATTTTCTGTGCTTAAGTAGACTCATGGTAGCGATGAAGGGTATTAATTTAACTTAACGAAGAATTCTCCTTTTAGTGCTTCCCAGTGTGACTGAGTTTCCAAAGACAATATTTGTTTTTCCCTGAAAGACTAACAGTCCTCATTTACTGGGAAAATTTAGGCTGTACTGTTAACTGGGGAGGGTTTCTTATTCTAAACCCCTCTCTGCTACCCTGCCATCTGGTGCTACTTGTAGTATATGTAGTCATGAGAAATTCTAACTTTAACAGGATTTAGTAGCAATTGGGATTGTCTCATTACTTGCTAAAAGTGTGCAAGACTTTTTTCTCACTGTGGAGTTGTATACAAACTGTTTAATTCAAATGGCATTTGTCACGGTAGGAAAAAAAAGTGCATTTTGTGTGATGGACTCTTCAGTGTGTTTTGTTTGTTTTGTTTTGTTTTGTTTTTTTAATTCTACAAGTTCCATTTCTCTCTGCTTCATAAAGTGCTGTGATATAAAGGGTGCCCTGGCCACTAGCTTGGGTTTGCAATGTTCTGTGCTCTTGCTCACCTGCTTTGCCCAGGAACACCTTTTTAATTGCACAAAATCCTCTTGGGTTGTTAGAGCTGGGCTCCCACCATTGCTCCGGCCTTTGGTCTTTGTCCAGCGGTGTGAATCCAGGTGAATACCCAGCTATGCTGTGCTGTGCTGTCTCCCCTTAGCCATCAGATGAGTGGGTGTGAAGGTGTGTGCCCTGGGAGCAGGGAGGGCGTGATGAGGGGTTACCTTTGCCAGAGCTCCGTAAGGCTCCGAGTGCTCAGGTTTGACAGCCTGTGCATGGGAACACCCTCCCCCTCTGCAGGATGTGGGCTTTGGAGTACAAAGCAGCTGGTCAGAGATAAGCATGACAGAGCAGATGGGTGGACTTTGTCAGCAGCAGCCACCAGGTGGGAGGTGTGTTTTAAATGCAATGAGAGGGCAGAGTCCTGCTGTGCATTAATCCATGGCGTGTCCTGTGTTTCAGGGCGGTGCAAAGTCGGATGCCTGCACTGGGTGTGAGGCAAGGAGCCACGTCCAGCTGCAGTGAGGAAACAGCAGCGTGCACAGGTGTGGAAGAGCCAGGCAGGCTGACAAGTAAGTAGTAAGGAGCTCAGGAGAACTTGGAAACGGAAATGCTCAGGCTTGATGTGTGTATATCCAGTGGTGGATTACGCCTGGCTCACTGGATCTGTGATGCACCAGGGCAGCAGTGTGATTCCTCCAGGCATGGCTGAGGGAACCCTGCCTCCCACCATGGGCTGGAGATGGGTTTCACCCTGTCCACTGCTTATTTCATCAGCAGAAAACTTGGGAGAATGAGGATTTCTGGAAGTTAAAAGAGTGGCTATTCCCCCAAGCAATGACTGTGTGGTTGTAGGAGCTGTGCAGTATTAGCAATATAAGTGGTCCTAATACTACTAAGGTGATAAACCAGAGTGAATGTACACTGAATCCAGAAGGGAAAGTTTTGAGCTTCCTAACAGTTGCTCTGTAATTTAAAAATTGGAGAAAGCAGCTTATCTGTATCATCTCAATAGGCAAGCAGTGATCACAAAATTAGGTCACAACTTATTTAGTTCAGCAGTCTGACAACACTGTTAGGGAGAGAAAAGATCTCTGAAAAAGATGACAGGCGAGGTCTGAAACAGTGTGCAGGGAAAAAAAGTCCACTTAGGTTTGCGTCACGGAGAAAGGTCAGGGAAAGGCTGTAAGATGAGAATCCCAAGGTAGCACTGTCTTAGCAGCATGGAGGATACAAAGGGGAAAACCTTGTTCTTTGGAAACTGTCTTTAGAGAAAAAATATTTTCCCCCCCACACAGCTTTAGTCAGCTCACAAACTTCTTTCATTTGGGGTTCCTTCTGAGAAGCTCCCTGGACAGGAATGCTCTGGTGGCATGCCTGACATCCCCTGTCAAGAGGTTGCTTTTAGGAGCTTGTGGAAGGCTTTAGGGAGCCCTCTCCCAAGGGAGCCTGGTGCATGATGTGAATAATGGCAATGGCTCTAAAAGTGGTGGGAAAGGCTTCATTGTTTCACCAGGCAGCAGCCACTTTGTGCATTAGTGTGGCCTAGACTGTAAACCCCAGCTGGATTGAAGAGGAAGGGGGATACGCAGGATTCCACCTGCTGTGAGGGAGTCCTGGAGGGCCCTCCAGGTTCTCATGCTGGTGGCTCAGAGGCAAATTCACAGTTGAATTTCTTATGAGTTCAAGTTTGTGTTGTCATCTCAGAGAGGAAAGATCATTGACAGGTTTGCTGAACTCTTTCCCCTGTAAAAGGAGAAAACCAGGCTGGGAAAAGGCTGCAACATTTTGTGGCCCAAGAGTCAGGCAGAGTAGCTTCCCTTCTGCAGGAATGAGTTCCTCCCTCAAATAAACCCCGAGCAAAGTGGAGACCTCAATTAGTGCTTGAGCAAGGACTCGAGGCATTCCCTGGCACGCGTGTTATGCAAGGGTCAGGTTCTGCTGCCCTCGTTCCTGTTCCTCCCCGAAACTGCAGGCATTCACACACATGCCTCAAATGCATGAGCAGTCCCACCTACTGCTCTGGTCTGCCCCAAAGCCTCCCACTGAGGCTGAGGCAGCAGTCCCAGTTTCACTGGTCCTACACCTGGGGTCACCCAGCAGCAGGAGCATCAACCTGGCAGTGATGGATCCCTGCCTCATGTACCTTAGCTCTCTTCCTGCCTCCATAGAGGATCTATAGGAGAGACAGATTAGGTCCAAGATTAACTTCTTGCAATTTTTGACACTTTAGAAGCTCATTCATGCTAAATCAGAGAGCAGAGTATGTTACTGGACCCACACAATCCAATGAGATTCCTAAAGACAATTTGTTTTTTGTAAACTCTGAGGAATTACTCCACTGAACATCTCTTGACTGCACTTGGCCCCCCAGTTCCACCTGTCCCCATCACATAAACATGTAATAAGCAATTTAGGGCTGGGGTCTCTGGGAAGATGCAGCTCTGGTTATGAAACTGCCTTCCCTCTGCATGGTTGGGACCCATACTAGAGCACAGCTCCTTTTCTGCCCAACACAGAATCCTGCTGCGATGCTTTCTGTCCCAAGGCATGGGAACCGGGCTCTAGCCACAACATGGGTACCACTTCCTAATCCTGTGGTGTGAGAAGAGCAACTGGAGGTGCAGGAATGAGGGAGCAGCAAGGGATGCTGCTGGGAGCCCCAGGCAGCTGTGGAGGGGAGCAGGGCTGTGGCCCACCATGGTCTGGTGGGCAAGGTGGCCTGGAAAACACCCTTCCCTAGTGGGGCTCTGCCACTGCTGTCCTCTGCCACAGCCAGTCGCTCTCTGAGGACGCTCGCTGCAAGGCTGGATCTTGATCAGCTGCATTTTTAAAAGAGGGACTCATCCTTAATCTGTTGGGATTAAAAAGGGATGTCGTTTTACTACTCCCTAGAATTTAAGTGGTGTAAACAAGTGTTTTGCAAACCCCAGGACCAACAACAATCTGTCACTGTCAGCAAAAGCAAGCACTCTCCTCTGATTGGGGCCAGACTTGAGCCTCACCCCAAAACCATGGTCCCACTAATGCTGGTGACCGTGGCTGCACGCACCAGCTGGTACTGGCCCTGTGGGCTGCAGAGGACTTGCCTCCCAAGGGGACTGCCTGCTTCCAGCAGAGTTACTGCATACATCCTTTCACTGCTAGAAAACAAGAAATGGGAGGGAGTGCAGAGAAGCTCAGACAACAGTTCATTGGAATAATTTAGAAGTACATTCTTCAATAGGTTCAGTCTCTTTCATAGCTTTTGTTCTGCCTGCGTGGTTTCCCCTCGCAGGGTGGCCACCAAGGTCCCATCTCCACTGGCAGGGGATGCCAGGGAGCTGTCTCAGTCACTGTCGCTGCCAGATTGGTGGGACGCTGCCCCACGGCCGAGCTGTACCCTGAGGCAGGCAGGCAGTGCTGCCCTGCCGGCGGACGGCGAGATCTTGCTGACAGAGGACGTGCTGCGGGCCAGGGGCTGCGTGGGGAACATGATTGTGCCACGGGGTGCCTCCAGGAGCTGCCAGATCTCCCCCGAGGTGGAGCTGCCCAGGTATTCCCACGGCCGGCGCCCACTGGCGTCCCGCACCTGCACCTGGCACCCCAGCTGCAGCACCAGCACCTTGATGACCAGCTGGTGGCCGTGTATGGCAGCCAGGTGCAGCGGCGTGTACCCGCAGCCCGAGCGGGCGTCCACGTCCAGGGCCAGCCCGACCTGCCGCGCCGCCGCTGCCAGCTCCTGCAGGCCCGGCCCGTCGCCGTGCTTGGCCAGCCAGTGAAGGACCGTGAAGCCTGATATGAAGTCCCTCTGCAGGGCCAGCTCAGGCTCTTCCAGAAAGAGCCCCCGCACCTGAGCCCAGGAGCCCGCTGACATTGCCACCAGCCAGGCGTGCTCCCGCTGTCCCAGCGGCACCAAGGGCCCCCGGCTTGCGGCATTCCTAGGGCAGCTCTTGGAGAGCACAGAGCGGGGCTGCCACCCACAGTCATCGTGCAGTGAGAGGGGGGTGCCCTGCACCTCCGACAAAGCGAGCTGGCTCCTGATGCTCCGGAAAACAGGCAGCACTGCCGGGGGCTGGCTCCCTGGGGCTTGGGGCACTGCGGCGCCCTGTGCTGGCAGCAAGGACTGGGATGGGGGTGACCTGGCAAGGGGTGGCTGCGAGGAGCGGGATGGGGGTGGGAGAGTGGCACACTGTGGCAGGGATTGAGGTGGGGGTGACCTGGTGGGGGGCAGGATCCCAGGACCTGATGGCAGTGTCAGGCTTTGGCACGGGTACAGCCGCAGGACTTGAGGTTGGGTTGGTCCCTTGGTAGTCAGACCCCTGGATCCCCTCGGCAAGTCTGGGGATGGCCTGGTGGGGAGCTGCTGCAGGGACCTGGACTGCGATGGGGGCAGCCTGGTGGAGGCGAGCACCTCGGGGCCTGACAAAAGCAGTGGCGATGAGGAGGGGCTGGAAGGAAGTGCCTGCAGGGACCGGGACAGGGGCAGCACCTCCGGGGCGGACAGCAACGGCAAGGATCGGAATGGGGGCAGGTCGGTGCGGGATAACAACGGCCGGGACCGGGATGGCGGCAGGTCGGGGTGGGACAGCGCCCTGGGGCTCGATGGCAACAGCGGGGACTGGATGGGTCCGGCGGCGGGTCGCCTCCCCGGGCTTACTGAGGGCGGTGGGGCTTTCAGCAAGGACATCTCGGTCGCGGGCTGCGGCGGAGACTGGTTATGAGGCAACCTGTAGGGAGGCGGCATCTCCGGGCCCGATGGCAGCGGTGGCGTCCGGGCCCGGGACGGTGTGGCAGAGGGCAGCCCGGCGGCAGGCAGCGGCGGTGATAGGGACCGGGGCGGCACAGCGGGGGACAGCGCCCCAGGGCCCGACGGCAGCGCCGGGGGCCGGGGGAGCGCTGTGCCGCCGGGGCGAAGCGCCCAGGGGCCGGAGGACAGCGGCTGGGTCCGGTACGGAGGCGGCTGCGGGGGCGGAGGCGGGGAGCGGGA
>WEKY01058329.1:224694-295261 GCA_013390045.1 Picathartes gymnocephalus
GCGGGGCCGTGGCGGCAGCGGGCAGCTCCTCCCGGAGCGCCGCGGGCGCGGGGAGGCGGCGGGGGAGGTCCCGGGCTGCGCCCGCCGCGGCTGAGGTGTCGGTGCCTTTCCGCGGGTGTTGGTGCCCCGCCGCTGCCCATGGATGGGAAGAGCCGAGAGCGGGAAGGGCTGTGCCCCGTGCGGGGTGGGCAGCCGGCGGGCGGGACGCGCCCGCGGTCCCCGGGAGGCTGCGGCGGGCTAGGCACGGCAGTCCTGGCGTGGAAGTCTTCCGAAGGGCACGCGTGTCCTGTATTTTCCAGCGTGACCGTTTTTCCTGGGATGAGGTGGCCGGGAGGGTTTTTACGTTCGTGTTGAGAAAGACAAAAGATTTCCCCTTCCCAGGGAGAAAGTTAAAAAAACCCCAAACCCACAAAAACGAAAAGATGCCGGAAAAGAAAAGCAAATCCCTCTTGCATCCAGCTTGCAAAAATGTGAATGAAACTCCACCGTGACCAGACTGAATGCACTTTTATGCATCGTTGGCCGGGGGAGGGAGAGACTTGACCGACTTCCCGGTAACTTTTTCAGTTCTTGGGAGTAACACAGAAGTTGTCCACGAATGGAGGACTTGAATGTGACTCCCTCTCAAAATAAGACAATGGTCTGCCTTCAAGATGTGACCAGGATGAGACAAGTTTCTTTTAGCGTTTATTCTGTGCTTATGGATCTGCGGGGCTGTATGGTTCGTCTGATATGGCAAAGCAAATGTATGGAGATGGGGTTAATGGTGTTACTGGAGGTGGGGAAGTTACCCTACTAAGCAAAATAAGAGCTGATGTTTCTTAACAGAATACCTATAAATTATACCAGCCATTTGTGAAGCTTCTTCTGACATGTTTCCTTGATCTTAACGTCTAAAGCATGCTTGGAAATTGAAGTTAGTTTTTCAGTGTAAGAACATGCATTGAAATCACGTCTTCAGATGGTTTTTTAGGGCAAGCTGAAGGGTCTTGCCAAGCAGAGCCTTTTGGCTTTGTGTGGAGCAGTAACTTTGCAGCATGAATAGGCTCAGGAACGTGGCTTACTGCAAGACGTGATTGCTGTTTGTTCTTGTGGATGTGTTTGGCGCCTTTTTTTTTTTTTTTTTTTTTTTTTGGTTATTATGTTAAACTGGTGCTGCTACCTCTTGGGTTTTTTTGGTTAATCCAAGTCCATGGGCCATCCCAGAACGACATCCACAGAGAGTTTTGCACCAATAAAACCGAATTCCTGTCTCTGCACCGCTGAGTCCAGTCCAGTGGGACTGACTGCAGGATAAAGCATCCCTCAGCATGAGAAACATGTGCGTGTGGGAGAGGGAAGGAGGTGGGTACTCGACTTCCTCGCAAGCAGCTGGTGGGCAGACCCTCCAGTCTCGGGAATCGGCGGGTTTTGGACAAGGGAGTTGTTTTATCTTGGGGTGATAAGAGAAGAAAGGACAGCGGGCTGGCATTCAGGAGATGGTGGGGATGTTCTGTCTTGTGTACCTCCTTATCTAATCCTCTCTGCTCCCACTTTGCATGCTGCTGTTGTGTTGCTGGGAGGCTGGCAGGGAGCTGGAAGGAATAGTTAATTATATGTTAAGGCAAGACTAGTGAACCTTTGCCTTTCCAACTTTCTTACAAAATACGATTAAGTTGAGCTGTGAGTGGCATGCATCTTGTTGGAGGGGAGAATTAAAGGAAGGGGGAAAGAAAAAGGAAAGGAATGAAACCAAAAGCAAGTCAGTTGGAGTTAAAAAGATGATAACATTCCTGAGTCACAACCTTTTACATTCTGGCAGGATATGACATTATGTTAATTGTAAAAGTATGCATAAAAAATAACTTCAGCAAGCTGCTCTGAAGTGTCTGTCTTTAATTGTAGCCGAGCAGGGCGTGTTTTGGTAGGATGGGCGGCTTTCTTTTTAAGGCCCTGATCCCACAGATGTGAAGGCACATGTGTAATGTACTGCCTGTAATTTCATTTGACTTAATGGAGACTGATCTCAGCATGCAAATGTAAAGGCATGTGTAAGCAAAGTTTTGGCAGGATTGGTGCTGGGAGCTGCCATGGGAGCTCTCAGCTGATGAAAGCCATGCCTGTGCTTAAACATGCTGGGAGGATGCTGTGGTCATCTGGCTCGGTGTGAGATAAGCCACTTCCAGTCTAGAAGCTGTTGAGATGTGCTGGATGGGGATACTTTTCTTCCTCTTGGATTAATTCCCAGCATCTTGACCAGTGTTGAATGGTTTCTTAGTAGACCAGAGCATGGAAGAGGGCTCTGGCCTATCTACCCTTCTCTTTAAGTGTTTATCCTAAATGTTTACAGAACCAGAGCTTGGTTGTGTTACAGGAGTGAGACTCATGTTCACTCAGGAATATACATTGGTGTACCCCCCTCTTCAAGTCTAACAAAATCTGGGGGAGAATGGAGCTGGAATGCAGATTTTGCATGGGAACCATAGAAAACATTATCTGAGAGATTAAAACAGCACCGTGTATTCTTCAATCTGTTTTAAAAATACTTGATAATGAGAGACTGCTGGTTTCCATGGAGGGGAGGAAGGAGAGGGAGATGGGAAGGTAGAGCATGGCTGAAGCCTCTGTGCTTTGTCTTAGAGCAGCAGATTTGCTGACACCACCTTTGGAGAGCCACATTCGTGTGTGCTGCTGGGGGCCTCTGTGCCCACTGCCTTGGGACAGGGGATGGGCACCAGGGAAGGAGGTGCCCCATGTTTCTGCATTGCAGGGCTGCAGACTCCTCACAGTGAATGTGGTGGTTCTGTGGGTGTGGGTGGCACTGCTGGGGCTGCTGAGGTGGCCAGGGCACAGCGTTTGGCTGCCTTGCCTGCTGCTGCCAAGTGGGGCTTTGGGGCCAAGCCTGGCTCAGCTGTCTGCACCAAGGAAGCAGCCCTGGGTGCTGCACACAGGACTATTTTAGTTTGTGACCTTTTTGTTTCCTTCATTCACCTCGGTGCCTTGTTTGCAGTAGGAAATTCTTTCAGACAATTCTTGCTGCTCCTGTTGAGGTTAACAATGGTGGGAACCTGCCTCCTCCTTGCTTTTGTTTCAGCACAGCCTTGGTCACGGGGCAGGTTATGTGTCCAGCCCACCACATGCTCAGGACCTCCAGCTTTTCCAGTGTGAATGAGCTGAGCTGGAGTCAGAATCTGATGGAGATACTTGGGAAGTCCTTACTTCGTGTAGGCGAGACGATGGGGAAGCAATTTTAGTGCCTGAGTAAGACCCCTGAAATAATGATGGGGATTGATTAAGTAAGCAACGTGAATCTGAGAAATTAAATATTTACTCAGAGCTGAGGCATGTTTTATACATCCCCTTCCCACCCTTGCAGTCCGTGAGGGAGAGAGAGCTTTCCTGGCTGGTTGTCCACTCTGAAGCCATCTGAAGGTTGTTGCTTCTCTCATGGCCTGTCTCTATGGCTCTTCTTTTTGAGGTGATTCTGAGAGCATGGGCGTGAGGCTGCTCAGTGCTTGCTTGGCAGGAGAGATGCCACGAGCACAGGGTCTTCTGTTGGCTTGGCAAACGCTGCAGCCACATCCAGCCTTGCCCTTGGCAGGGTTTGGCTCTAGGCTTCAGTCTTGTGAGCTACAGGGGCTCTCTCAGGAAGAGACACGGAGGCAGCTTCAACATAGAACAGTTGGATGCAACCAGGTGAGGTAAAAATAAACAAAAAAGCACCTCCCAATAGTACTCAAAGCTTTTTTTAGGTACGCTGTGTAGCTGCCTTCACTTCCAGCTCTGTGAGCAGCTCTCCAGCCTACTGGAGTAAGTGATGCGTAATAATGGTTCAGACAAACACCACGGCACAGGGAGAGTTCAGTGCTGATGCTGCTGGAGGAGGCTCTGGAGCAGAGACAAGGAACCAATTTCAGTGTCTCACTCTCTTAGCTAAGAGCAGCACTAAAATTTACCTCAAATGTTGTTCTTGCGCCATGGAGTGCACGTCCTTGTTTGTGTCCACTATGCAGTGGGAATAAGAGACGCTCCTTTTTGGCTGCTTCGTCCCATCTGGATGCCTTTCGCCATCCTCTACACCATGGTGCCTGGTTTAGACACATGTGGGCCAGGACTTGTGTTGGTAGAACTGTTCCCGTTCACAGCTCCAGCAGGTGTGATGAACGTGAGTGTTAGCAAGGTCCACTTGGCCGTGCATGAAGTGCTGAAGGAAGAGCCACAAGAGGGAAGAACAGCTCCCTGTGGTTTTCCTATAGCAGTACCCAGTGGTTCTGGAAGTTTTCTCCCTCTCTGGAGTGCTCTGCTCATCCCATGTAAGTGGTGGTCTGCTGGCACAAGCTGTAGTCCAAAGGCCATTACTGCCTTTCCTTGGTAGTACGGTGATTTTGCTGAGCTCTGTGATTGATGAGTCTTGAGCTATCTTTGGGACTCCTTGCTTAAGAATACAGGCTGTGCCCATGTTTTTGGTGACATAGTCTTAGGGTCTGAATTTGCAATTAGAGCTCTTGAAGTGTCTTAAAATAGGAAGAAGCTGCATCTTTTCTTACAGGCTTAAGGTTTTTGTTTTCTGTAGTAGCATCCCACATAAGGTGCTGTCAAAGAGCAGACTGCTGCTGTATTTGGGGAGTTGGTGCTTTCTTCCCTCTGAGCTTACAGCTTCTTTAGATCTTTCTATTGTCTAATTGGATTTTCTCTTTCTGGGTTTATTTTCAGATGGGATCTGGCTGCTGGAAATACTTATTGAAGTACTGTAGTTGTGGGTTGTTTCTTTACCAGATCTGCTCATGAATACTTGGCACAAGCTAATAGAAGAAGACTTGGTTTAAAAACACTTTGGTTGTGCCACAGTTGTTGCCCCCGCTTTGCCAGGGGCTCCTGAGAACTGATTCTTGTACACAGCAGTAGTTCTAATATAAATTGTTCCTGGAAATCTGCATGCCTTTCATGTCTTTAATTCAGGAATTATATTAACTTCTCTCACGTGATGGGTGTGGAAGTGAGGAACTGTTTTGACTCCTGAGCGGGACCTTAGTAAACGCTTTGCCGGGTTGTTTTGGGCTGTCTGTGGATCTGAAGGCATTCTGCCAAGTCTAGGTGTTTCACTGGTGCCTTCACTGGGTGCAATGGAATTACAACAGCCTGTGTGAGCAAGAGACTCCACAGAAGTTACTTGTCAGACATGTTGAATGCACCCAGTGTGCAAAATGCTTTGTGTAAGCACGTGAACTTGGCTTGAATTAAGTTTCTGGCAGTCTGGTGGTGGCAGCTCTGTTTTGGTCTGTAGAGGAAGTGAAAGGATCAAGTTGGGTAGATGGCTAGCTTAGTGACCCTGTGAGCCTGTGGCTCCACAGGGCAGCACGGAGAGGGGTGCAATCCAAGAATACAAGAGTGTGAACTGCAGTAGAGGTAGAATTGCAGGGCTGCTTTTAGCCTTCCAGATAGAGTTTCCCACCTGTAGCCACAGACACGTCTTTGCATTTTAACGCACATCTCCCTTCAGCCCCTGTGTCAACCCTTCTCCTCTGATCTGAGACAGCCTGGAAGCTTTTGGCAGCTTTCAGATGAATGAACAATGCCAGGCTGATGGTCCTGGCTTAATTTTTCTAGGACAAAATTTGGCAGGCAACAGACTAGCTTGGAAATGAGAAACTTGCAACCTGGAAAGGTGAAGGTACCAAGTTATGACTGGCACTCATTCCTGGCATCTCCCTGCAGGAACGTGGATTTCCCCACATCGTCTGGATGTGTCTAGGAAGTGTACAGGGTTGCTAGTAAAGAGGTTGTGCATAAATGTAGTTGGGTTTTTCTTTTCTTGCTTCATCTGTGATTAAAGATTTTTCTTTTCTCTGTTTTCTCCTTTAGTTTTAATTGGTAGGATTACATTTCTTGGATATCTACAGAATGAACATAGAAACAGCATGGCTAATGTTATTTCAATAGTCTTTGTTGTTGTTTTGTTCCTAGTTGGAGGTGTCAAGGTGTCAGAAACTGTTGAATTAAATAATTGGAAGCAGTGCTCGTTTATTGTGAGCTTTTACAGCGAGAAGATTAGGTTGTCATACTGTGAGCAGGTATTGCTCCCTGTAAATGCTGGGAGTGATTATAAGGCTTAACGCAGCCATCTGGGACTGAACATATGCACAGTCCTCAAATCTTCATGTCAAGGCCCCAAGAGGAGCAGGGATTTTGTGATATCGTCTGGTGACAAATCACACCACTCCACCACCACATCCATTGGCTGCTGCTTTTTCCTCCTTCAAATCTGTTTCGTGTCCAGGTTGGCCTATGGCAGGCCTCATTATGCCTTTGCTTTTTTGGGCAGTCAGAGTTCTGAGCTCTGAGATTTTTTTGCCTGAGTGTAAGCACAAGGGTTTGGATGCTAGAGGTGGGGGAAAAAAAAGTAATTTTTCAAATCTTGTTTCAGCAGTTTATCTAGAGCTTCCCATAATTCTGGCCAGGTAACTCAACTCTCTGCTACTGTGGTTTGTTTTTTTTTTTTTAGTAGAAGAAACAACCAATCAATCATCGTGCCTTTGTTAACCTATAGAATCAGAAGATCAAGATTTTCAGTTACATTTGAAAAGGGTCTTGTTGGTTTCCTGTATCTTGTATGTAATTTCCAAGCCAAGAGAAATCCCTAGCGCTTTTAAATGAATGCTTTTCTGCCACAAGCTGTCTTTTATCACAGAAAATGCCAGCCTTGTCTCATTCTGTTTCATCTACCTCATTAATATTAAATACATGGTACTTTAATATGGCAGCTGGAGCAAAGGCAGGGAATTTCAGCTAATATCTGACAATGGCAAGCTGAGATTAAAAGATATCAGAGTGCTGTCGCTATATATAAAGTAACTGGCATTTTTCAGGAGCATTTGACCTAATTTATGTCAGTTCTTTTCTCCCCCTGCTCCCTTAAATCTTTCCATCTTCGAGTGAGCCCTTGCATGCTCCTGCCTTTCTCGCAGGACTGGCTCAGTCTTGTGGGAGAGGGAAGGGTTTGGTGATGGCAGCACAAGTCCCTGGTGTCCAGTGGAGGCAGAAAGTGTCCCTAGATCTGGGAACTGTTTAATTCTGGGGAGAGCCTTCATGGAAGAAGTGTGGACTTGGGTCAGCTCTTCAGTGAAGCTGTGGTAAACTCTCCTGATGCTCTGAATTACCAAGAACCTGGCTGAAAGTAAAAAAAAAAACCAAACAACTTTTCAGAAAAATAGCTCTGGGAGGCACAGTTGATGGTCACTGAACAATTGGAAGGATTCACGTTGGTTTCTGATACATGATTGAGTAGTGCTGTCAGGGGACCTTGGGTTGTGTGTTTCCAGGTAGCTGAATATTCACCCAGCTGGAAAGCACTCCTGCTACTCAGCATTTGGAGTTGGGCGATTATTAATTAATTATTAGAGCAGTAATTACCAGAGCCACTTGGGATTAGGGCTTGTGTGGCTGACATGCTGCAAGTGTTTCGGCCTCTGATTTGGAGTGTGCTCTTGGGCAAATGCCTTTGTCTTGGCGTGTCTTTGTTTTCTGCGTGCGTGCGTAAAGCAGGAGGTAATTCTCTGCCTTGTTTTGTGAGGTGCTAGGCTGTGCTCAGTGAATTACTAGCGCACCACAGTCACCTCTGCAGACCTTGCCCTGTTGCACCACATTGACTGAACTCTTGTGGCACAGAGGCATTACCAGATTCATGCTTTTAATTAAAACTGCCTTCAAGAAAATAACTATTCAAATAGGGTAATATGCAAGTGGTGTTTTCAAGGAGATGTAACAATAAGGAGGAAGGGTTTAGAGGTGAGCAGTAACTCTGACCTTGTTTCTCTGGGTTTACGTGAATGCAATTGAGGGCAATTGTCACACAGAGCATTCCTCAGAGATACTTAATTTCTCTGGTGTAGGCCAGAACCGTTTAAACACGAAGCCAGAGGTGTTTTGTTGCTTAAACGAAACATTATTTGCAATTGTGGGTTGCCATGTGGCTCTTGTCTGTTACTGAACGCAGCTACGTTTCCTCTAGGTTTGGCCTTGCCAGGAATGGAGCTTGGAAAAGCATATTTTTTCCAGTGGGATGTACTTTACCAGATTTTGATAAAACCTAAGGAAAGCAGCATTTTTTCATAACCTAACCAAGTAACCTGATGATTTCTTCCAGTGGGTTGAGCCAGAAAGCCAGAAGTATAAATCCAGTCTAGCTGTGATACAGTTTACATGCTGTCCTGGTTTCAGTTTGAAGGGGAACTATAAAGTTCACACGGGCTAGAAAATGTTTCTGGCACGAAGTAGATGGTTGGTCCCTATGTAAAATAGATGGTAAGGAGTCCCAGGGGAACGGCGTGTGGATTTTGTCAGTATCCACACGGTGGTAAATGTATCTTTTTCTGAACTGTGTGTGCTGAAACATCTTGGCGATTGGAAGCTGCTCAGGGCTGCATCCTGCTATTCCCGTGTTGGTGCCGTGCCTTGCAGAGGAGGATTGTGGCCCAGCATCTAGAGTTCAGCGGTGCTGGGTGGAAGGAAGGAGGATGGATGGCTGCATGTGTGCCTTCCTCCTGGGTACTGTGTGAGTAGGAAGGTTGTGACAGCCCACTCTTGAGGTTTATGCTCCAGTTGGCACCCTCAGGGGCTACTGAGTGGCCTGAGAAAATGTGAATTAAGACATCAAGCGCCGGAGGAAGGGCTGCTCCAGCCTGCGCTGGCTCTCCTGGGTTTGGCATGCGCTGCCGGCCAGGTGCAGGCACGGGCTCCTGGGCTGTGCTGGTGTGTGACGTGGGAGCCCTCATGCTGCATGGACAGACCCAGCTCCTTCTCTTGGACAGCTGTGGCAGGAAGAGCTGGGCATTAGCCTTCCTCTTTGAAAGCTTCCCGAATTCCTCAGCAGGTATTTATCTGTCAGACCCCAGCTGCTCTGGGATATGAGCAACCCAGGCAGGGCTGCTTGTGGCTTCGTGCATCACCTCCTGCTTTGAGCAATGTGGAGGTGGAGACTGCCATCTTAATAAAGAGTATGCAGCAGCAGATCCCTCGCTTTGGTATCTCATTAAATAGCTCGAGCCAAGGGCAAAAACGTGCACTGCACATGGGAATTGTGCCCCAGTTTTGGGATAGATGGGTCTGCAGCACTTGGAGTTACAGAGCATGTCAGAGCAAGAAGCTCCTTCACGTGAACTAATCTTCCCTAGACCTCTGCAGGAAGTGCTTGCTTGGAGCAGGCTTAATTTGCCTTGGGGTGCGTTTGTCTTCCCAAATCCTTAAGTTTGACTCCATAAATTTGCGACAGGATTTACCTGCTCTGTCAGCCTGTCTTTACAGCCGGGCTGCTGCAGGAGCTGCTCATCTGTCACAGTCGTTCTCTCTCTGCACGGGACTCGAGCTCAGCTGCTGTGTGCTGGCACAGCGACTCGGCCAGGCTGAACAGCCCGGGGCTTTGCTAGTGGAGGGATACCTGACGTGCCCTACTGCCTGTCCTGGTGCTTCCAGGGAAAGAGAGGAGTTGAAGGGAAAAAGGGGATGAGCATAGAAAGCTACAGTGTAAAGTAACCGCAGGATGTGCAAGCTAATGGAAAATCCTCTTGCTTATTGTTGTTATTGAGAGAAACAGCCTTGCAAAATGATCCGTTCCAGAAACTGTCCTTGAGCTATGGATTTTTATGGAGCAGTGCATATACGTATCATCTACACTCATAAGGTTGCAAGACTTTGGATTGTGTTTAACCTGACTGTTCTGGAGAAATCCGAGCAGCTGGACTGTCCAGGAGCATAGTACTCCAGAGAATGCAGTTCGCTGGCTTTAGGGGTGTAAGGGAGAATAACACTGAAAGTGTGGATTTCACTGGATTAACACTGCTCTGTTACAAGCAGTGGCATGGGTTGCTACAGCACAAGTCTTGACAGGAGGGCAGAAATTAAAATTAAATATGACTCCAACTGCTTCTGCTTTCTCTTCGAGGTGCAGACATGACTGGGGTGGGCAGTCAAAGCAGAATGTGGTGACCAACGTTAATTAATCCGTGGGGTTGGATAGTGGCTCCAGTTTAACCTTCTAGCAGGACTGCTCCAACAGCTAATGGATATTGCAGCAGCTTGCGCATGGAATAATTTATGAATTTGGAAGAACACAATTCCAGAGAATGTGGGTGAATGCCAGTGGTTTGCAAACCTCTGCCAATGGTCTTGTGAGCGGCGGGTTGCTGTGGGAAAAATAACATTGGATTAGCACAGGGTAATGTTTGGAAGTGTCCCACTTAGCTCCTAAAGCCTGGCCCTCGTGCAGAGCTGCGCCGCGCTCTCGGCAGGACACTCCAAAGTACCAGAAATGCATTAAATATGCATCTGCTGCATGCACTGAACAAGAATTGGGGAGCAGCACAGGGACATGTCTTTAGCTACAGGCTTTTCCCAAGCAGCTGTAGCAGCATCTTTGTTGTTTGGGAGGACAGTTTCCTTGTTCCAGATAATTGGACTGTCTGGGCACATGCCAGATCCCTTGATCTTGCAGCTCCCAGGGCAGCTGAGTCCCACTGCAGACCTGTCCCCTGGCTCGGGAGCTGGCGTTGGGCGCCTTTTCTGCAGCCGAAGGAATGAGCACCTTTCCTCGGCACCAGGCTCTGGAGCCGGACGTGAACCCAGCAGCACTCCCGGCCTCTTTCCAGCTTTTCAGGCTCCTGCTTTTAATTAAACTGTCGCGACACTGGGACAGCCGGCGGATGACCGAGATACCAGAAGCCAAAGGTCCGGCTCACAAAGGTGTTTGGGAGCATCGGAATGCGGATGGGAAGCCTTTGACAGCGCATAGGGCGGGATTGGTGCCTGCCTCCCACTAATGGTGGTTTATTTGCTCTCTGCTCATCCATTGGCTCTGTGGCAGGGCTGAAAACATCTGAGGTTTTAATAACAAAGTGTATCTTCACAACTGAGGGGAATCTTAGGCGATAGCTACCCCTTTGCAAGCCTTCACTCTGCAGAAGTTGATGTGCACCACTTACCTGTGAGGATCCTTGTGGATCTGAGATGATTACAGAAGGCTCCAAGGAGATTTGCTGTACTTGATCTGTGTTACCTGGCATTTCTTTGCTCTTTATGCCTCTAAGCTCGGTCACATGATAGAGCAGTGCTTGCCTCCAAGCAGCTGCCTGCCTGCTGGATAACTTGTTCTCCTCATGGAGCTTATGCCATTGCCAGCCATGAAAACATCTTCCCTCACTCTTCCTGGCCAAGTGTTGCTTCTACTGTGTGTGTAAAGGACTGCTTACTGTCTCTCTTGTTACAAATGCCCATTGTTCCAGTGGACAGGTTGAAATGCAATGTAACCCTCAGATGTTCTGGAGATTTGACACATACCACGAGCTCACTGAACATGCAGCTCTGCCAGAGACTGTGTTGGGATGGAGAACTTGGGAAGAAGCAGCAGCTAGGGGAAGTCTGCTTCTGGAACTAATGTGGGCGGAACACATGAAACACAGAGTTGATAGTAGGGTTTGGATCAAGTGCTTGGAATTATTTGTAAGTCCGAAGAGAATTTTATCGTTACAGGATGCATTTAATTAGTATCTGGAATGTAGCCAGTAAGGTAGGTTTGTGTATATAAGGACTGTTAGTACTTTCCTTTAGAAATTGTTGTTTTCTACGTGTAGATGTTCAAATAATAGTTAGTGTTAATGAAACTTAGCAACAGCCAAAAGGAAAATGGTTTTCTCTTGCTTATTTCCTTGTGCTGTACATTTAAACACTGTTCCCATTGTTGGGGTTTTTTGTTTGGGCTATGTGTGTCCCTTTTTCTTGAGCAGAAAGCAAAATTGTTCACCAACAAAAGCTAAGCTTATGGAAACATCTGCTTGGCTAAAGGTTCAGGGGCTGGAAGCATCTGAACCTGCTTATATGAGGGGACTTGGGGGTGTCACTGGAGCCTCCAAAGCCCTTGCAGTGAGGAAGGAGGAAAAGGGTGACTGTACAGGTTTGGGCTTTAGTAACAGCCGTTGATGAAGGGGGGTGTGGGGAGGTTTTTCCATATGCAATGACTTATGCCAGTTTTGCATCTGACTTTATTTGCATTATTAGGATTACACTAATAAATCTGCTCTAAACCTGCTTGAAATCCCTGATGCTGTCACACTGGCATTTGCCAGCGCTGTACACACTGCCTCTTGCCGGGATCCAGCCCTGGGGTGGAAGCTGTGCTCACACAGCTCGGGAGCCTGCTGCATCCACCCAGCTGTGGCCTCATTGGCTTTACAATAAATTCCCACTTGCAGCAATGACATTTTTTATTTTCTTCCCTGGGAATTCCTGCCTTAGTTATAGAGGTGTTTGGAAAAGAGGAACCTGCAAAAGAACCTTGTCAGACAAGCCTGATGTTGGGTATTACTGCCTGTAATTGAGGGGAAAATCCTTCCCTACTGCACGGAGTTCCCAGGCTTATCTCCTGTGGAAAAACCCTCTTCTTGTAGGGTGATGGTGCTGCCTTTGGAGGCCACCATGGGCTTTGGATTTCCTTGCTGGTGTGTTTGCAGGGGAGGCTGAGGATGTGTTCTGGAAAGGACAGAGATGGGCAGCTGCTGGAGGGAGGGAGTTTGGCTGCGTCAGAGAGAGACCTTGGTGGCCTGTGCTGCGGTGGGCACTTGTTTTGTCACGTCCTTCACACTGTGTTACTTTGTCACCAGCAGCTGGAATGCAGGGAAAGCATTATCCCTTTTCAGGGGTGGGGAGAAACAAGATAAACTCCAGAACACAGGCGTCGGGCAGTGTGGGACTCTTGATGCTTCTGGGAGTTGGTTTAAATCTCTGGAATGAAAGGTTTGTCTCTCCAACTCAAAAACTGGAGCTGTAAAGCTCATCCTTGTATTCCTTGCGAGTAGAGAGTTAATCCTTTCTTCTGGTGCTGTAAATGTTTATTTAGCCATGCATTTATGGAGTTCAGACTTGGAATGTATGTTGGGCAACTGCCGGTGTCCTGTCCAGGGACTCTTTATGACTTGGAGCATCACCAGGATTGTAGTGGCCATGACACTTCTTTGTGGTCCTGCCCCTTAGCAAGTGATGGATATGGAGAGGACTGTGGGAACATTCCTGTCTGTGGGCTGCGTGTGAAAAATATGTTTTGTCTTGCACTGACTATCCACTCCAGAAATGTGAAGTTTCTGTAGCAGTTATCAGTGCAGCAAAACACAAGGAGGATAAAAAACCTGATGTGGGGTGGCCTTCTAGTCCCATCTCCTCCTGACAATCCCAGTGTTACAACTGTGCTGCAGACCTAGATCAGATGTCCTTTTCTCTGGAAGAGTTCTGGCCAGTATAGTTTTTTGGAAAGACAAAACATAGTCTTTCAAGGTAACCACAAAAATTTGGAGTTAGTGAGGTGGAGAGAAGGAAGTCAGTTGAAATATAGAATTGCTCCTATTCATAAAAATTTTAGTATTGGCTTTCCCTGTTCAGGGCAGGGAAACCAGGACTTGCTGAAGGTTATTGCTTTGAGTCAGTTGAGAGCTCAAAGTCTATGGACTAATATTTCCAAAACTGTCAGCCAAATGATTGAGTAAACCTTCACCTTTTCCTCTGCGTGCAGATTCAGTCCAACTTAATTCCACTTCAGTTCTTGCCGAAGATGAAAAAGTGTGTGATAAGGCAAACAGTATTTGTAATTTTTGATATTTGTTGATTGCTGACCTTTTCTTATTCATGTTATAGGACTTCTGTGGCACCCTGGAAGAGCTCTGTGTGCCATAAGGGGCTTTGTGTGTTCTGTTTCCCTTTTCGAAGCAGATGTGAGGGCTGTGACTCAACACTCAGCATATTAGACCATGCCATGAACTCATTCAAAGCTGCTTCCCTTGCTTTGTTGTTGTTTTCTGGTTACTTGATCAGAACCACACTCAAGTGTTCCTGTTGCTGGTGAGACTGGTAATGCTGGACTTGGCTAAACCCAAGATGTTTTCTCTGGCCTTTTGCTTAACAACCTTAGTGCTGTATATGCACATGCACGTTGCACATGAATTTAAGAAGAGCTGGTCTGATCCAGCTCTTTTCAATCCAATTGATACTGGATTGACACTTCCTTGGTAATGCTGGACCAGTAAAGTTTCCCTGGGGAATTCCTGTGTGTATCTAGCACTGATTTGGGCTCTCAAAGCCCTGGTTGAGATTTTCCAAGGAGCTGGGTGATGATTAGTGTGAGGTTAGGACTCGTTTATACTCACTGCTGAGGTGCCTGGGCATGGGATAAGCTGTGCGTGTATGTCCATCTGTGTTACCTCAGGATTTAGGCGTGAAGACAACTGCTGTGATAAATCTGAACTGTTTAGTGCAGGTTCAAGAGAAGTGGTAAATAAATGATCTGAAACTCTGTGCTTTGATAGGCACAGCTCTGGTGCCCTGCTTGGGAACTGGGTCTGTGCAGACACTGGCAGCATGTCCGTGTGCCGGGCAGCCACGGTGTCCCCCAGCTGCCTCTGAGCAAGCCAGTGGGGCATAGTATTAACATGAATCCTACTTTTGAGTCCCAGGGATAATTCATTATCCAGGGCACGATCTGGGGCACCTTCCAGTCCTGGGGCTTGTTGAGTAGGAGCTGACAAAACGTGCCCTTGAAGTGCAGCTGCACCTTTTCAGGAAGGAACACATGGGGTTAAGGAACAGCTCTGCTGGGCTGTGCCTTTGCCACCTCAGGGAAAGCTGCTGCTTTTTGTGTCCCAGCAGCCCTTAATTTGAGTCAGGTATTGGAACAGTGCTGCCTTGCTACAGCTTTGTAAGCAAGCCCTTTGGGCTGCTTTCCTTTCTCAGAATCCTTCTTTTGCTCTGGTTTTGTTCACAACCCTAACTGGACTGGAGTTGGTGGAAGCCTGGGGAAGGCTGGAGGAACACCTGGCAATGGGGTCACATGCTCTATTGCCAGGTTTGTCTTAATTCTATCTTTTTGTGCCTGGGAGCACTGTCCCAGAGAGCTCCCTGCAAATGGTCTCTCTGCGGGTGTAACTGGAGTCTTGCCGAGTTCACATATCATCCTTCCCTCTGTGTCAGGTCCCATGTCGGGCTGTGCCTCCAGCTTTTAGCAAAGTATGGATCCAATGACTTAACGGCCCGTGGTGCAGCTGTTTCAAGGCTATTTTAAGAGCATGGCAGTGAAACACAGAAAGAAATGGCTGTTGGGTTTTTCCTCTCTGCTGCCTTGCTGCACTGTATCTGTATCTGTAGTGGTGCGGGACTGTGCAGCCAGAAGGGCTGGAAAAGGGCAAAGAACTGAAAGAGAGAAAAGTATTTCTGATGGCCATATAGCAGCATGCCCTCCTGCTGTCTCCCAGCTGGCTTCTGTCCTGATGGGAGTTGTTTTTAACTCTCAAGGTGACAGGTTCTCATGTCTATCAAAGACTGGACCTTCTCCGGTCCTCGCTGGTGTCAGCTGTCCTGGAGTCAGGCTGCACTTGAGTGTCGTGTCACTGTGCAGCGTTTCAGTCAGAGCTCACGTGAAGGAACCTCCAGCTCTCTCCCCTCTGCCTGGCTGAGGGGCTGGCTGGGGATGCTGAAAGGGGTAGGTTTGCCTTTCCCTGTGTGCGCCATTGCAGAAGACAAAGGGCAGGGGAACCGCAATAAACCGCGCGCTGCCTTCTGAAGCAGGAGTGGAGCGGGTCGGCATGGGGAGCTGGCACTAAGCAGCAGCTCCCATTTTATTCCCTCAGACTCGCATAGGCACTCGGAGAGGGAGTTGCACGTCAGGAGAGAGATTGGCCAGAGAAGCAGAGAGCATCTGGTTCTCATTGGGCTCTGCCTTTGGATGGTCTTCATTCTTGTTGTCACATTATGTCTTTTTTTCCCCCCCTCCTTCCTTCCTCTCTCGTTTTTTCTTTTCTTTTTTTTTTTTTTCCCCTCTTCAGTGAGTTTACAGGCCTTGCTGGAATGCACATATGGTCCTTATCATCCCTGAAGTCCGGCTTTTTTTTTTTTTTTTTTCTTTTGCTGGTTAGCAGTTTGTGACATCAGGGGCTGTTAGAAGCATTAGTCACTTTTACTCCAAACAGAATGGTCCGTGGTTTTTGGAAACCTATGGAGGAAAATGTCTTTTATGTCAGTTCTTGGCATACATGGAACTTGTGCTGACCTTTAGCCAAACATTTTGCCTGAAGACAAATGCTCGTTCTCACTCTCTGCAGCCACTCCTGAATTGTCAGATTTTGCTGACTTCCCTCTTTCCAGAAGAGCGCAACTCTACCCTTTTCCCACCGTGCTCCTGCCTAGTTCCTGCAGCTTGCCAATGTAAGCAGTTCCCCTCGCTTCCCTGCCGGCGTGCCCCAGAGGCGCGGGAGCAGCGGCTGGATGGGCTGCAGGCAGCGAGCGTGTCCTTGCCGTGTGGCAGGCACTGACACTCGCAGTTGCAAGCACTGGAAACCAGGATATTTGGTGCTGCACGTCCAAGGGAGGTGGGCCTTGTGCTTCCCATCCCCTGTGGAATCCGTGCTGGGGGAGCTGGCATTGGGGCACGCTGGCTTTTCCTCTGGCAGGCTCGGTGTGTGTGGGCCAGTTTGTGATGCCTGCTCGCTGTTCCCTCTGTCATCCCGCCCTCCATTTAGGGAGCCAGCCCTGGAGAGAGCATCACTCCTGTGTGTTGCTGCCTGTGCCTGTTGAAGCGTGTCCAGCATCACCCATCTGGGGGCGTCTGCTCGGGGAAGCCCCTGGCTTGGTCTCACTGGCAGCCTCCCTTGGCTGCTGATTCCCAGATCCATGAGATTTCATCTGTAGAGCAATATTTTCTGCAAGGGGAGGGGCAGCACGAGTCACACCTGCCCTTCCCCATCTGCTGCTGTCCTGTGTTTTGTTGGTCAAGTTGCTTCCAGCCTTCCTCCCACAAAATAATCTTTTCTGCCGTCCTGACTCTTGGGGATTAAAAGGAAAATCCAGTATATTCAGGGAGAGCCTTTTTGTGTTCCCTGTGACCTCCCTGTTTAATGAGCAAGGGAGCCAACTGTGGCATAGCTCTGCTGGCAGCATTCCTTCTTACTGGGAGTAGAGACCTGGCTCCTTGCTATTGTTGTAGACGTTGCTGGAGGGCTGGGGCAGGGGACTGGTGAGAGGCTGTGTGTCCCTAAGCAGCTGCAGCTGGTGCCAGCTTTTATCCAGGAAGATCAAGATGGTTTCCTGCAGTCCATCCCTCAGGGACAATAGCTGCAGCAGTGAGTCACTGTGGGTTGGTGGCAGGGAGGGAGGCACAGATCTTCATGGTTTGATTGACACATTAATGTACAGGATGAGAGCATGCCTTCCACAGGGGTCTAATCTCCCTGTTGATAGAAAAGGGGAAAAAAAGAAAGGAAAGGGGAAGAAAAACAATGAAGGACCTCCCAGACTTGAGTATGTTGTGCAGGCATCTGCCCGAGCCTGCAACCAGCCAGCAGCAGCACGGAGCCAGGAACTCCCCCTCCTCTGCTGGTGACACTGATGGTTATCTTACCCTGAAACAACAGCCAAGATGTCCTTCCTCTCTTTATGAACTGATTAACTGATGGATTGCTATCAGCCCTTTTCTTCTGGCATCCCTGCATGCCAGGGAGGGGGAGGGAGTTGTTCTTGCTTTCCATGTTCTCCCCATACTATTCATAAATTCTCGTGTCCAACAGTTCAGGGTTTGACCATCCCTTAACCCTGTACAAGTAAGGGGAGCAGAATTATGGGTGCTGTTTCAAGGAACAGGGAGCTTGGCTCTGGCATAGACACTGGGAATACTTGGTGCCCTGCTGGCAGGGACACCAGCTCTTGGGTTTAACTCTGAGAGGGTTAGATCTATCTCTTGCTGACTGCTCTTTGCATCTGTGATTGCTGCTCTTGCCTGAGCTGCTTTTTTTATCTGAGCAGACTAAACTATCCCTGAGGTCCCTGGCTTTGGATGCAGCATCTCAGATGGTTTGACCTAGTAATGGGTCAAAAATGTTGCTGGTCTGAGCTGCTGACAACAATAAAAGCTTTTAGAATTTATTAAAGGTGCCTCCTAAATCGTGTGGCCTCAAGTAACTAAACACTTGCTTCATATTTGGGGTTGAGCTCAATATTTTGCATACCAGCCTTTTTCCCCTCTTGAATTTGAGGCTGGTTTTTGTTTTCTTTAACTCTTGGGAGGCCGTGTGAAGCTGACCCCCAGCCGCCGGCAGCAGCGGGCCGGGAGGGGCCCAAGGGGAATGTTTTGCCAGCAGCCTTAAAGCAAAAGGGGCTCAGCCAGGAGCTTGCCTGGATTGGGGAATAGCTGCCATCGTGGTTAAGTCCTGAACACGGAGAGCAGACTGGAGCCTGGGACGTTAAATGCTGGTGTCCTTGTGGAACTTTCTGCTTGGCCTTTTGGGAGTGGGGTGTTTTTCCTGCCCAGGAGAGGTGCACCTTTGCTTTATCTCCAGTCAGCTGCCAGACACTTTGGGAAGCATAAGGACACAGCTCTGCTTTGTGCTGCCTCCGGAGGAGTGACACGGGACCCACTTTTATCAGCTGCCCATCCACACACAGACCTACTGTTCCTGACTCCAGTGAGGAGAATAACTTTCCCTTTATTCCTGCTGGCTCTGCCAAGCCACTGTGGCTTGGGAGGAATGAGCTGACTCTCCTTGCACGTGCCTCATCAGCTGAATTGTTTTATATAGCATCACTGATTCCCGTCCAGGCAAACCCACTGTTTGCCACAGAGTATCCATTACACCGTTGGTGGACCTGTGAAACCGTTGCCACCAGGAGCTACTTTGAATAAAAACAAATCTAAAAGAGCCTTGACGGGGTTCTGAGGCTGCAAACCCGTTCTTGTCTTTTGCAAGGCGTTTTTTTCCCCCCCCTTAAAATGAAGAGCAGTGGGATGTGGGTTCCTGACAGTCAATCTATAGTGATGGTGGGTAGTAGATGCTGTGCCTCTGGGGGCCTGTCTCTGCTTAACTTACCCTTTCCCTTCCCCTGCTGCAGTTAAAACCAGCAGCTGTGATAACAGCAGCTCAGAGATTGTTGTTGATCCAAGAAATATTGACTGCGGGATGCCTCGTAGGGCTCTCTGCAAAGAGAAGTCAAGTGATCAGCATCTTTCCCAAGAAATCAAACATTTATTTGTACATGTTACTCCGTAGTTTTTGTAGGGGTTAGCACATTGCTCTGGACGTTCAGAATCACTTCCTGCTCATCGATGGCATGGGAAGAGGGAGGGAAGCGATGCCCTGTAATGTGAGGTTCAGTGAAGGAGACGTGACTGCCTTAAGGAAGAGTTTAAAAATACAGACTGCTTTTGGGCTGTCTTAAGCTCTCTGATACGTGAGAACATCCAGACACCCAAGTCTAGCAGCACATCTGGTGCAAACTGGCTGATCTCTGCAGGAGTCTGTGGAGCTGCAGTTTTAGCCATGCTGATCTGGGAGCAAGGAGAGGTGCTTGCCAACCAGTTACTCCTTTGGTGTGCTTGTAAGAGGTCAGTACTTCAGACACTGCCACTTGTCTGTGGTTACCAAGGCATCTCCCAGGACTGTGTTTCTGTGAGTGACTCCTGAAGAAGTTGTTTTAGTCCAGCAGGATGTTTAGGTGCAGTTCTGGGGAAGGAGAGGAATTGTGCTGTGCTCATCTGAGAGGAAATCAGGGATGCACTTGGCAAGAATGCAGTGAGGCAGGGTGATGAGATGCCTTTCCACTTGGGCTGAAGCACCTGAGCAGCACTGCCGGCTTCCTCTGGAAGAGGAGCCATATGGCAGGAGGAGTAAATCCCTGCTTGTAGCATTCGCATGGCTTGTTGGTGTATACAGAGGCTCTGTGGTTGAGCAGGAGCCATGCCAGCCTCTGACTGCTCTTCAGCCGAAGGGAAGGGCCCAGTTCTTGGTGGGATGACTCAGCTGGGATCAAACCCAGCCCACTGACTGTGCTCTGGGGCTTGTGATGGCAGTTCACAGCTGGAGAGGCAGGGCCATCTGACTTAGCATCCCCTTGTTGCTCCAACACTTCTGCTTTGCCAGACCGAAAGCGTGAATCACTTGCCTGCTCTGCTGCTGATACCCTGAGCAATCAGGCTTGTTGCTCTCCAGCAGAGGCTTCCTTTCCTTGTTGATAAAGCTGTAAAGCTGTCCCCTTGAAGAGGTGAAAGCCAGAGCAGAGGCCTGGCTGCAGTGGTAAGTGGTTATGCAGCGTGTGCACCTCTTTCTTCTGGGGAGAAGCAGCTCCCCCAAAAATGTGTCAGCTTTCCAACGGCATCTGCAGAACTGGCTTTGTTTGTGTGTGGAGGAGAGATTTAGAAATCTAGTTCCTTTGGCTCTCCTGCCTTCTCCAGAGTGTGTATCTGTGGGCCTTGTGCAGAACTGCAGCTATTTTCTGTGTCTGCTGTACTCAGGGAGATGCGCTGCATCCTGGGAACACTGAGGGAGGTGGATGCTTGGGTTTGTGTTTCATCTCTGCCTGTGCCTCAGGCCTCTGATCTTTTCACGAGTGTCTTGATGTTTTGAGCAGATATCAGGCTACTCTTGTCTCCTGTTGTGCAGCACAGCCTATGAAAAATACTTGGCATTGCAAAGTGCAGAGAGAGTTTTTTGTTTATTCCACTGTTGATGTTTGCCACTTGCAGGGGGAAAAAAAAAAAAAAAAAAGGAAGGGGAGGGAAATAAACCGGAGAAGATCTGCTGCAAAAATAACTGACACAGATGCGAGAGATGAGTCGAACTCCTGTTCCTGCTGAGCAACTGATGATGAGGCAGTACTTGCTTTCCTAAAATATATCAGGGAAAGAGATACTGGTGCTGTGCTGAGAAATGTTCAACACTCACCACTTTGTGTGAAGCCTGTGAGTCATGGGCACTTACTGCTTTCCGGGATCTGCTCTGAGCTCCCTTCACTTGAGCATAAACCCAAGCCCACCGGTTTTTAAAAGATACTAATGTTACCTGTAGTTAATTTAACGCATTCAAGCCATACATCAATCCCAGCGCCTTTTCCAGGGAAATCCCAGTTGGGGGTGAATGAGGTGATGGTCTGTCTGGGTGGTTTTTCTTTACCCAGCCTCAGTGAAGGAGGTGGCATCTCTTAATCACCTTAAGGTTCTGAGGTGTGGTGCTGGTTGAGTGCTCCCAGCACACCGAGGGACGGAGGTGAACAGGCTGGTAAATTGGCATTTGCCTACAGACGAGCCTGTTTTAGATGGTAAGAGATGGCTCATGTATCTAGCACAGGTGTCTGCAAGGCAGAAAGGAGCCGTTTGCCCAGACTCCTGGCACCGACTGAGACATTTTCACTTGGAGATGTTGCTTTTCTCAGGGAATTTTTGTATTTCTTTAGGTCTGAGTTTATTTTCATCAACACTCAGCCCAGATGTAACTCATTTCTCCCTGCAATTGGAGGCTGGTCTGTTATGTTTTGAGGCTGGAAGTGGAGCTGCTCAGCAATTGTGCAGAGAGTGGGAAGTCCTCCTCTGCTTTTGGTTGTTAACAACCAAGGAGTTGTCCATGTCTGGGCCAAAGCCCACTGATTTTGTGGAAAGAAGCTGGTGCTTCCAGTATCTTTGAACCCGGCTGAGGCTGCCCATGACTGTAATTTATTGTGGCCTTGGTGGAGTAGCTCCATTGGAAGGGTTTGGGTTTGGAGAAAGGTTAGTATTTTCCAAATTAAGGACAACAAACTCTAGGAGAAAAATGCTGTAAAATAACAGCAGAGCTGCTCTAGGTCTACCAAGTATATGGGGGTGTTTCTGTTTGCTTGTTTTACTGTGCTCAGGACCTTGGCATAACTGTGACTTGCCAGGGAAGAGGTAACTGGGCCAGCTTGTTTTTCCAAGCTTCTCTGTGGCTTGCCGTGCAGCTTCTGTGGGAAGGTCCCAAATACAATCTGGGGGTTGTTTCAAACCTCCCTTCTGCAAGGTCTGTGCTGCCCCCTTGCCCTCCATGGAACAGTTTTGGGGTGCTGGATGTAGTCAGCTCAACCCCCGAGCAGCCGAGAAGGAGAGGGGGTCCCGAGGGGTGACTGGCACCTCTGGGCAGCCTGGCCTGGCTTCTTTCCCTGCTGAGGACATGCAGAGGTCACGCAGGAAACGCTGGGAACGGTGCCCTGCTTCCTCACCTCATGTCAGATGAAGTTATTTGTATACCAAGGCGTGGCAGAGCAGCATGCTTGCTTCATTCCCTTCCTGTCAAAGCCTGGAAAAGCTGGAAAGAGTTTTAGCTGGAAAGAGTTGTATCTGGCTCTAGTGGCACAGTTGCTGTCTGAGCTGTGTCCTGCTGTGGCCATACTGGAGGGTTGCAGGAGAAGGGCAAGAGTGTTGGCATTTGCTCTGTAGTCCTGGGAGGACAGAGCAAGTTTGAGAGCTGCTCCTTCCCTTTGGCACACTGAGCTAAGGAGAGCACCACCTTGGCTCTCTGCTCGCCTACACAGGTGTCTGTCAGGAATAGCTTTCAGAGTGGCAAGCAGGGACATACCGTAACTTGTGCCACTCCTCAGTGTTGCTTCTTGAGAGAGCCAGCCTCACTGGGAAGTTTGGGGAATTTCCCAGGCTGCTGGGGAAGTTCTGAAGTGGAAGGTTGTCTGTTTTCTGCTGTGCAGTGGACACGGAGTGGGCAGCCTCAGCTGCTTCACCAAGTAAACACGAACCGGTCAGCTCGCAGCTCTGACTGTGTTCCACTCTCTTTTCCAGGTGTCTGCCCAAATTATCTTAGGATAATCTTAGGGATACGGGATGTTGGGGCCTCAGAAACAGCATTTGGGTGTTGCAAATTGGTAAAGAATCATGGTTTATTGGTGACAGGCATGGAGAACCAGTGTGGTGGTGTTTGCCTGCCTTGGGGTTGGGGACATTTTAGCTCCTGCACCCCTCTGCAGAGGTGGATAGAAGGAAAAGGAGAGTGCGTTTGGGAGGAAAACCTGACACAGATCCTGCGTCCTGAAAGCCTCTGTGTCCTTAAGGCAATTCTGACAGGACTTCTTCCCTGACAGGGGTGTTGCAACCCTGCTAAATGCTTTTCTTCTGGGTCTTACAGAATGATGACCTCAGGAACCTGTCCCTGTCTGGCCATGTGGGCTTTGACAGCCTCCCAGACCAGCTGGTCAACAAGTCAACGTCGCAGGGCTTCTGCTTCAACATCCTGTGTGTGGGTAGGTCACCCTGCCGGGCCCTCAGGGGACATGGCCCCACATTCACACCTCCTCCCTCTGCCCAGGGCAGGGCTGAGCCGCTGTGGACCACACTGGCAGGGAAGTGACATTTGTCTTCCCAGAGCTGCTCCACAGTGAAATCTAGTATTCCTCTTTCCCCTTTCTCTGCCCTGTCCTCCGAATCAAAGCATGGAAATTTCTAGCTGTTAAAATCTATCCCTTTGATCATCCAGTGGTTCTGCTTTCCCCAAAGGCTGCCCGTAAGGAAACTGAGTGAACTTGGGAACTAAATGTATTTTTAAAAGGATGTTAACGTAAATCTGCTTTTCTCTGGGTTGGGTGTGGAGGCTGTTTCTCACCAAATTGCATTCCTTCCCTTCCAGGCTTTGCCTGTCTCCTTACATTCTTAGCTTCTCCAGTTGGAAACGATGCCATTTTTAGTCTTCAGATGATGTACTGGAGAACAACGCCTGTCACCTGTCCTCTGCTGTATTTAATCTGCAAGTTGGTTTTATAGCCTGAGTTGCTTTTCCCAAATTGTTCAGAGGGTGAAATACAAGGAGGCAACACCTTCTCTTGGCTGTAGGAAGGTAGCTGCTGTCTTGGTACTCTGTGGATACTCCGCAGTTGGAAATCCATTGCTCAGCCCCAGAGAGCTGTGAGCTAAGCCAGCTTTGGCTTGTCAACGAACCCAGAATCTGGTTCTGTAAATGGACAAAACCGCTGGGTTTTTCTTTTAGCTTGGCAGTGCAGGCTGCAAACATCATCTTTCCATTCATTGTTCATTTCAGCCTCCAAGAGGGGAGTGTTGTCCCTTCTAATTAGTTACATTAATTAGCTGGAAAAACCCCACAACCCTCTGACTGTGATTTTTCTACAGCAAATTGAGAATTTCTGTGAGCTGCCTGAAAAGAAATCTGGCAAACTCGACTCCTCTCTGTAGCTTTGCTTGTGAAAGGAGGAGATAAGAGAACAGTTGCACTTCTGCACACTCGAGCTCCCAATCCTCACGTGACTCTTGTAGCAGCATGAAACCATTTCAATCCAGCAGGGAGCAGCCCGATTAGCAGGCAGCTCTTTGATCAAAATGGCATAAATTAATTGCCTTTCTCTCTTGCAGTAAATATGCCTTTCTTAGCGTGACTTAATATGTCTCCATTAGCAATTTGATCCACCTCTTTTTTTTCTTGTGAAATGTGCCTGTCCACCGATTTTCACCCCATATTAAAGTTCCACACAAACCGGTGCAGTTGGCCAAGGAACAGAAATCTCACCCTTGAAAAAAATTATTGTTTAAAATTGTGATTTGAGAGAGGACATGATTAACTTTGGTGTTGTAATGTGAGACTTCTGATTTGGATATGGAATGCTGCAGAGCCTATCTGGCACAGCACGCAGCACTTCATGTCGGGAGCTCCCTAAAATTCGCAGCTTCAGCCACGGGCAGTCCGTGCCATCAGTTTAGGCCTTGGCTTTCCATGTGAGGTGCCTCAGCCCACCCCTGCTCACAGCATGGGTAGCAATAGCTGTTTGAGATTGTAATTACAAAACAAACACTTTTGACTGAAAAATGGGATTTAGGCTAATGATTTCATCCATGTTACTAATTGCACTGGGGATTAGTGAAAATCTAATAGTTTAAAAAGTTGATATTTAAGCAGTGTGCTTTTCTTTTTTTTTTTTTTTAGGGACTCTGTATATATTTCTCTGTCTCAGATTTTTATTGTCTTAAGTTGCACTGTGGGTTTTAGATGATCTTCCTGAGACAACAAAACTGCCTTAAAAAGGCCGAAACAAAACCAGGAATCAGACATGGAGCTCAGAGAATTTATAACTTGCTACCATAAGGAAAGTTCCTGGGTCAGTCCTGGGGCACTGCTAAAGGTGGGGACTGTCTCCGGTGACATCTGTTCCCGCGGGGATTATATTGCTTAGCGATGTGCCTGTAGTCTAATTCCACTGCTACCCAAGCGGAACAACTCCTTAACCTGGTGGATGTGCCAGAGCAAGAGGCAAGGGAGAGCAGCGGCACCATCCTGACACTTCTCTGTCTGCTCAGGTGAAACTGGCATCGGCAAGTCAACGCTGATGGACACTCTGTTCAACACCAAGTTCGAGGGCGAGCCCGCCACGCACAACGAGCCCGGCGTGAGGTTGAAAGCGCGGAGTTACGAGCTCCAGGAGAGCAACGTCCGCCTGAAGCTGACCATTGTGGACACGGTGGGGTTTGGCGATCAGATCAACAAGGATGACAGGTAAGCTGAGGTCTGCCGGGAGAGAAATCCTGGCGCTGATGTGCTCCGAGGTCTCCGGGGCCTCACTCTGTGGGCAGCAGGTCCCTCGCTGTTCTGGGGGTGTTTCCCAATCCCAGAAGCGATGCAGCTCCTGCCCAACCCTGTGGAGAGAAGGGCAGGCCCAGGGCAGCAGGGCTTAGGGAGACCTTTTGTTCTGCTGTGTGCTGGCACACATATGGCTGTGGTGGGTGGGATTTGCTCTGTGCTCCTGGTTTGACGGTTCCCAGTCCTCCTTTGCTCCACTTTTTTTGCAGGGCTTTCTCTAATATTTCTCCCAATGTGTGAGGCCTTACTGCTTTCATTGCACATCTCTGAGGTTTTCAGGGTCTCGTGGTCAGAGACAGAATTTCCATAAGCCAAGAGACCAGAGCAGCAGTCATTTTACAGACCCTCCTAGTGATATCCATGAAGCTGCCCTTGGTGGAGGGGGAACACGTGGAACAGCTTTCTTTCCAGAAACACAAACAGTTAATTTGAATAAGGACATGTTACACTGCATGAGCTGCTTTTTCTCCAGCAAAATGATCCCATCAAAGTCCATGAAGGGTGCAGTTGTCTTCTGAGCTTTGCTCACAGCCTTCAGTTCCTGAAAAGTCCCTCTTATCTTGTGACTCTCCCTTCCCTCCTTTAAGATGAGATTTTGGACAAGCTAGAGGGTAGGTCACGATTTCATGTTTAAATTTTTCTATGTTAGATGATATCCAGTGAGACTGGCAGAGCAGCAGCTCAGACCTTAATCGGAGAGACTGTCAAAGGTGTTGTTTTTCAGAGTAGCAGTCTTGTGTGGTTTCCATGTACCTAAAATCCAGGGGTGTCATGCCTGTTAGGCTTTCCTGTGCACCACGTGGAAATGCACTCTTGTGAAGGAGGGACTGTAGGTTGGTGGGGAGGGCCCGGTACCATACAGAGCCCCCCTGAAGCTTCCTGAGTGTCCATCTGTGGCCTGCGTGGTTCCAGCAGCCAATTCCCTGGTTTTCTCTGTGCCTTGTCTCTCCAGCTACAAGCCTATAGTAGAATACATCGATGCACAGTTTGAAGCCTACCTGCAGGAAGAGCTGAAGATCAAGCGATCCCTGTTCAACTACCACGACACACGGATCCACGCCTGCCTGTATTTCATTGCTCCCACCGGACACTCACTCAAGTCCCTGGACTTGGTCACCATGAAGAAGCTCGACAGTAAGGTACTTGCTGCCTGTGTCACCACGGCCCTGTAGTGCTTTCATTGTCTTGCCATCTGCTCAGGAAAATGTCTGGGTTTACTAGTGGAGAATTGCAGACAAAAAGCATGAGAAGTGTACCTTGGGCAAGCTGCTGTGACGGGTCATTGTTCTGCTTCGCATGCTGCAGAGATTTATTGAGAGTTTGGCTCCTACTCTTTTCCAGCTCTACCTCGGGTAGGGAACTTGGCCACGTGCTCCCCAGCTAATCTTTAAAGTCAATAAAGACAGTTCAGGTCATCTTTCTAATCAGTGAAAAAGAAATGGAAGTGCTCTGTCTGCTCGCTCTGACCACATCCAGCTAGACAAAAACAGTGATTTGATCTGTTGTGGCAAATGTAGTGGTGGTCTAGCTGTAATGTCATAAACAAGAATCTGAATAAATATGTTACTTGGCATCTGCTTTTCCAGGTACCCTCATGGGCTTGGTTTAAACTATGGTTCAAAGGGGATTTCACCTCTTCTAGGAAAAATAACTGAGGCACAAATGTAGAGCCTGAGTAGCTAAACTGAGCCTTCTCTGTGCCCCTTTCCATCATGATTAAGCAATTTGAATCCGTTCACTGTGCACCTCTGGCTCATTGGATCCTGATTCTGCAGGACATCAATGATGACAGTGGTTCTTTGTTTCCTAGAGAGGCCAATCGATTGGGTTTTATGTGGTGATGGAGAAGGTTCCCTGCCCTATTCAACTGAAAATAAGGTTATGGAGATTTATCCCAAGTGAGCTAATTGACATTCCTGTTCTATCTTTTGGCCAAGGGAGATTTAATAACTCCAAACAGAATTAAGTGATGTAATAGAGGAGGATTTTCAAGTACTGTAGTTAAAATGCCTCCATATAGGTCAATACCACTGTTATCCTCAGTACGATTTCTGTCTGCTGTTGCAGGGAAAAGCAAACCTGCAAGATCAAAAGCAGAAACTGTCCCTCTGGAGGGAGGAAAAAGGGAAAGAAGGCAGGATCTTTATCCCTGTCTAGGGAAGAGAGTCAGTAACTCATCTTTCATCTCAGAGCTGTGCAGGGAGGAGTGAAGCCTGGTCCTGCAGTGCAGCGGTGTCTGGGGGCACATGAGGGCACACAGGTGGGGGAGGCGTGCCTGTGTTACTGCCAGCCCCTGTCCTGCGTGTCCCAGGGCTGGATGGGGATCACCTGCTTCCACCTCCGTGGGCTGACAGCAGCTCTGCTGCCCCTGCGGTGTCCCTGGGGACACCCCCCGGGCCCGGGCCTGTGACAGGCTGTTGTCTGAGCATGGCTCCCACAGTGATCCAGCCCTCTGCAGTGCCAGGGGATGTGCAGAGATGGTCATTTCCTTTCTTACTTTTTGGAGCAGCTCGTAATAATCTATGACAGCATTTCCTGTCCAGCCAGCTCGGATGAGGAGGGGAGTACGACAGGACAGGAAATAGCATGTTGCCAAATTGCATTTGACTTCTTTCTAAGGCTGTCATCAGTACTGCCTGGAAATCCTGTTTGAGGTGGTGCTGCTGGCAGCAGCAGCCCCAGGAAAGTTCATCTGCTGGGGGTGCTGGCTGGTGGCACTTTAGGGCTGTTGCTGCATGTCCTGCTCTGTCCTCTCCCGGTGACACAACCTGTGCAGTCCTGTATATGGAGGTGCTGTCCTGTCTTGCAGGTGAACATCATCCCCATCATTGCCAAGGCTGACACCATTGCAAAGAACGAGTTGCACAAGTTCAAGAGTAAAATCATGAGCGAGCTGGTCAGCAACGGCGTCCAGATCTACCAGTTCCCTACCGACGAGGAGACGGTGGCTGAGATCAATGCCACCATGAGTGTATGTTACCTGGGGGGGTTCCTGCCCTTGCTTTCCCTGGGCCTGTCCTTGATGGCCATGCCGTGTCTTACTTGGCTTTAAAACTGCAATCTAAGCATGGGCATCAGCCTGGTCAGAAGGCTTTTGTGGGCTGGAGATACCTGGTCTGATGCGTTTCCTTGTGTGATAAACACCTCTCCCCTGCTGCCATTTTCATATCCTTCCCCTGTTGCAGTATTCCTATCTTGGGAAAGGAAGAGGATGGGAGGCAGGGCCCCGAAGTGGTCAGGACAGAGAGCTGAGGTTTGACTTTCCTGTCCCAAACGACCACTTGTTGCTTAGTGGGGGTGACTCATTCCCTGCCGCCTTTGTTTCGGTTTCCGGTGGGAGCGGGGCACCGGCACTGATGTTCCAGCTCTCTGCAGCGCCCGTGGCCATCAGCAGCTCTGGCTTCCACCTCCTCCCCTGCCTCTAGCAGTGGGGTGGGAGTTGAGGGCACTCAGGGCTAGACCAGACCAAACATTTTAGTGGGGGTTACCACGGGAAGCAGCTGTCTGCTGTGCCCCTGACTCGGGGTGCAAAGGGAAGAACCTGAGCTCAGGGCTGCTGGCAGTGAGGTGTTGATTGGCCCCAAGAGGATGTGCCAGTCCTAAAGCAAGTGCACTCAGATTAAGCTATTTCCTTGCTACTTGAAGGCTGTTGTGAGTTTTCATGCTCAACTGCTTGTAGAGGGGCAATTATCTCATCCAGCTGGATATTAGACCCTCTCCAAAGCTCCCTATTGCCTCTCTTCCCTGTCTGTGCTGTTCTGAGCAGGGAGAAGCTGATACGGAGAAGGGATGTGGCTCTACCAGGGTGCATTGTGTGCGGTGTTCTGCCTTCCTCAAGTGCATCCCAGCTGCTGGGAAACCCCTTTGCCAGATAGTCCCATCTCCTCTGCCCTGACATCTTCCCCTCGCACCCAGCCTGTAACCACAGCTTGGCTGACACAGCTCCCGCTCCCAGAACTTGCACCCAGCCCCTTTGGATGGTGTCAAGGCAGGGAGAGTTCCACAGGGCTGGGCTGGCAGCAGCCACACTTCTGGGAGTAGATCCCAGATTGCTGCCACCACACCCACAGAGAGACCTGGACACAGCGGAGCTCCATGACTCAGACGTGTCAGCCCAGGGCTGGGTCAGCTCCGCTCTTCCCCTTGCTCACAGCTTTGCGCTTTTTAAGAGGAAGCATTAGCAGTTCTTTGTAGCAGCAAAATCCCCCTGAATTTTGAGCCTATCTTCCTTGAGAGGATGTATTTTATTTTCCTTTTTATTGTTTCACGGTTCTTTTTTTCTCAGTATTCAAATTCAGTTCCAGTTTCTAAGACTTGTTCTGTGCTTAAGACAGTAGTGCTTTGTAATGGAATGGAAAATATGTACATATCTTGTATTTTTAGGACTTCAGAATTTTGGGCTTGAAGTCTGATCAGGTTTCTCATCCAGATTGTCCTGTTGCTCTTCCTAAAACACCGGACGAATTGCAAAGGCGTTTAAACAACCTAAATCTAGCAGAGCTGCCCCAGTAAACAGCTTTCTTGAGAAACAATCCCTGGCAAGGCAGCAAAGGAAATTCCCGGCCTCACTGTCCCTTTCCTTTTGTAGGTCCACCTTCCTTTTGCCGTGGTTGGCAGCACCGAAGAAGTGAAGATTGGCAACAAGATGGCGAAAGCCAGGCAGTACCCCTGGGGTGTCGTGCAGGGTACGTTACCCAAGGCACAGACCAGGCCTTCTCATCTTCCCCGTTCCGTTCCAAGATACTTTGATCTCTGGATGGCCCTTACTGAAATCTGGCTTGAGAAAGCACAGCTGAGGTCTCAACATGGACATTCTGGACATGGAGCCAAAAGCTCCTTCCTGCAGGAGGGCAGAGTTTGGCCAGGGCACTGTTTGCAGCCCAGGCTTTACTGAAGCTGCCAAAAATACAGAGCTGATCCGTGCTTTCCAACGAGCGCTGAGAAGTACAGGATTGAGATGGTGATGGTCTCCTTGTGCCTTTAGTTGTGTATCCCATTGGGGAACGGCCCAGGAAGCTGCAGGGGAGCATTCATAGTGCAATTCTGCAAAACTCTCTGGCTTCTCAGTAATACCAGCTGACCCTGAAGCAGCTTCAGAGACTTCAGCTGTATACCCCAGAGGGTAATAGTGAGAAAAACAGTTAGGAAAGAAGCTGATGTGTGTTTGGAAAGACTTGGAGTTGACCTGTACCCTGCTGGGTTCTTGCTGTTCCCAGAAAAGTAGGACCAGATAGTTTGAGATTCAGTTTAGACTTTGCTTGTGTGAACCCCTGTGAGTGCTAGGATGTTGAGTGGGTTTGAGTGGGAGGTGAAATCCTGTGTGCAAACGGATCACCTTGCTGGTGCGAAAATGGATGGGGAGACAGGAGCTCTGTGACAGATGGGCACCACAGAGATCTTGCAAATGCAGTGCAGGCCTTGAACTCAAGCCCCTGCTGGCGTGGGGTGGCTTCAGCCCCAGTTCAGCAAGACCTTTCGGTGCAAGCTGACTTGGAGCTGTACTCATGTGCCTGAAGAGCTCTGAGGCTTGCTACACTGGGGCCCAGCTCCTGCCTTTAATGTCCTCTCGGTGGATATTCTGTCATTCTTGCAGTGGAAAATGAAAACCACTGTGACTTTGTGAAGCTGCGGGAGATGCTGATCCGAGTGAACATGGAGGACTTGAGGGAGCAGACGCACACCCGGCACTACGAGCTGTACAGGCGCTGCAAGCTGGAAGAGATGGGGTTCAAGGACACGGATCCGGACAGCAAGCCTTTCAGGTAGGGACGTGCAATTCGGGCACTGCTGTGCTTTGCAGCCAGCTTGCTCTGCTGCTGCTCAGGGCTGCCTGCAATTCTGGGCAGGAGAAGTGCAGCCGTGTCCGTGCGAGAGGAAGGTGGCCCATGCGTTGGGGACATCCTGGGGTAAATGATCTTTTGACCCTCCTGGAGCTCTTCACAGCTGGTCCAAGGTGAGCTGTGAAGAGGGTGCCACGGTCTCATGCCTGAGGTTTGGCTGATTACTGAACACATAGTTCGTTCTGGCAGACAGCTTTATTGGTCTGAAGCCCAAGCCATTAGCCAGGGACAACAGCTGTGTGGGAATTTGGGAGGGAGTGTTTGTTTTCTCTGTTCATTTCCTGTTTCCCATTCCTCCCCAACTTTTCCCCAATAATTGCACCCCCTGCCTTACAGCATCCTACATTCCTCTCTGCCCCCGGGGAAGGTAGTCGGAATTCCAGTGCACTGGTGGGGGTTTGCCCCTGTAACACACGTGTGTGTCAGGGGTTGGCATTGGTTTGGGGTCTTATTTCTGACTTGCTGAGTTGATGCAGCTGCACTTCTTCTGCAGCACAGAAACTCTGCTGGAATCAGTCAAGCCCAGTTCTGTTACTAAGCCCAAGTGTGAAGCTTTATTGGATTTCCTTTCTGGAGAGCAATGGCTTAAGATGGGCTCAGCCCTTCCTTTGGAGGAATCTGAGGAATTTCCATTGCTTCCTGTACACGAGGCCTCTTTTGACCAAGCTATAAGTAGAAAGGAAATGAAAATGTACAGAATTTCTCCATCTGGTACGTGCTAGTTCAGAGCAGTTCACTCTGGGTGCCTTTTCCCTCCAATAAACAAACAAAACCTATGATCCCAAGCTGTTTGGCTGTGGCTGATGTATATCTGAAATGAGGGAGGCATTCTCTCTGAGCTCAGGGATCAAAAAGATGCTTTTCCTTGCATCCTGGCCCCGGGAGCCACAGGAACTGCTGCTCTTCAGCCAGCTTGCATCAGCCAGGAGCAGGGAACCTTTGGCAAATCTCAGGAGGAGCAGGGCAAGGAGGTCCCGGCAAACCACGGGTGCTGTGTAGGGGCTTGTGTGAGCTGTGGGAAAGGGGGACTGGTGATGTCTGAGACCCCCACCTTGCTTGGTCAGGCTGCAGGAGGTCAGGAGGGAGCACCAGGATCCCAGCAGGCATCAGCTGCATGAAATGGGGTCCTCTGCACAGAGACCCTTCTGCTGTCCTGTGTCTGTTGTGGGCTGGATTCTCTGCCGCTCCGCTTAAGCTTTTCAAAATACTCCTTTTTCAAATAATATTATTTGCCAGGGCATCCTTCAGTGTGTGGGGGCGTGTTGGGAAATCAAGTTGCTCTTGTAATTTAGGTTCATATGTTTGTGTACTTAAGAAGCCAATTCCCTTGTCATCTTTGCCTGTGAGAAGCTGCAGGGATCCCAGTTGGTTTGGAGTGTTATTCCTTAGGGCTGTCATTGTTTTTTTCACGTGCAGCCTGGGAGTTGCCAGTCCAGTTTCTCTGAGAACTTGGCTCCTCTGGAAGTCAGAGGCACTGCATCAGAGAATTAAGCTTTCAACCTGGGACAATTCAACAGGAAGCCCCTGCCCCTCTCACTCCTGCCAGGCTTTTCCTGCCTGCCCATCACCCGGCATTGTGGTTTTGGATCTGAGCTTTGGAAGAAGTGGTTTGCAATCCAGGATCCGATGGGGTGCATGCAGAGCTTTCCATTTCACTCCGTGAGGCCCTGCTGCTCCCTAGGACAGCGTGTCGCTAATTGCAGATTCAGTTTGTGCTCACTGAGCAGCAAAGGCTCACCTGCCCTCGGGCTTTGCCAGATCCTTCAGAAGGGCTTAGGAATTTAAGTTTCAGTGCCCACAGTCAGAGGATTAAATCCTAGACTGAATTTTAGGGGAGATTTTGTTTTGAGTGTCCTGAAGTCTTATCTGCTGTGAGAGGTCTGGTTCTGCATTTAGCTAAGAATCCAAAGATGGCTCTTGCCCTGCTCTCCCACGAAAGGATTTTTGTCATTTTTAGAATCAGTATTTTTGCTTCCATGTGTAGGAAGCTGGTGTGGTCATGTGGAATGGTGTGATTTCTGCGGGGCGGCCGGTGCTGTGCCAGAACAGCTCTGGGCATCCTGTCTGGAGAGTATTTTGGGAAGTAACTGAAGTGCCCATTAATTAGCAGAGTTAAATACGAGGCTTGGGATAATCTGACAAGTTGTGTTCCCCAGCTCAATATTGCATCCCCTGAAAAAAAACCCCAACGAACAAAAAAGCCATCAAAACTGCCCAACACTGCCAGGAAAAGCAAAATCTTGACTTTATTGGGATTAGGATGTCCCACTGGCCCAACGGTTAACATGTTCCTTAGGCACATGGATACAGCGTGTCTGTGTGACTTCAGTGGAGTTTTCATTTAAAAAATGCATTTTCAGAAAAGCCTCTTGGGGGAAATAGTTATCATTCCCACACTATCATTATGGCTGGGCTATCCAAATCCATTTAAGGAATAAAACAAAAGAGGAATTTGACATCCGGAGTTCCTAAGAGGCTTTAAAAATCTCAGAGGTACATGGACAACATATTTTCTGTCCCAAATCTTCACTGCCTATCTCAGTGCTGGGGAAATAACGGAATGCCAAGGAGCAGAGGGGGAATGAAGGAATCCAGTAATGTGGTTATTCTGAGGAGGAAGGCTGCTGATCATTTGGAAAGGCCAAAGGAGAAAGGGAGGTCTCCCAGGGTGGCTTTATCCAAATCAATCCCCTGATATGAATCTGTTAGCAATGAGTAGTGAAAATGAGTTCTGCTCTGTGTCAGTGTCGTGCTTAATGAACTACACGGGGGCAGATTTCACCCTGGGTCTGCTGCACAGACCTTGCACTTGGGATGAAGAGACTCGGGACAAACGGAGGGAGAAGGGAGGAGGTGGGACTCTGAGGGATCACAAGCCCTGTGGGCATCGGGGATTGCTGCAGGCGCTTGTGTGGAGTCTGCTTCTCTTCGAGAACAGTCAGTCCTCCTGCCTGCTGAGTGATCCACGGGATCCTGAGCAGGCAGCTCGGCTTTTCCATTCGCCTCCCACTGCTGCCACCTAGCAAGCTGGGAAGGGTTTCACAGAGGTGATCGTGCCTCTGGTGCAGCCGCGTTTTGTGACAAGACAACCTATGTGCCAAGGTCTCCAAAGGCTGGAAGCTCATGGTTGTGCTTGCAACGCTGCTCTGACCGGGTTTTGTGTGTTTTTAACAGTCTCCAAGAGACTTACGAAGCAAAGAGGAATGAATTCCTGGGCGAACTTCAGAAGAAGGAGGACGAAATGAGGCAGATGTTTGTCATGCGAGTGAAGGAGAAGGAAGCAGAGTTGAAGGAAGCAGAGAAGGATGTGAGTATATCGTAACTCAGAGGGCTCTCTGTGAGGGCTCGGGGCATGGCTGCTACAGAAAATGTCCTGTTAGGGTGGGAAGCTGTTCCTCAGGTCTCCTGGAGGAGCGTGTGCTGCTGCAGAGGTGCAGCCCTCAGTTCCCTTGCTTTGCACGAGCATGAGAGAGTCCACTAGGTACAAAGCACTGAGGGGTGGAATGTGGGGGTGTGGAAGTGTCCAGAGGCCTGTTGGATTCCTACAGCAACAGGAATTCCCACTGTCTCTGTGTACCAGTGAGTGTCACCTGCAGGGCTTTTCCCACTGAGTCGGGCAGGCTGGGGACAGGGAGGCCTCAGTGCCAGCAGGAGCACTTGGGGCATCATTACCAGTGAATCAGAGTGAAGCGTTCTTCTCTTCCCAGCCAATTCTCACTGTCTCTGTCCCGGCAGCTTCACGAAAAGTTTGACCATCTAAAGAGGACTCACCAAGAAGAGAAGAAAAAGGTGGAAGACAAAAAGAAGGAACTTGAGGAAGAGCTGAACAACTTTCAAAAGAAGAAGGCAGCTGCTCAGCTATTACAGTCACAGGCTCAGCAGGCAGGTTCTCAACAAACCAAGAAAGACAAGGACAAGAAAAAGTAAGCGGATGTCACCCACGTCCTTTGTAGGGCTTGTTCAAGTTTTGGGAGGTTGATTCTTTCTTTCTTGCTGCATGTCTGTATTTGCTTTTCCCCATTACCAGACTGGAAACAGGCCTTTTCTCAGCCTGATCAAATAAAAAGTTGGTTTTTTTTTTTTTTTCTAAAGGGTGGGCCAGGGACATGATCTTAATTTTTCTCTAGAAGAGTACCTTCAAATTTTATGTTCAAGTCTGACTGGTGTGGGAGAGCAATTGGATGGTGGAGGTTTGATTTGTGATCTGTCCAGTATCTTCTGGAACTGTGGGATGTTCTGGACTCAGATTTATCTGCCTGAGCCAGAATTATTAAGGAAGTTGCTACCCATCCTTTCTTTCACTGGTAGTCTCCAGTTCCCACTCCTTAAGGTTATAGTTGTAAGTAGAAGTAAATTAGAAACCAAAACCACCATGTTATTTTTACATGGGGAATGCTAGTGCCAAAAGTGATTACTTGGAAGCTTGCTTTAAAGACAAGAAGCTTTGGTTTTGTATTTTTTTAGAAAAACAAACTACTATGGTACCGTAATTGCAGTTAAATGGCATTTTGTGGTTGTATCAAGTTGACATAATAAGCTAAGAAACCCTTACCTTTTAGTCAAGATCATGGCACTGTTTTTTACTGTTTTATATTTGTATCCCAGGAGTGTAATCCTTTACCCTCCACTGGCTTTTTCCATTCCTAGTAAAGAGGGTGCTCATTGCAAATCCTTTGTGGGTCACCTGTGCTAAGGGTGCTTAGTTGGTACCAGCCACTGGGAAGGCTGGGGATGCAGCAAATCTCACTGGAAAACCCTTGGGTAACCCACACACAAAAATGACAGTTCCACTGCCTGAGAGAGAAGAGGGTGTTCCTTAGAGTAACCGGGGTGATGCACGCCCAGCTGTCAGCCCTGGAAGAGCCAGGTGCCAGCAGGGATGTGGCTCAGACCCTTGTGTCTCCCGTGGCAGCCTGGGAGCTCCAGCCTGGCCTGAGCTGTGCGGCGGCAGCAGTTGCACTGCAGACGCGCTGGGGTTTTACAGCTTTTGCACTCGCTGCACGGCCCCTGTCTCTGCCGCTGCTTCCCTGCCCGACCTTGGTCGCTGCTGCCCGGGGAAGGTGGGGAGGGCCTCGGGCTGGTCCCTCAGCTGATGTAAATTGATGTAGCTCCTGTGGAGCCGTGCTGCTCGATGCTGGCTGAGGACGTGACCGTGGGCCCCCGCTGGGGTCCGTGGAGCGCTGTGTGCCGCGTGCTCTGCTCCAGGAGAAATCCTTACAGATCAGAGCTGTGGGCGTCAGGCTGAGCACTGGAACCAGCAAGTGTGGGCAGCTAAGGCCCAGGCATGCTGAAACACCCTTCTGCAGATAGGCTGGGACACTTGTCTTCTCTCACCTTAGAACTCACATGTGGTGATGCATTCCCTAAAAAGAGTATCAAGTTTTGAAGACCCTTTTCCTTATCTCTCAGAGTAGGTAGCCTAATATTTTTAAGAACTGTGCAGTCAGATTTTTTCATCTCTTAGCTGCGAGACCAGGGCAGTACAAAGTGGTCTGGGGAGTTCTGTCCCTCTGGGTAGTCAGTGTGAGCTGCAGTTTGGTTCCAGCATGGTGGGTGAGACAGGGCTGTCCCCAGCGACCGTGACAAACGCAGGCTCTGATTTGCTGCTGCTTCCACAGAAATCCAGCCTCGAGGAACATGCCCGTGTTTTAGTGTGTCCTTTGTGTCGCTCCACGCCAGGTGCTGTACCTGCTGCAGGTGTTCTCTGGTGTCAGAGTTACTAACATAGGCTCTAAAGGGAAATGCTGATGCTCCTGCCTTGTAGCACACCTTGGTCTTCTGAAGGCTTTAAGTTTCTCCTTGCACTCTAATGTGGAGCTGCAGCTTGTGTAGTTAAGGCTTCCAGCCTTTCTCTCTGCTGCCGTGGCCTGTGGTGCTTCTTGTGCAGTTGCCAGAGGAAATCTTGCCATGCCCAACCCTTGTAGCCTCCCCACAAAGTAATTCATGGGAATGCTTTCTTTTCTCAAGGTGGGATCAGATTTCTCCAATTTGGACTATAGAGATTTTCCACTGTGCTCTGCATGCCAGAGGGAAGGCTCAGGGTGAAATCTGCTGCTGGCCTGACTCCATGAGGGAGAGCTTGGCCTTCCTGATTTCCAGATCATTCCTCCAGGAATTCTCTAGCTTACACTCTTTTTTTGTCTAGAATGTTTGTGCCCTGGCCTGCCAGCAGCAATGTTTGGGGACAGCACACCTGTGTCCCTCGGGCACTGAAGGGGTGGCTGCGGAGCAGACTCGGGCACTCGCCTGAGTGTGGGGCTGAGCACACTGACCAAGCCTCTGCTGTACTCTTGGGATGGGACTGTGCTTCCAACCTGACTAGTCTGGAGAGAGCTCCTGGCAACAGACCCAGTGGAAGAGGCAAGCAGCCTTCTGGTGCTTGCCTGCTGCTGGGTAGATGGCCACGTGCCTCAACATGTGCCGTTGTGTTGCTGCTCATCCACAGCCCCCCAGGAGCCAGGACCATCTGTTTGGGTTCTGTCTCGGTTTATTTAAAGCTGCTTCTGAAAGTCAAGTGTAAAACTTTTTTTTTTTTTTTTTTTTCAGTTTTCTTTCCACTTAAGTTTCCAGTCCAACATGCCTGGTCTGGCCATCAGGGGCCATGCTCGGTGCCAAAGCAGTCCCTGAGCTGCAACAGCCGTGTCAGGGCCTGGCCCAGCACCCTGTACAAAGAGGGGTTTGGTGGTGCCTGAAGGATCTGGCCTGGCTCTGAAAGCTGAAGTGCTGGGAGACATCCTGGTGTCCAGGTGTGAGACACCTGAGTTACCTTCTGCAAGGATGCCCATGGGAAGTAACCCACGCTGGACACCTGTACCCATGTCCCAGCTGGGAACAAATGAACCCTAGAGCCACCGAGCGCTGCGGTGACAGGCTGTAACCTGGACCAGCTTACAGGGTTGGTTGGTCGGTAGTTCTGTCCCTCCCAGTTTTTCTTTTTACTTTTGCTTACCATAGGCCAGAGTAGAGCCCAGCATTGAGGTTGAAGTTCTTTGTAGTTCCATTATCCATCTGCATGCCCACCTACTGGAGCGGGTTGCTGGTGTCGGCTCTCCTGGCTTTCTTTTAGTTTTTTTTTTTTTTTGCATTTTGAGTTCAATTAGTGCTAACTTTTTTGTTTTTTGTTCTTTTTTTTTAACTTGCAGTGCAAGCTTCACATAAAGCCTGTCGAGCCAAGGATGTTCCTGCATTCACCTGCTTTTGCAGTAATGTGTCTCTGCCATCTGTTTTCTTTTTATATATTTTTTTTTTCCATTTTTTAACATGAATAACTATTAACTCATCTAATAACAGTGGGAACAAGAAGGAAGAGGGATTGGGGGCAGGACTGTATGCGAGTGGAAGTTCAGGGGTGGGTGGAGGGACGAGGTAATGATGATACCATGTGTTTTTCTCACCAAAACCATCAACAGTAAATTATTTTTGGCCCCCAGTCTGAACCGAGAGTCAGAGCTGGATGTCAGCAGCTCAGGTATTCACTGGCTCAGGTGTCCTCAGTGCTGCTGGCTGCAGGAGCCCTGTGCTGAGGGAGCCCCTGGATTCACCAGCCCCACGGGGTGAGCTCTGTAGGAATGTCCCAGGCAGCCCAGCCCATGGCGTGGCAAACCTGGAGCTGAGCCTGACCCGCATTCCTTGAGGAGCTGATGTGTTGCAGCAGCCCCAGTCCCTGCTGGGGAGAGGGAGGGGGGTGTGTGTGTAGATAACCAAGCGTAACTGACCTTGCATGCCGTGACATTTGCATGATAATTGGTGTTGGTTCCTGTTCTGTGCTGTCTGCCCTGGCCCTGGCTGGGTGTGCTGGCCTGGTTTTCCAGCCTCCCTTGCAGCTCAGCGGGGCAGCTGCGGCTGAACGCTGTGGCTGCCTCGGGGAAGAACCATTCCCAGCACTGCTCTCCCTGCACTACTTGCCTCTCAAACCTTTGGAACCTCCCTTAAAATCCTACCTGGTTTCCAACAGGTAGGTGGGATCTTAGCAAGGCTTAGCAGACCTTGTGGAATCAAATGCTTGGGCAGGGGGGAGATAGAGCCTTCAGCATCCTCTTGGATCTTCCAGGAGCGTTCCTGCACTAACTTAAATACAGACTTGCTAGGCTGTGGGGTCCTGAATTCCAGGTTAAGGGAGAGAAGGTGCCTGGACACAGAGTTGCTGCACTGCTCCCCACCCCAGCCCTCCTGCAGCAGGTATAAGGTCCCATTCAGGCATCCCTAGAACATGCCAAGGAGATGTAGGATAAGCCAGGCCCTGCTCTCTGGCCAGCACACAATGCAAGTGGGTCTGTTTGAAGTGTGTTTTCCATGCCATTGCTTTCGGACAGAATCCTTCCCAAGGAGTGGCAAGCTGTGCTTACCCTGTGACTCCTGGATTTCTTCCCCTGCCAGTGCACAGCCAGCACTTCCTCTGCTCCTAGCTAGGCAGTCTCCTGTTGCCTTCTTTAAAGCCCTCTTACACAAAACTCTTCCTGCCTGAGTCTTCCACTGCTGCTGTTCGCTTGCTTTCGGATGGAATCTCTCTGGGGGAAAAGGAAAAGGCAGAATTATCACTTTTTTATCACGTTTTCTTCAAGTGTTGGATGTGGAAGTGCTTGGAGGTTAGCTTATGGGTTGTCTTGCTTTTTAACCCTTGCTGCTTAAACATGGCTTTAGGAAGAGGATATCTAAATACCATGTCTTGGACAGACACCAAAAATGGATAAACAAGCTGGAAATAAAATAATTGACCTTTTAATTCTTTTATTTTTTCAAAAAAAATTTTTTTTTGGTTGCTGTTTTTTGAGTTTGGTTTTTTTACCTCCTTGACTTGCCAACTATGCACTTTTCATCAGGTTAAATAGGTTTGCTGCAGGGTTGTTTGGAAAAAACGAAATTCTGGTTCTTGTGGCTTCTGGCAAACCCAGCTTTAAAATCTTGAATTATGAAGGAAGAAGTTTGAGTTGTTTGCATGAGTTTTTTACAGTCACATCACATGTCCATCACCGAGTGCTCGTGGCAATATGCTTTGCTTCAGCTGTCTCTGTGCATGTCCTCTTTTTAATTACCAGTGTTTTGTGCCAACTAGAAAACTTAATTTTAACATTTATTTCTCCTGCTTCATTTAACAGCCCTTCAAGGGATGTTTAGCAGGGGAAATCAGCTGAGCTGAGCTTTTCCTTTTTGACAGAAAGCTGTGGCCAAGTGCATTAGTGTCTTTTTGGTTGAGTTTTCCTCCAGCAGAAAACAAGCTGTGTTGAGAAACCGGGAATAAACCACAAACTTGAAGATGTCAAAGGTACTGTTTTGTTTTTCTGCCAAAGGAGATGGTAATGACTCTTTTTCCCATCTCGAACCCCTGGGCCATGTTTAGCTTGTTCCTGCTGCACTTGCTTTTCTTTCCCCATGCCTTTTTTCACAGTAGCCCCTGATGTGCATGGAGTGAATGATACCCTCAGGTCTGGCTGGATGTGTTTTCACCTTTGCATGTAAGTACAGCAGTAAGGAACTGACCCTTCCTGCCTCGCTCCTGACAGGACACCAGCTGTGCTCTTCTGGGAGATTCTCCAATTCCACTTACTTACAAGTGGGCTGGTTAAAACTCCTCTAAAACTGCATGTTCCTGACAAGGTGGATTTCAGTCCTTAGGCTAGTACAAAGGAGCAGGAAAGCACGCTGAAATGTGCTTTTTCTGGGATGGTGATGTTCCCAGGGCATGAAGCAAACCCCCAGAATGGAAAAGCAAAGACAATCCAGGTCTCTGCGAGGGGCTGTGGCTGCTCTGTAGAGAGGGGCACATGTGGGTCTGGCAGGCAGTGGGAAAGGAGGAGATGGATAAGGGCTTTCTCCCCCAGAACCTTCCAGGGGTCACACCGTTCCTTTCAGGGAGGGCAGTGAGTAGGAAGGTGCCCTTGGAGCTCCTGGTTGTGAAATCATCTTGAAATGCATCTCCTGTGGCACTCCAGGAGCGGGCAAAGTAGGCACTGGCACCCACCCCGGGCTCCTCTCCAGCTGGAGAGCTGCCACTCCTGTCACCCCCTCTGCGTGCTTCTGACAGCTTCAGGTCTCATCAGGGAGCTTCGTGTCTCCCTGGAAGTACATCCATGTAAAACCCATGTTTCTGCAGACAGCTCTCTCGCTCTCTTTCTGCTTCTCCCAAACCGTCCAAGTGTGGATGGAAATGGCTTTTTGTGTGTGACCACATCAGATCTGTCCATGTGATTCCAGTCGCCTCCTGTGTCCCTTCTCCAAGGGCCCGGGCTGTGTTTGCTGGGTGGTGCTCTCGCCAGCGTGTGCCAGCACGGAGCTCTGCAAATATGAAGGGTTTTTTTAATTAACGGAAAACAAAGCTGTGAACAGCGGTAGAAATCTTGTATTTGTATACATTTTTAATATCCTGATTGCCTTAAACCATAGATGTAGGACTTTATTACCTTGCTATTGGAAAATAACCCATGTTTGTAACTAAACAATTGTGTAACCTACGTACAGTGTTAATGCAAATGATATGTATGCATCTGTTAGATATTGTCACTTTATTTGATGTTAAAATATTTCAGTTTTTGAATTACAGATGGAATAATAACCTTATAGCATAAGCTCAGTTATTTCTTGTATATGCTTCAGGTTACAGATCCAAATAGTGCCAACACTTGAAGTGGGGAGAGGAAATATATTTTTACCCAAAGCTTTGGTCTTTGCGTGGCCTGTGTGATGTTTGCTGTTGCCATTCTGCAGCGGGGCAGCAGGAGGGTCACCTGTCAGCCTGTGCCTTGCCAGCAGGTTGTTCTGTACCTTTGAGGTGCCTCTGTAGGTTCGTGCTGCTGTTTGTCAGTCGCTCCTTGTGCTGGTCATGAGTTTGTTCCCCACCTCAGCCAGTGTCCCGGGGAGCTCAGGCCTCTCCAGTGGAGTTGGTGTGTGTGACACCTCCCTGGTACATTCCTTCCCTCATGACTTACTTGAAAATGTTGTTCCTCCTTTGTTACCCCCCCCCCCCCCACCCCGCCCTCCCTTTTTCATTTCAATTCTGAACCTCTGTTTCTTTTCTCTTCTGTTTTTCTCTTTTTCTGTAGCTTCTTCTTTATGTAACCGCCACCTTGCCAAAGCCCCCACACCCCCTCTCCCAGTGGACCGTAGGGCACTGGAAGAGCTGCGGATCCGGGCACCCCTGGCAGGAGAAGAGCCATCTCATTCCTCCATCACGTCTGCCCTCCTCTCCTTCCCCCTTTGTTCCCACGCGTGCGTCTGAGGGTGTGCTGTGCTGTGTGTCTGTGCGGGATCTGCCCGCTCCCGGCGCCGCCCCGACAGCATCCCGCCTTCCAGCACTGCCAGAGGCAACAGCTGCCGGAGGGAGCTCGGCCACACCCTGACACATTGCTCTGGGTTCGCTGGATTTTTTTGCCTCCCTCCCCATTTTCTTTTGCCATCATATGCACACACTGCTGGTGACACATAAAACGACAGACTGGGGGTGAGTGTGCGTAGCTGGAGGATTTAATTCCTGCCTCAAGCCTGGCTAGTTTGGACACCACAGCTGCATCTCAAGGGCGTCCTGTGCTCCTCTGGCATGGCTGGAAATCTCTGCGTAGACCTGGCGATGTTCTCAGTCTGTCGCTGTGTGAAGGTGGATGTCGCATCCTGTGGCACTGACGGAGCCTGTCCTGGACAGTAAAGGCCTTATTTCCTGGCTGTGCCTCGCTGTGGGCAGAGCAGGATTCTGGTTTTGTACAGCTGAGCTGCACTGGCTCGTACTTAGATCGAGGGCTTCCTTTTGTTTTCATGAAGCCTAATTAGTGATTATTTTTTTAACAGTCCTGAATGCGGGCGAGTTGTTAAAATTTCTACCTTGTTTACTTTGGAAGTGAACTCAATTGAAAAGCTTGAGAAGTGCCAAAGGATTGCTTGAAGGTAAAAACAAAGGCTGTAAATGTGTGTAGTGACCTCCAGCTGGTTTGGGATGGATGGAAGGATGCAGCCTGAGCCTCTTGGGATGTTGTTTTGTGTAGAGTGATGCACTTCTATTTTTAACCGAATACTAGTGATTTATTCTTTGCATCTGTGAACCTTAATCAAGGACTTCCCTTCCTTTCACCTGCCATGCGAAAGGTACCCCGAGATGGTCTAGGTTTGGCCTCTGGCAATCTGTCTGTGACATGCCAGCTGCCGAGGGGCTCTGCTGAATTCTGCTGGGTTTTTTTTCAGAAGCACAATAATTTGCAGCACTCTTCAGTGACAAGGGTCAGCTTCCTCCAGGCAGGTGGAAGGAAAACTGCGTGTCCTGGAAGCAACCAAAGAAGTGACTTCATAGATACACTCAGGTTATTGAGTATTGGCCTGGCGTGTGCTGCACCTGTTTGCCTGGTATGTAGCTGGACTTGCTGGCTGTTGCCCAGCCTGAAGGGCTTTGAATATTTGCACGAGTGTAGCTTAGGACAGCATTTGCAGTGATACCAAAACCAGAGCCTGCCCGGCTCTCGAGGCTGCAGGGGCCTCAGGTGGTACTCAGTGCCTCCCACCAGATGGCCAGGTCTGAAACCTGTTCAGTTCAGCCTTCCAAGCACAAAGCAGGGTTGAGGCCATTGCTGGATTAAACCTTGGCTGTGTCCATCCCTCTCTTGCTCTGCAGAGCTCTGTGGGTGTTTGTCTTAGCTGGGAACCACCACTTGCAGGATGGGATCCCCAGCCCTGTGCCTCATGCAGACCAGTGTCCCCCTGGCCTGGGCTTCTCTGCACACAAAGGTGGTCACTGTTGACTGAGAACTTGCCCATTAAGTGCCCAGTTTAGTCTGTCTTTTCTTCCAGTGGGGGCACCTGTGCCAGTCTGCAGTGTCAGTGACCACTGCTGGGGACCCGAGGGCCTTGCTGTGGGCTCTGCAGCAGCTACCCCATGGTAGCCTGCAGCTTGCCCAGGTGCCCTGCTGGCTACTTTGCTGCAGGCTACCTGCTGCTTGATGGCTCCTGCAGGCTTTTGTGAGAGCCTGTTTCGAGGAGGGAATCCTCTCCTTATGTTCTCCTCAGTCCTTGCACCTTTGTGCTGTTGTTACTTCTAAACTCCAATTGGAATTCTTTTAAAAGCTTTATATAAAGAGAAGCAGACGGGCACAACCCAAATGCTGATACTCACACGGACTGCCTTTATTTTGCAGCTCTGTAGAGTTTTGCTGTGCTGGTGCCTTGAGTCCTGCTTGCAGCTCTGGACTTGGTGTCTCCAGAAGGACATAACAGAGTTAGAGAAGGGCGCTAGTGGTAAATGGGATGGAGCAGCAGCGTGCCAGGTGAGGTGGCTCCGTTTGGAGAGGGAAAGGCAGAGGCAGAGGGAGTATCCAGCCCTGCTGTGAGCAGGAGGTGGCAGCACATGTCCTCTAGAGGTCCCCTGCAACCCAAATTTCTTTGTGACTGTTAGAAAGCTCAGTGGCGGTGTGTGCCGAACTGCCGGTCACCAAATCATCGCACGAATCATCACAACTGGACTCAGCGGGCACTTAGCTCAAAGGAAATGGGCTCAAGACATGAAGTAACTTTCTTACAGGGCAAGTACTAAACTGCGGGGTTTGCTGCCCCAGGTTGTTGAGGTAGACGGTGTCAGCAGGAGGTTTTGGGGTTGGTTGGTTTGTTTGTTTCTTTTAAAGGTAAATTCGGGGAGACCAGGTCCATAAGCAAAACAAGCACACAATCTGTTGGTGGTGGGTACAGGGCAGAGGGAAGGGAGCAGAAGGCACGCTTGTCTGTGGAACGAGGGGCGGAGCTGCCAGAGGCTGCTGGGGGCTTTCCCACAGCTCAGGGCTGGGAGAAGGGATGGCGACGTGACCTTCAGCTGCTTCCTGCATGGCTGCAGCTGTTGGGGAAGAAGTATCTGCGTGGGGAGGGGCAGCTCAGGGAGGTTATTTGTCACCAAGTGTCCCCAGCAGAGCTGGGAAAGCCACTTCATCCACTCCCAGTTGAAAAGTCATGCTTTGGGCTTAACTCTTGTGTGGCTGGCGCAGAGGGTCTGTGCTCTCACGTCTGGAGAGCAAATCCTTCAGGGGCTCAAGGAAGCCGGGTGCTGCAGGGAGCAGCACAGTGTGTGAGGGTGAGCTGGGCTTGCAGCTAAAGGCTTGGAAACAAGCAGCAGGACTCTGCTGGGATGTGGCTCCTGTGCCCTGGGGAGCTCCCTGGGCTTGGGGCGCTGATCAAACGCTTGGGTTTGTGAATGCAGTGGTTTTATCCCAGTGCTCCTGAGGGACACGCTGGGCTCCTGGCCTGCACTGCTCTGGGCCCCACTGGAGCACAGAGCCTGTGTTGGCATCTTGGGCAGGTCCGTGACGTGAAGCACTGGGGTGCTGTGAAGTTTGTGGGAAGGTCACGTGAATGTGGGGAGAAAAGGGCATCAGGGAGTGTTTCCCTGTGGGAAACAAGGAGCCCTGGCAGCGCTCCAGTATGGCCCTGTGTTCCAACAGTGGGAGCAGTATAGAAGTCAGCCTGCTGCTGAAGGTGATGGATGGGGTAGGAGGGGGCAGCTGCTCCAGGGAAGAGCAAAAACAACAGGATGCTGTCAGGTGCCACAGCCAGACAGGTGCCCACAAGTGTCCGGGGCCTATGCCAGGACAGCTGAACAGCAGGATGCTGCAGAGGTGGCTCTCCTGGACCAGGGACAGGCTTTGTGCCTGAGCCTTGTGTTGAAGTTGGCTGGCACAAGGGAATTGGGGTGGGTTTGTGTACAGCACCAGGGAAATAAAACGTGTCTGTCTCCTTCTGCAGCCCACTGGGGCTGGGGCATGCCTGTGTTTGGGACTGGGGAGCAGGAAAGTTCCCTGCCAGCCAGGGGGACTGAGTCCTCCCTCTCCAGGTGTTTGCTTCCCAGGGCTCACCAAGTCGGCACTGTGGCTTGTTCGGCTGCAGGCAGCACGAGGAGGCCAGGAAGGGTTCTGGGCAGTTTTGGGAGAGCCACAGTGATGCTGTTAATTGGATGCCCCCAAGGCTGGCACGAGCCGGGGCTGTGCCCAGCGTGGGGCAGTGCAGAACCTGCTCCTGTCCTGTGGCTGTGGGGAGCAGGAAATAGCGACAAGGACACAGTTACCTTCCCAGAGCGACACACAGCCGTGGCTGCAGCACACCTGGGACAGCAAACTGCCCCAGCGGCACCCACGTCCCTCCTGAGCCCAGCTCCCCTCCGTGCTGTTCCAGCCAGGCCCCTGCCAGCTGGCACAGGCTCCCTGTTCCCGTCCCTGTGCCAGTTTCTGAGAGTGCCTGTGTGCTGGTGCTGCGAGTGGGGAAGTGGGAATGTGCCCTTAAACCTGGTGGGGAAGAGCATGGGCAGGGGGAGAAGCCGGTGTAATTGTACTGGAAAAGATGTGTAACATGCCATGGGCTGGAAGCAGTGAGCCCCAGAACTGGGGATATCCTGCAGCAGCAGGGTGCTTTGCTTGGGAGCGTACTAGTCACCCCTTGAGCCTGCTCAGCAGCCTGGCTTTGGAAAAGTTGCTCTGGGATGAGAAGGTCAGGGACTGAAAATACTGTAAGGATGGCAGGAAGGGCTGGAAGGGAAGGAAGACACACACCCTGCTGAGAAATGTGATCTTGAGGGGTATTTTTTGAGCCATGGCAGGAAGAAGCTGGAACCCGAGAGAAGGCTGTGGCTGCTCTAAGATGGCACCTTGGAAGGCAGGGAGCAGGAGGGGCTCTGGGACAGGGGACAGGGAGCAGTGTCCCAGCCAGGCACTCAGCCTGGAAGGGCAGCAGCCTGTAGGGAGGGGCTCCAGAGCTGGGGCTAAAGCTGGAACTGCTGGAGAGGCAATGAGTTCATCCTGGGTGACTCCCCTGGCTGCCCAGTGCCTCTCATGTCACCTTTCCAGGGGCATGGCACGGAGCAGCTCCCTGGCAGCCTCCGCGTAAAACCGTTCCAGGTCTCGGGTGAAAAGCACAACACCAGACTGGGAATCCAGGACAACTTTCTTTATTGCTACCAGAAGGCTTTCATCAGTACAATGGCTCTGGATACAATACCTTCCTCAGGGCTGTGGAGAGAGCTTACATTCGGGACAGGGTGTCCTAAGAACAGGGTGTCACATGGAGGAGACGCATTAAAGGTCTGACTCTTGGTTAGAAGTTACATGAACACAAAACTCGAGGGTCAGGGTGTTTTGTTTTGGTTCTGTGGCTGATAATGACACACGTTCCAAACTTCAGGCGTCCGCAGCCGCCCCGGCACCTCACCCAGCAGTGCTGGGAAATGTGCAGGGAGAACCAGGCTCTGCACAATTAAAGGGTTACATCTGCTGGAGAGAACCAAGCCTTGGTGAGAATCCGCACGGAGTGCAGCACAGCAAGAAAAAAATGGTTTCAGTTCTAGTGATACAAAACCCAGTAACTGCTTTCTGTGTTGGGACAGGCAAACTGGTGTAACTGGAAGAAGTCTCTGTGCGAGGCACAGAGCACCTTCACACTCCTGTGGGAATTACTGAAGTGTGGAGCAGCTTGCAAGCATTGGTTTGGGGTTTTTTTCATGCCTAATCTTTTGTTTAAATCCAGTTTTTCGATATTATCACATTTAAACACCCAAGTATTAACAAAAGAGGTTTTCTGTTTAGAAGGGCAAAAGAAAGCTGTGGTGGAGGTGGGGCAGGACAAAACGTCATGCAAAAGACTGGCTGAGAACTAAAAGAGGAGCAAGCAGAAAGGGAGCAAGGAGCAGGTGGGAATGGGATCAGAGAGGCATTAGTTGGCTGGGAAACCTGGAACAGCTCTGCAGGGCTGATGTGAGCTCTCAGATGTGGACAATGGGTTACAACACACAGGAGCAGAAAAAACAGTGGAAACGACAACACTAGAAAGGAACAGGTTTTTGCTACTTTTTTTGTTTGGTTTTTGGGTCTTTTTTTAGATTTTTATATTTTTTGTGTTTTTAAGTGCTTAAATAGTGGAACTATAATTAGCCGCACAAGAAATAAAATTCAAAAAAGGGCTGGGATTTTTTTTTTTTCCCGGTTTTCTTTTGGCTCCCTTCAGTTCAGCCTGACAAGGTACGGCCCCTTCTCGCCCCGCTGAGGACACGGGCTGCCAGGCCCCGTGGTGGCACTCGCAGCTACATGACAGACACCGGCTGCAGAGGCGGGCAAGGGGACACGCTGCCCTCCTGCCGCGAGATGTCGGCGCCGCAAACAGAGCCCATGTTCTCCAGGGCCACTGCCTCCGGAGCCAGGTCTTCGTTGTAGAGGCGCTTGATGCCATCGTAGAAGTCATCCACTTCCATCTCTTCCACCTTGCGCTTGGCAGAGCCTGGCTTGCAGCTGCTGGCGGGGGCGGGCAGGCGCGGGTAGAGCGCGGCTGTAGCTGAGACGGGCGCTTCTGGCCGGCCGTTGTCCTTGGAGAAACCCGGCCCTGGGACAGAGGAGGGCTGGCGGTGGAACGCTCCTCTGTTACAGGTCACCAGGGTCTGCTGGAGGGGACTGTAGACATATACAGAGTTGGGCAGCAGAGAAGGCTGCAGAGTGGAAAGGTGATGTGCCACGAGCTCCCGACAGTGGATCAGCTGCGAGCTGTCCATCTGGAGTGGGAAGACAAGCAAAGGTATTGCTGTTGTGGGATCACTGGCAGGGTGAGACAGGGTGCAGGCTCCCAACACCCCGGCCACCGGTGTGCCTCACTTGCCAACCATGTGTTGCATGCAGGACCCCTACCACAGGAACTTCCCAGGATACACCCCCTGCTCTTTCCTGCACCTCATGGGAATCGTGGGGAGAAGGAGGCAGAACTTTGAGATATTAAAGGATTTCACTGCCTTTTAGCAGCCAGAGTGTGTTCCCAGAGTACCTGCAAGGTTCCCTGTATGCTGTGAATGAATGGCAGAGCTGCTAACAAGCTGAATTTTTCCGTGGTGTGTTGTTTTCTCCCTGGTGCAGCAAGGGCCTGTGTACATCACAGCACACGACTCCTCCCCCTGTCACCCAGTGGAGGTGGTCAGGAGTGGCACCTGGCAGTGCTGTCCCTCTGGGCTGAGGCTCAGCCATCCTAGCACAAAAGCAGAACAGCAGGAAGCTGTTGACAGCAGGGGATCCCAAAGGCGTGGCTGGCCTGGAGCGCTGGAGCACCGAGCAGGATGCGGCGCCGGTCCCTCCCCGTGCTGTGCGCACTGCCCTCCTCACCTGTGCCTTCTGGAGCAGCTCGATGATGAGAGCCAGCCAGTCGGGGAGCAGCTTCTCCAGTTCCAGGCTGACAATGGCCAGTGCCAGCATGGAGCCCTTGAACTGCAGCAGCTGGAAACAGGCCATGCAGCGCAGCAGCTGCTTGGTGAGCGCCGCCACGTGCTGCGAGGGGCTCGGCGTGGGCAGCAGGGCCAGGAGCTGCGGCCTGCTGGACACCACCACGGCGTGGAACTGCGGGACACAAGCACAGGGGGCAGCTGGCGGCGCTGGCCAGGCCATGGTGCACCTCGGGAACAACTTGGACACAAGGATTCTCCACCCGAACCCTGGAGCCAATTTCCATCCCGTGGGGAAAAACCTGACTTGTTGAACCCACCAAAGCTTGGTGCAGCCTTTCTGGTGGGACCTGCTTGGGCATCAGGCTCTAGGGCCCTGCAAAAGGCCTTCCCATCCACCGTTCTCTCTCCAGCACAGAGGTGGCATTCATGGGTCCTAGACAAACTCCTCAGGGAAGGAGTGAGGATAAAATTCCACAGAGAACCTCAGGACACCTCCCTTGGTCTCCTCTCATGTATGGATCTGGCTCTTTGCCATGCAGCAGGCATGGATCCAGACTCACGGCCCAGTCTTGGGGCTTTCTCCATGGCTGCACTCCTTGTTTCCCTGCTGCCTGGCATTTAGCTTTGAGCAAAACCACTGGCAGTGAAGAGTTAGGGGCACCATTTTCAGGAGCTGTGAATCTGTGGCTGAACACACGCCAGACCAGGCCAGAGGGTCAGAGGGCAGGCCCACATTTTGGATATTGCACTTCAAGAGTGACAGGTCTCGTCTGAAATTCTCTGGCAAGGCATTTTCTTTCAGAAACTACAGGTACAGAGGAATTACAATTACATTCCAAGGTCTTTGCTCCCCTACAGGCAGAATTTTTGTCTAGGTGCTTCTTGATGCATTATTTGCACTGACAGACGCTAGAAAGAACATCAGTAGCCCCTTACTTACAATATGAAGGAAATCCAGTGGCGTTGCCATGTGAAGATCCCAGTTCAGTTTATCCAGGATGATCTTCTCCATTCTGCGAATTTCAGCTGGAGAACAACCACAAAAGCTATCCCGAGCCAACACTTTCAGTACTGGAATCCTCTGCAAAAGCCAAGGCGAAAAAAAGAAACAAGAGAACCAATCATTAGAGAAATCACACCAAATGCTTCATTCCTGTCCTGGCAAGGGGCAGCCACCATGAGCAAGCAAAGGTAGGGCTGGGAGGGCAGATATTTCGACAAATGCCAAGGTAGGAAGAACAGTTACCTCATCTTCCTCAATGGTCTTTGCAGCGAGGAAGAAGCAGCTGATTGCAATACAGTTCAGGTACTTGGGACGGGCCTGCGGGACAGGAGAGCAGAGAGGGCTCTGTGTTAGTGTGATGCAGCAATGATGCCCTTATCCTTCTCCTGGGGCATCCTGAGCCCCAAGGTCTCCTTCTGGGTGTGCAGGCTGACCTCTGACTATGCCCTGGCAGTGGCAAGCTGTGCCAAGCTCCATGACGTCAGGCAGGGCAAGGATCTGCCAGCCCCGTGATCGGAGTGGGCAGCGCTGGACTGGAAAGAGCTCGGGTTTAGGCACTGCAGCAGAAGTGGGAAAGAGAGAATCCTAAGGGGAGCTCGTCCCCTCACAGAAAAGCCACTTCACCTGCTGTAGCAGAGCTCTGCTCTGAGTGCTGCTGCGGGTCACACACAGAATGGGAAGGGAAGTGGGAACTGGAAAAGCCTGTCTTTGCCTGGGGAAGTGTAACTCAGAAAAACTTCTAAAAAAACCCTTGTGAAATTACCCCTTGTAATTTCACACTACAGTTCCCAAACCCAGGGATTAGTGAGGGGGAGCTGGTCCCTTCCACAAGGAGATGGTTTCTAGGCAAGCTAAGTGGAATTTGGAGGGGAAAGGGGGATTTGTGGGCTTTGTACATGTGACCACCTTGACAAGGGGCTTCAGTCCCACTGGCAGTGTAACAACCACTGGCCATGGCCAGCTCCTGCAGAGTCACCAGGGCTGGGAAAGGCTGAGGCTGTTCCTAAACCCTGGCACAGCTGCAGAGCCATGAGCAGCTCCTGGCAGCTGGGTTCTCATGCCTATGATCGGAGATGCTGAAGGCAAAGTGAGGTGAAAATCCTGCACTCACAACCTGCACTTGTGCATTCAGGTGTCCAAGGGAATGAATTTCCTTAGGGCAGGACTGGGATTGGGCCCTGCCGAGGAGTAGCCAGTGCTGTGCAGTGAGATACACCAACACTGCTGGCTCTGAGTACCAGCCAGTCCCAGCAATCCCAGAGTCTGTTCCTGGGGAAGGGACTGGTGGTGTTGATAATAAAATCTGAGGGAGAAGCCCCTGGTGAAAAAACAGAAGCTCAGCTGCATCAGAGCAGTGAGCCTTATGGGAGAGAACTGGGGAGGGAGCACAAAGTCCCTTTCCCCCTTCCCACTCACTGCCCAAAGCACACAGAGGGCTCTGGACTCGTGTTCCCGTGCTTTCAGTACAGACTCCTTGGCTGCTCCAACTTGCTGAAAAAAAACCTGCACTTGAGGGCATTGGCTGCTGAGGGATTTAAATCTTTGCCATCTCAGCATTTCAGTAAATTAGCTATTTTGGCTTCTTAAAAATAATAACTTCCATGGCTTGCATGAAAACATGATCAATTTTTATTAATATTTAAGGGGTGAGTTAATGAATGATGTCACTTGTGTTCTACCAAAATCTCTCACATGGGAACAAGGGCACAGGCTGGGAATGCATCCTCCAGCTGCCATCTCCTAAGGGATATTGTTTACCCAACACCGTGGTGGTGTGAGGTGAGACACGTGCAGATGAGACCACGGATTGCTGAGCACGGAATGTAACTGAGCAAATGTGGTAAGAGATGAACTTCCAAAGCCTGACTTCACAGCTCCAGGCCTGGGATTCCAGGTTGGAGCACAGTGTGTTTGGTCACCTGGCAGGTGCAAAGCACAGGCCAGAGGGGCAGCAGGTCCCACTTGGAGGGAGCCCAAATGCTTTTCCCCGCCTTTGTAAGCAGTTCCTATGGAGGAACAGCCTGAAACCCAAAGGGGCTCATCTATTCTGGCTGGGTTCAGCACAGCAGGAGGGCACAGCTGTCACATGGAGAGCCTCCACCTGTGTCTGCTTCCCTTTCTCCTTCCCACCTCTCGGACATCAGTCCACGATGGAGTCCATCAGGCTGTGGAGCAGCCTGGTAGGGAACTACTCCCGCAAAAGCCATTGCCTGCGTCTGAACCTTCTTCACCCATTTTTTTTTCCCCATTTCCCTTACCAGCCCCCTTGCCCCAAACCTCTCCTCAGTTGTTTTCCAGCTGGTTTCCTGCTAGCAGGGGCCCCACCAATTGAGGATGGTACAAATGGGAGGAATGCAGCCATGGAGACGAGGAGGGCCTGTCCCTGGTGCTGCTGTCTGAGGGCTGGGCTGGGGCTCGTGGGCACTGCCTTTGCCTTCCCTAGTCAGCCCAGGCTGAGGCAGGGACTGGGCTCTGGGTGCCCAGCTCGGGCTCCAGAGCAGCGCAGGTGCTGTCCACGCACGTGTGAGCGGGGCAGAGACCGCGGGAAGGAAGCTCTGGCCTGCACACACCAACCGTGAGCCAGGGGCAGCAATCTGTTCCCCTCTGTGGAACTGCAAATATTTACCTTTACTGCTGCTAAAAACCTGTCCAAGAGGCTGATGGCCAGGGCGAGCGTTTCTGGGTAAAGGTGGAACTGGTACTTGAGCTTGGCCAGCCACTGGATGACCTCATCCCTCTGCCTTGGAGAAATGGCTACATCCTGGGGGAGAGAAAGACAGACTTTTCTTACACCCAGGCTGAGAAAGTCCCAAAGGACCAAAGGGCTTTACCTCCACAGGAGTCACTCAGCACAGAAACAAAGCCTCCTTTGGAAAGGGGGAGCCCGGAGCCAGCCCCAATCACCACTTTGTCCCTGCAGTTACTTATCTCACCCCAAAAACCTGCCCTGGGAAAGACAACTTTCCTTACAGCAATCCCAAATCTCACTTCAGTCTCACTGTACACTGGGGAAAGGAGGATGGGTGACTTGTAGTTTGTCAAGCACTGACAGACTCAGCTCCAGAGTAGTTCCCAGAAATTTATTATTTATTTAGTTACCATGTTTCATTATTTAACTTCCTCAGAACCATGTGGATGCACAGAAATTCCCAGCTGGAACAAACCCCCCCTTGCCAACAGCAAAGTGGAGGGATCCTATTGGGATTTTGTGAGGAAAGGTTTAATTTTTTCTTCAATTTATGGGGATTTTTTAGCTCAGTGCCTGTTAAAATAAAGAAAATTGCAAACAGCTGACACAAGGCTCTCAGTGGTTCAGTTAACTGGGAATGGGGAAGCAGCAGCTACAGTTTCACCTGCAGTTTGGGTCTGGTATTTGATTTAGGTGTTTGGCCCATGCCTCCCCCACTGAACTGTTTGGACAATAGCTAAATTTCAACCACATGCACAGCTGAGTCATTGACACAAAATCCTTCCCTGTGACCCGGTTCAGAAGTATCTCCAGCTTTCCTAGAGCCTTTCACATCAACCAAGGAACTGTCAGGTCTTGCTCCAATGGAGATTACTGGGATGACTGGCACAGATGTATCCAGAAGCATGAAAAGCTGGGCTGTAGCTGCCCCCAGTAATGCCATGAGGGCAATGCAGTAGGAATTTAGAATAAAACCTCCCCAATACTGATACAAAATAAATACTTCAGGTTATGTCTACCCCTGAAACACCTACATGTACCTTCTATGGACAGTAGCAGTGCCTACGTTCTGCCCTGAGCCCAGGCAGTGTCCCAGTGTCACCAGCATTGCCTGATGCTCCAGATGGGCCTCTGCTCTCAGCTGCTGCTCAGCTACAGCCTGGCTCTTGAGTAAGAAGTACCTGCTATTTTCTCCACTCCAACAAACACTGGTTCTTTCTAAAATCATCGATGCCGTTCCAGGGTGAAATGTGAGCCCCACTGGGGGCAGGATGGCCCAGAAGCACAATGAACACAGCACACACCAGGAGAGGTTATTGAACGCTCTGCTCAAGGTGTTCCCGACAGGGGGAGGGGACCTGGGCTGTACCCGGGGGGGAAGAAAGGGGAATGCTCGAGGAGGGGATGGAAATGGCACGTGTGGTGATCCTGCTCTGCCGCAGCAGCACGGGAGAATTTCAACACCACCATGCCCCCAGCCCTTCCAGCCCCAGCAAATCTCGTTTGTGCTTGATCCCAGCATAACAGGCAGCAGCTTCCCCAGCTCCCGGTGGTGTCTGTCCTGGCTGGGCGCTGTTTCCCTGTGCCTGCCAAGGCAAAAAGTAAGGCCTTCTCCTAAAACCAGCATGGTTGGGAAGGGTAAGACTCTGTGCTGCCTCTCATCCCCTGCCCTCCTAAGACCTGGCCTTGGATCTTGCTTGCCCTCCTTGGGCAGCCCAAAGGCACCATTTCAGACTCAGGACGAGCTTTCCCAGCAGGGCTGAACTCAGGGAGCAGGAGCTGCACACGCTGTGCCCGCAGGGCCTGTCCTTGCCATGTGAAGGGAAAGGGTGTTTGACTCAAACCCACAGCGTGGCTGGGATGTGAAATTAAACCAACCCCAGCCCCACAGTGCCAGTGGGAGGAAGGAGCAACTGCAAAGCACCCTCAGCTCGGTGCATGTGCAGCACAGGGAAGGCTCTAAAATTAAACTGGCTCCTTAAGAACTACCTGGGGAAGCAAAGGAAAGGAGGGGAGTCTCCAGCTCTTTTTGGCACCCTACAAAAAGGGTGTCTACTCCAGACCCTATCTACAAATAAAGGAGCAGGAGGATGGGGGCAGAATCCCCTGTCGCAGACAGACAGGTGAGTTTAAACACCAGGAAAAGGTTGTCAGAGCCTGGTTTAGGAGACAGGCAGCAGGAGTGACAACTGGTCACCCTGCCCCCACAAACCCTGCTGCTGCTCCATGCAGGGCAGGGAGCTTCCCACAGAAATGCCAGGCTCTATCCCTCTCCCTCAAGAGGTGTCCCTGTGTCACCCTCAGAAAACAAGTAACAAAATGCAGCACAGCAGAATTAATTAAGCAACGAGGTCACTGATCCTTAGTTAATTGAAACTAAAAGCAAAACGGAGACACTCTGGGGGCTGAAAGTGAGAAAGTCCCTTTGGATGGAAAGTGAAGGTTCCTCCTTGGGGCAGAGGTACTTTCTGTGTGTCACCCCTGCTCCAGGCAGGAGAAACAGGGGCCAGGACTTGAGTGCTCTAGGGGGCAAGCACAGAGCAAATCATCTCTAGGGATGCTGATCTCTCTCATACCTTGAGACTTTTGCAGGCTGTAATAAATATTATCTGTGAACTCAGACACGACTCCATTTTATTGCTGCCTAATCTAGAGAAAATGCCTCAGCTGATAATCTTTTCCTTAATGTCTGCTGTCCCAGACAGGTGTTCTGCTCTTTCCCCATATCTGTTGCTGCCTGGTCCCTGTGGGCTCCTGGACAGTTAGCAGGTGACCTTTATTAGGACTGGAAATAAACTGAGCTCTCCTGATTCCTCAGGAGGTACAGAGAACAAGTGGGGAGACAGAGAACAAGCCAGAACAGAAAAGAAAGGAGACATGACACAAATGACACTCTCTTTCTATAAAAATAAACTCAAAACTCTTCACTCACGCCGCTCTCAGCCACAAAGTTACTCAGTAACGTGCAAAAATCAACCTCTGACCAGTCTTTACGGCTCACTTTCTCAAGCCTTAATCCCAAGAAAACTCGTGAATGTCACCTGCATCTCACATAACCCATGGGGGGAGGGAAAGGTTTGAGGGGAACCAGAAGAGAAAAAAAATCCATTCAGAAGCAGGAGGTTCCAGACTCAGCCCACTGTTTTTTCAGGCTGAAAAGCCTTTGTGAGATCCACCTTTGGTATGTTGCACATACACAGAACACTGGTCTGCATTTAAAGGAGGGAACAGAAATTTTTAGACAAGTACAAACAAAACAGAAGAATCAGGTACATTAGATCAGCAGGAACAAAGCCCCCAACAGATTCTGCACCCTGTTTTAAAAATGGAAAGTCTTCCTGCTTCTGTAACTATGGGTGTCTTTCCTCCTGTCAAAGACCTCAACTGACACATATTTAGAAACTGAGTTTGTTCCGGTTTTAAACACCAGAACCAAAAATGTCTCCTAAAGAGTCAAAACAGAATGTTTACTCCCCAGAAATACCTCCGTGGTGTCTCCAATCAAATAATTCAATTTCTGCAGACACACTCAACGTTTTGTCACTGGCAAAGCAGGTGAGTTCATTAAACCTCTGTGCAGCCGGTCCACCCTTGGAGCAGGGAACGGAAAGTTCCACAGGCTTCGGGGTGCCAGATCTGATCCACAGAAGGATGCAGATTTCCTGATTGCCACGGGAAATAAACAACAGTGTCGTGCAAGGGAGGTTTTAGGCTGCTGCAGCTGCTTTCAGAAGAAGGCAGTGGATGTTAGGGAATCTGACTTTCTCCCAGATATTACAGAAAACAGGATAATTCACACTGCAGTCTGTGCCAAAGTGAACGCTGGGGGAACATGGGACAGCTGGACAAGCTGGGTGTCATGAACCACAGGAACAGAGGTAAATGTGCAGTTGCAGACAGGAGTGTTCTCAGCTGCTCCGTGGCCTCCCAAGTCCAGATTTCCCCCGAGCAGGCAGCTGTGTTTATGCTCTCCTGTCCCTCTGACCTTCCCACATCTCACACACATATGCACCTTGCACTCCCAGTTAGTGATCCCTTGCTGCTAGCAAACATTTAGTAGCACAGCACTGATAATGTCAATGTCTGAGCTGACATGTAGGAAAACAGAAAAAGGTTACACCAAGACCAGAGTTCTAGGGGTGGAAATTCAGGGAGCAAGGACAAGCACAGAGGAGGGAGGGATTGCTGGGAAGTCTGCCTGAGGCAGGTGGTGGTTTCTGAGCCACCAGAACCAATTTCACCAAGGCAGAAAGGCACGTGCTTCATTCCTGCGAAATCTTCACCCATGAATCTGATTTGGTTACACTCGAGTCCCTATCCTATCTTGTTATCCTGTAATCTAATCTCTCTACATTATAATCACCCCAGAAATACTGCCAGCAGGGGATGACAGGCTGGTTTACCATAAACCAGAGTCTTAAGCTGTATGTGCCTCAAGACAGCTACAGCTACAACACACTCCACACCTCTGACAAACAGATCACTCCTCTGGAAACCGATACGTGGATTAGCAAAACGAATACCCTTAAAAAAGCCCTTAAAAATGTATTTGCCCCTGCCCAACAGCAGCAGCCTCTTGTCTGCCAGACAGAGAAAACAAACACGACAGGGATTAGCTCTGACAGCAGCTGACTTACCTGTGTGAACGTTTCATGTGGTGCAACAACGGCAAGCCTGGATCTGAGCCCTCAGTGTGGTTATTTCAGCCCAACAAAGGGCCGGAAATTCTGTGACAATGTGCTTGCATTTCACATTTTGTTTCAAACAGAACTTTGTGCAGTGCACAGGTGTTTGTGAGTGCTCAGGTGAGAAAGAGTCTCCTCTCAAAGGAGCACAAACACATTTCAGGCTGGGTGAGGCCATGAGCAGCCTGCTCTAACCTCCCTGCGACACAAGCCAAGAGGGGGCTTGGACTATGGAACCCCCGTGAGCTCTTCCATCCTGAATATTCCTCCATTCCTGTGAGAACATTCCTCACTGGAACAGGCCAGGGCCTAGCTCTGCCTCCCTTGACACGAGCTTGCACCCTGCTCCATAAATAGTCCTGCTGGAGTCAGTGGGGTTCTTCCTGGAGCAGGCATCAGATCAGTGTTGTCATTAGTGAATTACTCCAAGAAAATGAAGCTGCTTTTAAGAACTGTTGCAGAGTTGGTGCTCAGCAGAAACAGGCACTAATAATCCACACAGTCTGTGAAATTGATTTAATCAGGACAACGTATGTATGTGCTTTCACAAGCCCAGCACAGATCTAACCCCATGTGCTGTGCGGTGTGTTCTGTGTTTATCAAATAGAGGGAATCACTTCTTTCAGAGGCCGATTCCCCACGTCTCAGGAAAGGTGACTGCTCCTGAACACCTCCAGCTGCTCCCAAACCAACCCCCCCGCCAGGACAATCTCCTGCCTCTGCTGGGATGGATGATGGGAAGACAGACATTACCTGATTGGGCTGAATTTTCGGCACATGTGCTTTCCACATCTGAGCTTCCCTAGAGATTGCCATCTCCAGAAGGAGAGACAACCTCTGGCTCTCCAGGGGTCCTGAAAACTTCATGGTAACCCTTGGATCCACCTGCCACCCAGCTGGATACAGCTACCTGCAAAACCAAAGACAGCTTGGTCAAACACTGGGCTGTGCCTGTCCAGGCAAAAGGCAGCACAGAGGGGACTAAAACTGCAGGAAATGGAACTGTTCCCCCAGCCCTGGCAGGAACAGCCTGTCAAAAAACTTGTCCATTACAAATGGAAAACAAAGCAGAGACAAGGTTTTTATCTTTTATTTCTTTAAAGATAACATATTCTACCACCTGCTCTCAAATGGAGAAGATGATCTGATGGAAAAGGTTATTTAGGTAGTTCTGAGACTGCCATCTGCATTTGCCTATGACTGCAAATTTCTGACAGCATTAAATTACTTAAGCAAAACAATGAAATGGGAAATGAAGGGTAAATCCATGGGAAAGTTATTGAAACTTCTGATTCTTTGCATGAGATCTTGTGTAATTCCCCCAAGGTGGATATTGGCCAAACACTAACCAGGCATTTTCATGTGAATACAACAGCCCAGGCTGTATTTACAGGAAATAAGCAAGGTGCTCACTCCAACAAAATAAACACAATTCACAGGGAAAACAATCCCTTATTATAAACAACAACAAAAGCAGCTCAGAACAAATGAAGATTCAAGGTGCTTTCCTAGAGCTAAAGGAAACCTTGACGATCAAGACTGATAGAGAACAAATATTATTCTTTATTCACCAGGTATAAAACCACACTCCAGTCCCACTTAGAGCCCAGAAGGTTTTAAGTGGCAAATAAACATCAGGGCCTGCTGTCCTGAACAGGGACCCCTTATATATTAGATTTTTATAAAACAAATCCTGCTCCATGAACAAAGGAGAGCCTGTACTGGCTTGGCATATCCCTATACCAGATTTCCAGATGTCACTGAATAGACAGAACACCTTGGAACCAGGAGCCATCAACGGGACTCCTAAAGCTCTGTGGTATGTCTCTTCCCACTAGCCCCCAAATGGCCACTGTGGGCTGAAAAATCCCTATTGAAAGTTCCTCACTTGCCCAGAGGGAGACTCTGCCTGGGGAAGTGAAACTGCTGAACCTCCAACCACAGCTTATTTACGTGCATTTACTCGATTTTGCATTTCTTTTTTAAACCTGGGGCTGATCCTGAGGACACTCACTGTAAATGGGGCTGAAGGGGAAACAGGGTTGCACATTCACAGCCTCCCTCCAGCTCCTTCCCTCGGGAGCTTCATTAGCATCTCCTGATCCTCCCGTCAGGCACCACAGCTTTCCCTGTGGCCATACTGGTTCCCAAAGGCTGGATCCCTCACCGTCCCACGGCAAAGGTGCAATGTGGCAGGGGTGGGAGCAGACCCACGGCAGAGCCTGAAGCTGGGACCAGTGCTGAGAGCCAGGAGACCAAAAGCAGCTCACTCCACGCTCGTTAGGAAAAAGCAGGAGATATATTTAGCCCGACCATATCTCCTAATGTGAAATATTGATGGTCCTTCTTTGGTTTTGCAGGAAAGAGAGAGTAATTAGCCAACCCCCAAATCACTGGAGACAACACAGGGAAAAATTTCAGGCCGTTTTCTTCTGTTGTGACTGATAAACATTCCCACCATGTTTACAACACAAATGGGTTTTGCAGGCCTCTGAAACCAGAAAGAGCCTTTAATTACCCTGATCCCCTCTGAGGTTGTCCCTGCGCTGCCTGGACTGGTCAGTGGCCCCAGCAGAGAGCTCGGGGTGTCCCTGGAGCCCCAGCATACCCAGGGCCCTGCAAGGAGCATTTTTAGTGAGCAGCGTTGCCAACTGCTCTCCAGTTGCCAAGGGCAAAAGAGAAGGGAAAATAACCTTTCCTTTGTGAACTAGGGACGTAATTCAATTGAGGGCTGAGGCACAATAACCTTTATAAGGGGAAAAAGAAGAGGGATGACGCGCTTGAAAGTTTCCCTTGGAGCAAGAGTGGTGAGCAGTTTTCCAGCACAGAGAGCACAGCCGGGAGACTGGCCAAGCACCCCGGGGCTGAATCCAGTTTGCATCTCCATTTACACAGCTCTTCATCAGATAAATGTGTGCCTTTGGAAAAAAATGCCAGCAGGATTGTGTGCAGGCTTCCCAAAACACAAGGGAGCCGAGGTAGAGCAGGCTCTGGGAGGATGAGGAACAGGAGGGCTGGCACAGCTTCCCAAAATCCAGCATAGGGAGGTCCATGGACTCCTCTCTCTGCCCAGCTCAGGACGGTAACACCTGAGCAGCCCAGGAAAGTGACAGCAGCACTACAGGCCCCTATCGGTGTGGCAGCACCTCTCAGACAACAGCAGGGCCAGCAGGAGGGCTGAGCCTGCCCCCACCCCACACCAAACATTTGCTCCAGCCAAAAACTTCCCATGTTTTTCCATAACCGAGGAGTTGCCCAAGCCGGGACAGTCACCATGAACTAACTCAGCCCAGCTTTCTGCTTCTTTCCCTGATTTAAAATTAAACGTAAGCTCCAGGGTGCTGGCTTTTTGGGTTTGTTTTTTTTTTTTTTCCCCTGTGGTTACTTCGGGAGTTTTTCAACCACTGGTCAAACAGTTCCTAAAGTTCCTAATCTTCGCTGGAAGGTCAACTGGCTGCGCTGAAACCTCTTCAAGAACAGTTGGGGAGTTAATAAAGGAGAAGTGAGCCCAGGCTTTGACATCTCCTGTGAGGAGCTGCAAGTCGGATCTTGCTCTGGAATTAGAGAGCCAAAACCTTGGTGTGAGGTTTTCACTTGTGAAGGGCATCAAAAATCACCTCCTTATCCATGGTAAACACCCTGAGCTGCTCCATAAAATAAAGATCTCTCATCTCATAAACACAATTCACAGGACCCCTCTCTTCGGTCCAAGTTTATAGCCATCTTGACTCAAAGAAATACTTTTCAGTTTCCCTGGAGAGATTTTAGGCTGCACAGTGCTGCAGGCTACAGTTACCAAAAGCAGTTTCTGCAGGAACTGGGGCACATGACCCCCTGGCCAACTAACTCTTCATGGTTTGGAAGGTGCATTCGTGTAGGATGCAGAAAGAGGAGGTTTTTTATTTTTAGGCTTTGTAATCACTTGCAGTGGCTATAAAAAGTGCCTCCTGCACACAAAAGATGCTGCTCCAGGAATGTGTTATCCACTAGCAGGACAAGCTCCTAACATAGCTCCTGATTTTCCTGCCCCCAGTTGCAATTTAACTGTCCTGATAAAACAGAACTACAAACAGGATCACTGAAATAATTCAGGGCAGTAACAAAAACCTGTTTGGTTTTGATTGTGGCTTGTTCTCTGTTTGCTATGGGGGGGAGTTGTTTGCTTTTTTAACACAGCTCATTTTATAAACAATTAAGATTTCTAGGACTAGAGACAAACCTCCGCTGTCTTTGTTTTGCACATTAATCCAGATGGGCATTCTGAACAAGGGGGTTAATTCCAGTAGAGATGAACCACCCCACCAATTCCTGCAGACCTCGTATTTTCAGGGACCAGCAGCCAAATCTGCTTCAGCTTTAGCAAGCAACAATAAAATCTCACAGATGACCTGGAAACAGATTTTTCTGGGCAGTAGGGGGAAAGCGAAGCAGAAGGAAGAGAGGAGGAGACTGAATTCCTCAGAGCTCCAGCCAGCCATCTGTGATTTCAAAGGATCCGAGCCTACTGCTAGCAGAAATGTCTAACTGCAAGTTGTGATTAGAAATTTCAAAGCTGTGGGTGGGGGCTGGGATGGATGTTAATTTTAGTACCTGGGGCTTTCTCTCAGCTTAACTCTTTCCTCACCCCCTGGCAGTGAAGCAGTCTGGAACTCTGTGCTGGGCAGAGGGAAATGCCAAAGCACAGCCTTATGTGACAGCAATAAATGAGCACGTAACCAGCGTGGGTTCAAGTCAACTGGTTTGGGATACAGAAAATAAATGGCCAATGGAAACAGCTTGACAGCGTTGTGAAACAATAAAAATTTTTCAAGCTAAATGGCTGGGAAAAGTATGTTTGGGAATATAATTTCAAACGTTAGCACGTACGTAAGCAAGTGTATTTGAAGCAACAAACTGACTTCTGGTCAAATACGAAGTCCAGTAAGAATTCTCCCCATGAGCAGTGCGGTAGTGTCAGACTTAAGCGCCTGCAGGTGATCTCACTCCTTTAACCAGCAGCATGTTTGAGCCGTGGCTAAGCCCAAATTCGGAAAGAGGCAATTTTCTAGAGGCTGGGAGAGGAAGAGGGCCCTTGCCACTTGTCTGTGTGACTCAGCCCGAGCTGCCTCCCACAACCTGCTACAAAGGCAAGGCTGTGAGGTATTTTGGCAGCATCGTTCGGGCGGGCTCACGTACATCAAACGCTCGCCACTTCTTTTCCTCCAACCAGATTTTTCCTGGGAGTGCAAATAAAGCTGACCTCATTTTAGTGCTGGTTTTCCAAACAGATGAATTTTTCCAAACATTTAAAAAGAACCTGCCAGCTAAAACCACGGGTCGAAAAGGGAATGCAGAGCAGTGTTTTGATGTGAGGGAGGGGAGGAGTTTTTATGTCTTGTTTTGAAACAGAAATCCCAGGGTCCATTTAGCAGCTAGGAAGGAGGAGCCCTCTGGAAAACGGCTGCTCCATAAACTGCACCAGTTCTAGGAGACCTCTGCTATCCTTCACTCCCCCAGCCTTGTGACTGACATCAGGGGGTTGCTGTTTACAGGAAACTTGAATTATATTTTCCAAAGTAGGGACTTTTTAAAAAACAAGGTAGAAGATGAACTCCTAACTGATCTTTCAGACAACGTCACCATTCTTCCCTCCTGGCGAGATGGGCATGCTTCCAGACACATGCCCGCCCCACTCCCTGTTCTAGTGGCTCTGGTAGGAAGTGCCAGAGGAGGAGGAGGAGGTGGAGGTTTGCATTTCCTTTTTATCTGGCAACTGCCAAGATGAGTCCATTCGAGCAGCCTTTGCCCAGAAAGGTCTTTGGTCAGTAACGGCTTAAATATTCCATGCCACAGCTTTGCAGTGGTGCAAACAGGCTGCTTTAATCACAGCTCCGTTCCCTGCTGGGGCAGCAACAGACCAAGCAAACTGTGGATAAAATGGAAACTCGGGATTCAGCCCTAGGAGAACAGCTCCGGCTGCAGAATGTATGTGCTGATACAAAAAGGACATGAAACTCAATATATTTTCATGAGTTCTGCTCCGAGATTTTGGTTTATTTGAACCTAAAAATGAATGGAGGATGTAAATTCCTCACAAGGTTTATACAAATCAGCCACGGGATAGATTTCAGTAGGAATGGGCCCTGCTATTGTTTGGCAGCAGATCCCAAGGCTCAAGAACAGGTCAGGAATGTGAGCCTTTATTGTGTGCACTGGGGTGTCACATCAAGGACAGTCAGCCTGTGCCTGGGACAATCACAGTGGTCACAAAAAGATGGTGTCATCTTCTTGTTCAGAACTGAAGCACCAGACAGAATAAAGCAAAGAGAAAGAAGTGTTTGCTGAAACAACCCCCACTATTTTTATGCTTTTTCCAGTGTAAATAACAGATAAATCCAAGACAGCCATGGCTTAGCCTTGTACAAATTCCCTGTACACCACTGGCAAAGGAATGAGCAGCTCACAGAGGCAACTGACCAAGGTTTGCATGGCAGCCTCTGGGTTCTGCTTGGGGACTCTCTGGACCTTTTGGGTACAAGGTCCAGGACTATTGAGGAACACTTGTGAACCTCTGAGGAATTTGAGGGTGCTGCTGTTGCTGAGCCACTAAACCAGGGGGCTGAGGGAATCCCAGCAGCTTCCAATGAGCATCACCAGCATGGCAATCAGCAGCACCTGGGCAAAGTCCATGTAAGAGGCAGCTCGAGACAACAGCTCCTTTTGCCAGAGCTGATGCAGAATTGAGTTTCTGTGGAGGGGGACTCTGGCAGCCCTGCTCCAGTATAACCCGTCCCAGGCATGGTGCTGGCACACCACGGGGCCGTTCTCCCTGTAGGGAGTACCCAGGGCCTTGGTCCTGCAGAAGGTATGGTTGTCTTGGAGGAGCTGTGGTGCCCAGGGAAGGAGTTTTAGGAGAAAGTGAGCAGGCTGCACAGCATCAGAGTTTTATGGGAGATGGACAGGATTTTCTCTGGGACTCAGCTTGGAGAGCCTCAGCCCTATCTGCAACAGAGAAGCAGGCAGTGCCGACCTCCACCATCAAGGTAAGTGAAGTCTCAGGGGAGAAGGGGAAGGGTGGAAGTAGGAGACTGCTGGCACAAAAAGGAAACCTTCTGCCCACCCTCAAGGTTTGTAACTACAAAAAAGGTTCAAAGGATGTGGGGTGAGACGACAGGAAGGCATCAAAAAAATAACAACAAATGATACTTAAGTGGGGTCGCCTTCAGCATTTGCATGTTAGCATGGACTCATGTATGAGGTTCCATTATGGAGAAATTCCCCACACCCTTTCTGGTAGGTAAGCACGTTGGGGTGCTTCCCTGAAATGTGTGCATGCTTATGAACAGTGTGGGAAGGTAACATGGGGAGGTGTGTGCAGGTGAAAGAACACAGAGGTGTGGTGGGATGGCTCCCATGACCTGGGAGTGCTGCAGTGGAGAGGTACAGGCTCTGTTGGAAAGAGGAGATACTGGTGCCTTGGTCCCCATGGGGGACTCCCAATGACCGTGACATGTGCAGGCAGAACAATGTGGCAGAGCACAAGGAAACCAGGAGGATCCTGGATAGAGGGGTTCTACTGGAACCCACAGCCTCCAACAAGTAGGGGCTTGCTGGGGCGTGTGAGGGTCAGAGGCTGCCTTGGCTGCAGTGACCATGGGGTAGTGGAGGCAGCTGGGGATGAGGTCAGACAAAAGCCAAAGCCCAGCTGGAATTGCAGCTGGCAAGGCATGGGAGAGAGACTAAAGGGGCTTGAGAACTTGGGTAGCAAGAGGAAGGCCAAGGAAAATCTGGGCAGACTCCTGGCTGGAAGTAGGGTCTGGACAAGCAGACAGTGAGGTGGATTGAAAAGTGGCTGAATGACTGTGTCCAGAGGGTGGTAATCAGGGACAACTCTTTACTGTGAGGGTGACAGGACTGTGGCTGGGTTGCTGAGAGAGACTGCGGAGTTTCCATCCCTGGAGACATGGAAAAGGTGTTTGGACGTGGTACAGAGCAGCTGGTTTTAGGTGGCCTTGCTTGAGCAGGAGTCTTGAACAAGATGACCTTCCGAGGTACTTTCCAGCCTCAAGCATTTGGGGATCTCAAGGGCTAAAGGCTCAAAGCAGCCCAGATCTAAGGGCCCAGAGCAGCTTGTCTGTTCTTCAGGCAGTAGGAAGGCTTTAAAATTGAAAAAAAAAAAGGGCAAACCAAACCTGGCATTATGTAATGTCTCACTGGAAGTCTCCTCAAAGCAACACATGCAGAGCATGATTCACTTCTCCCACCACCAATGTAACTTGGTATAAATCAACAGTAACTTGAAGGAAGTCACTCCAAGGAAAACCAAGCTCACAAAGTATGAGGGAGAGCAGTAATTTCATAAAATAGGGCCAGAGGCTTTCAAGCTCATAAAAACTAACTCTCTACAGGCAAGGGCCAACAGGCATTCAGAATTTAAAGCATCATGCACCACCTTTTGAGTAATATAATCCCCTGAAACCAAATAAATACAATGCCTCTCTGGGCAAAAACACAGAGACAGGATTCAGCAGTACCTCTTTTTGTCTTTCAGCAGTAGTCAGTCATTAACATCAATGAACAGTGATAAAACCAAACAAGTTTATACCCAGTTCAACACCCACATCCAAAAAATGTCTGACTACGATGGCTTGATTCCCCTTGACAATAACAAAAGAGATTTTTGTCTGAAAGCCTAAGTCCTCACCAAGGCCAATATTTTGCTTTGTAGATTCTGATTGGCTTCGGGATAAATTAGTGATTACAGCTAATATCAGGATACAGTGTGAGGCAGTAAAAAGAGGTAATTATGAGGAAATGAGGAATTATCTGCTGTTGAAACAATAGATCAATTATGAGGTACAGCACAGTAGCTGCAGAGCAGCATTCTTGTGCTCTGAGGGTACTGCCTCCTCTTTCTCATCAACCAAAGAGAACCCACAGTTATAAAGCTTAATTATCCTCCAGGAGCTCGAGCTTGCTGACTAATTAGCCTCTTGTTGAGACAATACAGAAAAGGATATAATTCCAATTGTCCATGAAAATAACATGGCACAGGCACAGTCCTGGCTCTTCCTTGTGTGTTCATCTCTCCTGTCCTACAAGAGCCTTGATATACCCACAGTTCTGGACAACCTAAAACTAGTCCTGAGCCTAAAACAAAATAAATGCAGACATGGGAGCTCTGAGAGGGGGGGGTACAGATGAAGGAGAAGGAAGCAGAGTGTCTGAGGCAGGCTGTAACAGCAGCTGGAGTGTTGCTGCTGCTGCTTCCACAGCCGAGTTGTGTGAATCCTGCTTTGCTCCTGTCACTGCATGCATGGACACACTTGCAGGGCTCTCACAAATGGAGACTAAGCTGAGCTTCATGGCTGCAGTTAAGAGCATGTAAACACCAACATTTACACTCGAAATTATTTAAAAGGGTAAAGGTTGAAGTTTTTACGAGCCAAGTTCTTGTCTAACAGACCACTGTAGTCAAGTCACCCCAGTCAAGAAACAGGGTCTCACTGTGCGCAGTGAAAAACCACCAAAAAAAAATCGAAAAACTTCTGGCAGATCGGTTCATCCAGCATCTCCTGCGATCCTGGTAAAGGTGTTTGGTGTCCGGGCTGCTGAGTACTATGAAATATCTGCAGTAACATGTTATTTATGAGTGAGCTTTTAGAGGAGTTTATGGCACAGCAAGTGCAAATACCCACTGTGGTTAATAAATGTGTGTTGGTAATATTTGCAGTCAGCAAACACACAGGAAGGAAAATGTCAGACCACATCTGCTTGGTACAGAGACTGGAGACACCTGAGATCTCTTTCCATCTCAGTGACTTCACTGTGCTTTTTTGGCTTTTGAAAATAGCTATTATTGAGCTGTATTCTCAAAGAAACTATTCTCAATGAAGCAGAATCCCTCTTAAAGTCTCCCTCCTTGACGGCCAGCCTGGCTTTCCTGCTGCTTCACTGGAGTGTGCTGAGGACCAGTTCCTTGGTCAGGACCTCCTCAGGCCCCACCAAGTCAACGGAGCAAAGCAAAAAAGGCATATACAGCCAGGCTCCTGGGCAAGTTAGTTCTGGGCGCACATTCTACATATTGCAGGGCAGGAATTCAGATCCCACAGTTGTGTTACACTCCATCTGGAGATGCAGGTGGTCTTCATTCACAGCCTGGTCCTTGCTCAGGAATTGAGTCCTAAGAGTTATCATTTGGCAGGCAAAATATGATATCTAGTTTTCCTGAGGCCACTAGTCTTGCCTGACCTTTTAAAAATCCCTCAGTGTGGCATAAACTGCAGATGTTTCATCTATCCCTTCCATCACCCAGTTCAAATGGATCATTTACATCAGCGTGATACTGAACTTTATTTCTTAAATATAAAAAGTGCCTTGTAAAAACACAAAGATTAGACCTATGAATATAAATGCTCCCAAAAAGCCAGTTCAGCATGAGGTGAGGACTAACTACTGCTTTAACCACTGGATAGTTGCAGGTGTGCAAAGGAAGGCATCTTCCAGCAGGCCCTGAGGGAAGGCACCTTGCACCACAGGGACACTGCTGGAGGTCTCATTTCAGGCCCTGCATGAGGAGCGCTAAGAGGCAGGTGAGTACAGAAAGGCTGAGAATGGAAAATGAAAGAGTCTGTAATTACAGGGGAAATGCTCAAGGCTTTACAAATCTGTGAACACTTGGTCCACCAAAAAGCTTCTCCCAGGGCAGTGGCACTGAACAGGCTCACGCTTGGACTGACCCCTGATTAAACTGATAAATGTAGGTACGTATTACTGGAACCACCTGAAAATAGCAAAACAAACTCATTTACTCATAAATGTTGACTGCATCAAAGGGTTACTATGAGATGGAAGACAGACAAGTCTGGAAACAGGGAAACACAGCCAGAGAAATACCTCGCAGTCCCTGCTCACCGTGGGCTCTCAGCAGCACAGGCTGCAGCCCTGTGACACCCCAAGCTTGGAACAGCAGGAAAGCCTGGCCCCAGCTGGCATCCAGCAAGGAGGACCTTTAGTGGACAGGATCTCCAGAGAGCAAGGCTCTCACCAGAGGCAGCATCGGTATTTTTAAATAGGGTCCCACATCAAATGAAGTGCAGGACTTGGGAATACAGAACAGACACAGTAAAAGCAGCAGCTAAGATCCATTCTGCCACATCAAACTGTGCGTAACTTCTACACAGGAGTGACGGATAATTAAAAGTGTGTGTGTGTGTGTGTGTACATCTATACACACACACCCCCCATGTGAAAGTTCAGTTCCTGCTGGGGAGAAGCCAAAAAATCAGCTTCCCACTTCCCACGCCAAGGTCTGAGCAGGCACTGATGAGAACGAGCCCTCCCCCTGCCCTACGAGCCAGCCAAACTACTTGAAAAGCAAATCTGAACCATTTGCAGGGATCCAAAACCCAACCCTCGAGACAAGGAAAAGATGCTGTGATTTGATTTTGAGAGGCACCCTCACCTTGCCTGACCTGGGCTCCAGGTGCACCTGCAGTGGGGTAGAGGTGGGGGGCACAGCTGCCCCCCTGCAGAGAAAGGGGAGATGCTCCCCTTCCCCAAGTGTGTCATGCAGCACTTGCATCTTGCTCAGCTTAAACATTTAATTAAAAGAAAATCTCACCCTTCTGTCTTTAAAAGGGGCTGTGCGATGTACGTGCTGTTGCAGCAAACCACAGAAAGAAGTGTCTGGGAGCAGACAAAGACTGATGCTGAAATCACTTTTAAATTCAGGCTTGAATCAGCCTGCCGTGTAACACCCTCACTTTTATGAGTGGTAAAATGAGGGACTGTTTTTTTCCCTCCTTCACAGGGTCAAAAGGGAGAGCAGGTTTTTCTGTGTTCCACGGATAAGTTTACAGGAGGATTTTTCTGTCACTCTGCTTTCTACCGTAGGCACAAAACCCCATGGCACTCTCACTCCCTTCAGTTCACTCCTTTGGAGATGGATTTAGAGAACACAATGCTGCTCTTCCTTCAAGGAAACTTCTCCCATGGCAGAAGTGAGGGCTAATAGGGAAGTGGGGAGAGAGAGCAGCCTGTCTCTGCAAATGAAGTACACGGAGACAAAAGAACAAAACCCGAAACCAGGAGGCCTACAGGGAAGCTGGAGAGAGACTCAGGTACTGTAGCGACAGTACACGGATTAACGGGTACAAATTGAAAGAGGGGAAATTTAGGTTGGATATTCGGAAGAAATTCTTTACTACGAGGGTGGTGAGACACTGCAACAGGTTGCCCAACGGAGGCTGTCGATGCCCCGACCCTGTTCCAAGCCAGGTCGAATGGGACTTGGAACAACCTGGTCACCTAGAGGTGTCCTGCCCGTAGGGCATAGGGGTTGCGGCTACGTGATCTTTAAGGTGCATTCCAACCGCTTAACATTCTGACGGTAAATCCCGCGCGTCGCGCTGTGACCAGAGTCACACCTGGGGCACAGATGCGCTGCTGAGCCCCTGCACGGGGTCACGGCGGAGGGCCGGGATGGGGACCCGCGCCGGCACCGACGGGCGCCGCACCCGCCTGGGCACACAAAGCACCGCTCGCGGGATGCTTTGCGCGCGTTTGCTTTGCGCGTGTATAATTACAGCGTTTACAATTACAGCGCTGCACGGCGATGCTGCGCGCACACCCCCCACACCCCCGATCCCCCCCCGTCCAATCCCGGCTCTCACCTCCCCTGCGCGGCGGCGGGGTGCCCGGCGGGGCCCGGCCATCAGCACCCCATGGCGGGGCGGCGGCGCCGGGGCTCCTCCGCGGCGCTTCAGCACCGTGCGGAGCCCATGCCCGAGGCGGCGGCGGCGGTGGCCGGCGGGCTCCTCATGTCGCCATGACGGGGGAGGGAAGGGTGAGGGGGAATCTG
>WEKY01058329.1:295597-320597 GCA_013390045.1 Picathartes gymnocephalus
GTCGAATCGCGCGGAGGGATCTGCGGAGCGTGCGCGGCTCCGTGAGGGCGGTGGCGGGGGGGGCTCCGGGCAGGGCCGGGGGACCGTGGGTAAAGTGGCGTTTAAGACACTCGTGAAGCGATGGGAAAAGGTGTTTATTTGTAAATTAACTGTAAATAAACCCCGAGTTGTGCTGATGCTCGGCAAAAACGTCATGGTCTTGCTTGTTCCTTGCGCATTCCGTGTCTCCCAGCCTGTGTGTGCTGGAACAGAGCTCCCTGCGTTATCCCTGGTGATCCCTTATTTACTGCCCTGCAAAATGTAAACAGGGATTTGCTCTGGACTTTACTTACTTCCTTAGGCCTTTCCCCGGCACAAAGGCCTTCAGCACTGTCCTTTTCCTTGTCGTTTCCAGGCTGTGTCTGGCATTCCCACTGACAGCACAAGATGCCTGAAGTGCCGTGGAAGCTGAGCTGTTGTCTCACAGCTCCATTTATTCCTTGAGAACTGCACAGGCTTTTGGGTGTTTAAATCCTTTTGTAACATAAGAATTTTTTTTTTTTTAAATAGATTTGGGGCTGTGTTACAATACTGAACAGCGAAGACCAGGATAAAAATACTTAGCATTCAAATCCTGGCATGGTGATGACTGTCAGAATCTTGCCGCACCACCAGAGGTTGAAATGAAGAGATAAAAGCAAGAAGTTCAGAGCAAAGGCAAATTGTTTTCTTTAACCCCCTTCCAGTATCTGTAGTTATTGACTGTTCAGACAGCACACAAAGGAGTATTTCCTCCAGAGATAATAAGCACAGTGACAGAAATCATTGAGAGACAACATAAGATTTTTTTTTCCTATTTATTTTCCAGCAAATTAACTCTGAACCAGTTTGCTAAGAATTCATCCATCTCAAGCTTTTTTTAACCCTTTCCCTAGTTACACATAAGAATGAAATGAAAGGCTATTTTTACTGCAGCAACCCCTATATGCACAGGGTGTTCTTCGAATTCAAGCCTGCTGTGTGCTCCTCCTTTCCATTTTTATTAATTTTTATCTTGAAACAGAGTATGACTTTTAGAACTGAGAAGGTGCAGAGAAGGGCAAGTCCTGCCAGAATTCTATCTCGCTTTCACAATTCCTTTCTAATTCTTCTGGGTCTCGTTGCCTAAGACCCAGTGTTTAAGAAGTCTGTAAAGCTGCGGCACTTTTCCAACATCCCAGTGGTAGTTTGTGGCAGTGACCACAACCAAGGGATTTAGCGGCACTGCTGGGAAGGAGATGGAGGCAGCCAGCACGAACTCCATGAATTTAGGCCTGTTTTGCAGGGAGAGATGGAAAGAGGCAATATGGCTTCACGCTGACAAGAAAGGGAAGGGTTAGATGGCATTTTAGAAGAAATTCTTCCCTGTGAGGGTGGTGAGGCCCTGGCACAGGTTCCGCAGAGAAGCTGTGGCTGCCCCATCCCTGGAAGTGTCCAAGACCAGGTTGGACGGGGCTTGGGGCAACCTGGGATAGTGGAAGGGGTCCCTGCCCATGGCAGGGGGTAGAACTGGAGTGATCTTTAAGGTCTCTTCCAACCCAAATGATTCTACGATTCCATGTATCCTTACAGCAGACATTTCTATCTGTGTTGTTTAAAAACCCTTCAGAGGAACGACCAGATGTTCTGGTGGTTTTGGCTCTATGGTGCTTTGGAGACCCGAGTGCTGCTCCCTGTGTGACTTTTGACCAGTCAGTTAAACCCACAGATGCAAAGGTTAATAGCAATTTTCATACCCACCCAACTTAGGTGCACTCAAAGTTCAGCACGGGCATGCAAAGCTCAGGGAGTTGTGCACACAGCAGCTTCAGAGCAAGGGTAAATTCACCTTTATGTCAGGCAGGTTGTGAGGCTACATTAAAATAGTTTGTAAAGCATTTGACTATCCCAAGGGACTGGAAACATGCAGGCTTATAAAAATAACTGCTGTTTGGGTTCAGCTGGTCAACTTTACTCTGTGACAGAGCAAGTCTGGTTATCCCTATAGTTACTGCTGTGTTTGTGCTTTGACTCCAAGCATTACATAACTTATCTATATTTATTGCTAACCTGTGATCCTTCAAGTAGCAAGCAGGCTTTGATCAGCCCAGAGGAGATAATACTGATGTTGGTTTTAAAAACAAAACTTTAAAAAAAAAAAGAAGGGAAACAGACTCTAAGGATTTCTCAATTTTCCAGAACTGAAAAGAAAGTTAAACTTGGTTTTCTTTGGGCGAGGGACAGTTTGCAAATGTGGAATGTTGGGGGAGGCAGCAAAAGGAAACAAGGAGAATCCTAAAAACATGGATTATGGTGAAATTACCTGACAAGGCTTTGCTCAGCTTCCAGGGAGCAAGTGCTTGTCTAGGAAAAATCGTCAGCACAAAGGAACTCTCCCAGAGGAATGAAATGGGTACGAGCACTGAACTGTCTCATCTCTGTGAAAACTGAACTATCCAAAATCACTAGTTGTTTTTGAAAAACTTTACCCTTTTTTGTGCAGTGAATCAATCGATGGAATGCTGATTTTCTGAGTAAGTAGTGTGGAAATCAGCATATACAAATTATGAGGCTGTTCCACCCTATAAGTACATCAGCTGTGCTTGTTCTTACAGGCAGGAATTAGCTGCCCTTTCAAAAAAAAAAAAAAAAAATAACCCAGTATTCCTGAAGAATGTGGCAAAGGAAAAAAGGAAACTAGATGCAGGCTCCTTCATTTCTTTGAGCTTAAATGTAGCTTTCCAGCGCAGCTGTTAAAGAAGGCTGTTGACCTTGGAAACCACCATCAGTGGAATGACAGGAGCGTCAGCTCGAGTGGAACATCTCCATGGTCTCTCAGGACTTTGTGTAGCTGTTCCCACCCTGGTCTTCCTACCAGCAGGAATTTAAATTATTTACTAGGAAAACAAACCCATCTCTTTGAGCTGCACAATATTCTCTTCCTATCTGTTCCCAGCATGGAGCTTCTCAAAACACCAGGACACAGTTCTGCTTTCATCCAGAACAGTGAAATACGTGCTCACATTCAGCAAATGAAGCACCTCTTTCACCTCCCTCAGTGATTAATTCTGAGAGGGGAACTGCAGACATTAAATTAACCTTTTTACCTGATTTAGTTTTACTAAATAAACAGTCCCATAATGTAATTTTCTCAACCAGAGCTGCTATTTTCTGCCGTTTGCTTTGCTATTTGGAACGTGTTCTGTTCCAGCTCTATTTCATTTAACTTGGTGACAGTAATATCTTCAGACTGTGTCCCTCACCCTGGGGATCCCACCAGTAAATCCATCATTCTTCCTGGAAAATAGATTATTAACTGGAAACGCTTGTCACAACATGCAAGAACACCACCAGCAGACACGAATGTGCCTCCTCCTCCGCAGCATTCCCAGTTTTACCTTTGTAGCATTGGCAGAGTGTCGTCATTGAATACAGGTTTTCTTCCATTTTTCTCTTTCAAAACATAAAAATTCCTTTCTTTTCTCTGTTTAAAAGGCAGTTCATGTTGATTACCTGGCTGTGGCTAGGCTTTACTGTAGACATCAATATTTATAATTGGATATTTTGTGTCCTGGGGAGTCAGTATCAATGCTGTAGGAGTTTATAACCGTGCAAAATGAACAGTGTTGCTGTGATGGTTGTAGATGTGCCTTTTCCAATGGATAATTTGCACTTTTTCCTGTAGATCATGATCATGTTTGCTGCTGGTGCATCTGAGAAAGTCTATCTGAATTATTTCTTCTGGCAAGTAGCAGGAGTGTGTGAGTGAAACATGCCTGGATGCTGTATCTTAAGATAGAACTATGCTGGAAATGTTCCTGCAGCTGTTCCTTGGGAAACATCTGTCGTGCTGGGCGTGGAAATTTGTGCATCTCTGTTCACCCTGTACAGAGCAATTCATCTCATGAAACAGAGGTATAAATATTGGGGAATAAGAGTAGGACATTATGCACCAATGGATGGGAAATGAATAAAGGTTGTCATTTGGAAAGCAAGGGGCAAACTGGAATATTCCTTACTGGCACAGGGATAAGGTCAGCAGACTCCACAAGACTTCCAGAATTTCAACTGCTGGTTATTTCAGCAGGAATAACCAATCCACTAGACTGAAATTTTTCATATTTACAGTTGGAAAAAACCTTCCATCTGTGATAATCTGCGTTTGTGTTGTCTGATAAAGAGAAGAATATACTGGCTGATGTGATCTCATAGTTAGTGATTGTCTCTATGCAATAGACATAAAAGAATTTAAGACAGCCTGGGAAAGGAGAGAAAAGACTATTTTGTTAGATAATTAAGAGATTTCTCGTCTTTTATGGAAAATAGAATGTTAAATTGGAAAATAAGTGTAAAACCGTAAAATAAATTTACCATATCCAGTCCTTGTAGCTAGATGCTTCCTAGCAAATCATTTTACTCAGCAGTTGCCTGGTTCTACAGGCAGGAAGGTGACTGCCTTTCTTTTTTTATTTTTCTTGGTTTAACTTTTAATGACTAATTTAAATTCCATTTATGCAGAATCCCTGTGATTTTGAAAACGCCTCCTGAAATTATGCACAACTACCTTTCTAAAAAAAAAACAACAAAATTTTCCAAAGCCTTAAGTACAACACTACCTAGAATTATCCTGTCAATTAAATAAAAGAACCCACTTAAAATAAGTGACAAAAATATACAGTGAATTAAATGCACCTTCCAGTAACAAAGGGTTATTAAAGGAGGCCTAAGAGCAAACTGCTGGTTCTGTGGTCATGCTTCGACAAGCACGAGGCTATTGAAACACAGAGCTGCCTTTCAGACAATTTAACTTGCACTGAAGGCAAATTATTGCCATTTGATGTCATTCTCTTGGCTCCTGGAAGGTTCCCTGTGCAGAGGCAGTGGGAGCAGAACTGGGGCTGCACCTCCAGCTGCTGTTGAAATACTGCCTGCAAGTATTTCTGCCTGCAGAAAGTGGGTACCTGCACCTGGAATGATGAGCTAAAAAAGGCAGGAAGTCTTATGTTATTAGACCTGAGGATGCAGTCTAGATTTCTGGCAGTAGCTGGAGTGGGAACCAGTGAGGACTAAGACAAAGGGTACCTGAATCCACCCCCCCCCAGAAATCATGAATAAGAATTGGAGTCACTGGGCGAGTTCTGAATTGTGTCACAGACTGGGAGTCTTTCCTGCTTCCTTCCTTTTTCTCAGTGGCCAGAGAGTGAAATTTGAACAAGGTGGGGCAGCTACAACCCATGAGCAACAAAACTGCAGATATTCTTGCCGTGGCCCTGGTGAGGTCACCGGGAGTGCCTTGCTTCGTGCTTTCTTTACGTGAGGGTTTGCACTGGGGGCGAGGCTCCTCCTTCCTCTTCTTATGCCACAGCCATTTCCAAACCCTCCAAAAGGAGATTTGATGATACTAAAAAATTAGGTTGCACTGGACTCTTGCTGTTTGCTCCCGAGTGCTTTCCAGATCTTTCCAGCTCTGTGTGTGGAGGGAGGCCTCCATGACAACACAGGCAGAGCATCGGGTTCAGCACACAGCCAGCTCACTCTGCAGCCTTTTCCTCCTGCTCTGTGAGTGTCAGGGATCCTGGAATTCTCTGGTTCCCAACATAGCATACATGGACTCGCTCAGAGCCGTGAAATAATAGGCAGGGGCCTGTCCCTGGTGTTATTCCTGGAACAGAATCCTTTTGTGTCAGTGAAAATTCTCAGTGAAGACTTGGAATTTCCTTCAAGAATGGGGGTTTTAGCACTGCACACAATTTAATTTCTAGCTGTGCTTTACAAGTTTTATGCCAGCTACTGGGAATAAGAACATTTTCTGAGAAGGAAGCTGTTTCCCAGTAGAATTTTGGACTTCTCTCTTTTAGTAAACTCATCTTGGGAGTTTTGTTCCAGGACTGTGGTGCAGCTGTGCTGGTATAGGGGTTCTTATGTAAATAAGGCAGCTTTTATTTTCAGGAAGCAAAGTATGTGCTATCAGTACATGGCAGATTTATTTAAATTAAAACAGAAATTCTAGTCCTAAAATTACTAAGTTTCCATTGATTTGTATTTGGGTCTTGTCAGCTCAAATTACTTTCTGCTCTGGGTTTCCTGAGCAAACACACTGGGTTTCTCTTTTTTGCCCCCTCCCTTCCTTATTCTAGCAGCTGTTTGGAAGTCAGGGTGTGGTCTCTGAGAGACAGCAGTGTCACTGCTCCTCTCTGGGCTTGTCCAGTGAATCTCTTCCCCAACACCAACCTCCATTTAATCTCTTATCAGGCTGCCTTTCTCTCCTTTGGTCTCATAGGCAGCAAGCGATAAATCTGAATAAATTAATTTATTTATGAATGCTGAACTCGACTTCCAGGAGCACCAGGTGAGAGGTGTGGAATTACACTCCTCTGGGCAGACAGGAGCTGTATCAGTGGGCACGGTGCTCCCATGGCTACTGGAGGATCAAATGCCATTTTCCTTCAGAAGCTGCTGTCTGGGGAACGAGGTTTAAACTCTGACAGATTTATGAATCATTTCATCTCCTAGACTTGTTCCCTCCCAAAGGGCCTGGTGAGGGGAAGCCCATGCAAAGATTTTGATAGCTTTTATCTCCAAGCCACTGATCCCGTTGTTCTTAAAGCCATAGAATCTGTAAATTGTTTCTCAGTGTGTGTTCACATTGGACCCTTGATATGTATTTTCTAATATGTGTATTTTGTATAAAAGTGCGGCTCTGTGGCTTCTGCTTTCCAGGTGTCAGCACTGCTGTTGTCCTCCATACCGGAATAATAGGCCAGCAGTGGGGCACTTGAATTAATTAGTGGCTGTAAATTGTGTGGAGCTCTTTGGTTAAGTGGTTCCAGGGAGCTGTTGTTCCAAGTGACCCCTGTTTTTCTTCCGTGGGTGTCCCGAGTGGGCAGACAATGCTTGTGTCTGCGGCGTTAATTACTCTGTGTCCCTTAATCACGACGGTTTGTAATGCTATTTCGGTGTGGAAATCCACATGCCACAGGGCCCAATCAACACCTCTGTATCATCCCCTGCCAGTCAATACACAGCCCTTAGACATCCAGAACCATTCCTGAGGAACTGCTTTGGGCATGCCTGGACAAGTCTTGCCAGACCATACTGGAAGATAGTTTAGCAAGGCTGGTTGAAATAACCCCCATTTAATAGGACGTGCACCTTTGGGTTCCCAAAGAATGTCAGGAAGGAATTGCTGCTCTGTAATTAGCACAGCATGTTACAGAAGAGGTAAACTGTGTTTCCTCAGAATGCTGGAAACACTTCTCATTCTCCCCCCACGTTCGCACTTCCCCGAATCCCAAATAAATGCCACACTGAAAGAAAATTATTCCTTGCATAAGGGAAAAAATAGAAAACAACAAGAGATTTTGTTCCTTGACCTCACCATGACTCCTCCTTTGCCCACAACACTCCATTGTTCTGCCAGGTCCAGACAGCACAGGGAGCAGACTCGTTTTCCCTGTTTTTAATCCCAAAGCTGCAGTCCATCACTTATATTAAGGATCCTTGGCGTTTGGTGGTTTTGGGTTTGTTTTTTTTTTTGATCCTACTGAGCTGTTTTCAACAAGTGAGTTAATACTGAAGAACAAAGATGGAGCAGGGATCCCTCTCTCCTAACCTGGGAACTGAGCCATGCTCTTATAAGAGATTCCCCCCCTCAGGCTACATGAGATATGAAGGATAATTTTTCAGAGTGTTCTGTTAGGTTTAAATTAGTAAAGGGAAAGGAATTAATGTGTTCAAGCAGGTATGTGAATTGATATGTTTGGAGCTGTCATGCTCTTTGCTTACAAAATGAACCTTTTTTTTCCTTTTAGGTAAACTAGAACATGTGTTCCACTATGTGCTTTCCTACAGCAGCTGGAGGAGGAAAAACATCCATACTCCATCTCTGTGATGGCCAGATACACTTCGGAATGTGGGGGAAAACACACAGGAGCAACCGCTGAGGGAATTTAAATACCAGAGACTGGAGCTGGGACATTCATCCCATAAGCACTACCTGAATGATGTCACTTCATGGAGCTGGTTGGAAGTCGGTTCCATTCTCAGCAAGTGTTCAACCTGGAGCAGATCCATGTCTAAAGTAGCTTTTATCCTCCCCAAAAATCAGTCAGTGTGCCAGTTTGTTCACCGTGGGTTGGGAGGCTTATGTATATCTGCTGGTGCCTACAGGAACTCTGGCCCACATCAGGAATACCCTGAGGAAAAGTCGTGAGTGTTTACGGGAATCTCGGAGCCCTTGGCATCAAAATGAAGTTTAGGAAAGTGTTGGCCGTCATCACTGGCATTGCAGACAGGGACTGTGCCTCGAAATAGAGCTTGGCAGAGCTCAGCACTGATGACGGCTCAGTGGAGAAGGCGGATTTACTTTTTCAGCCTGTGACATTTCATAAACATTTTCTGTTTGTTGGAGCTGCAAGAACCTCAGCAGATCAAACCCAGCACTAATCTGCCAGAGTCGCCTCCCCAGACTTTTGTCTCCAGTGTGTACACACATCTAATGGCTGCAGTTTGGGTTTGTCCCGGCACATTTATTCCTTTGTGTTTGTCCACGAGCCCATTGGAAAACCCTCACAATTCCCCCAGACGATGATTTATTTTGTTTTATCTGGTCCTGAGGACTTCATTAAGCTGAGAAGCCCTTTGATGCAGCCTTTGACTTAAGGGGTTGATCCACCACCTCCTTGCTGACCCACTGGGCCTTGGATTCATTCCACAGGAAGGGGTGCTTGGAAGTGCACATCGCAAAACCACCGCAACACCAGGCTGCACAGAAATCTCTCTGTCTGAAAGTAGGACACGGAAGGGTTTTTAATCCAGACGGGTGTTTGGAATCCTATAGGAACGGCATGAGGAGGGTCCCACAGAGGTACACAGAGTTTGACCCGCAGGGGCTGAGCATCCTCAGGCTGCTCCAGTCAGGTCAGCGTTCGTCTTTATCCTGTATCGGGACACCGGAGCGCTGTGGGACAGGGTTCTGGACGCGGGAACGGTGGGGACCGAGGGTGTGGGGACACGGGAGCGCTGTGGGACTGAGAGTGCCGTCACCCCCACCCCCGCCATCGCCTCAGCGCGGGCTCGTCACGGTTGCCAGGGCCCTGAGCAGGGGGCGGGGCGGAGGCAGAACTCGTCTGGCCAATCAGAACAGCCCCGGCCTCAGTCGGCGGCCAATCACCGCCGGTAAACAACACGCCCTCCGCAAGGCGGGGAAAGGGGCGGGGCGAGCGGCGTCGCTGGCCAATCAGCGACCGGGTAGTGCGGGCCAATCCGAGCGTGGGAGGGTTTGGGCGGTCTTTTCAAAACGGACGAGGCGCCACTGGCGGCCCTTTAAACGCGTGATGCGTTCCTCGCCATGTTCCTCCGCGCAGCCTCGCCGTCCCGCCGCAGCGGCGCGGTGCCGCTCCGCTCCCGGCCGAGCTGGAGCTCCGCGGGCCGGTCGCGCCCTGTCCGGACCTCGGGGATCACTCGGGGCACCTCCGGGTCGCGCGGGTATGGGTGGACTATTTAACTTCCGTGCGCCGCCTCACTGGCGGGGATCGCTCCGCGCTCGACAACAAAAGCCGTGGGCGGGGACGCGGCGCCGCCATCTTGGAGCGGGGCAGGGGCCAGGGCGGAGGTGGAGCGGCTGGCGATGCTGGTGTGATGGTGCCGTGACTCCCCGCGGGGGTCCAGGCCGCCCTGGCTGGATGCGGGGTCAGCGGCCGAGCCCACCCCCGTCCGTGCGGTGACGGGAGCCGGGCTCGCCTCCCCCTCCCCGAGCGGTGCGGGCCGCGGAGGGGGCCCGGTGTCCCCTCGTCCCCGGCCTGCGGGGGCCCCTTTGTTTCCCTGCTGCGGAGGGGAAGGAGGTGAAGGAAAGGGAAGATGAGCAGCGAGGCGCTGTGGCTTTTCAAGCAGCTGAACCTCCATCTGGAGCTGGAGGGGCGGTTCCAGCCCCGTGAGAAGGGGCTCAGCCTCATCGAGGGCGCCGCTGAGGTGGGTGAGGACGTCGAGGGGGCTCGTCAGGGCAGAAAGAAAATTTCAGAGAAAATTCCGGCTAATGAGGGGCGTGCGTTACCTGCGGAAAGTTAATTCGTTTCTCTGTGTGCGCCGCTTGCCTTTTGTTTTAATTGTGTCTTCGTCTGTAGGTATTAACGTTACGTTATCCAAGCGCTGCGACCTGCAGGGCAAGCAGTATATCTAGGCGTTTAGTATTTATTGTTTAAAGTTAGAGTGAGCACAGGAGCGAGAGGTCCTGTATTGTTTCTGTCGGGGGAGCTTCCTGCTGCTGCAGGGGAGGGGGGATGTCAGGCAGGCACGTAACAAACGGGAACCACCGGCTTTTCAGCGACGAGATCTGGGGAAATGAACCCAGAGCCGCTCAGTGCTGAGCAGCAAAATGTAAATAGACCATAAACGTCTCCACGTTAACGACCAAAGTCCCCTACTGAGTTCAGGGCATGCTTATTATGTTCCTTCGGGTGCTTGTGAGTTCTTTGGGAAGGGCCTTAATGTTTAACAAAAAAAAAAAAATCCCTGTGAGGAGTCTACTTGTTTGTTAGGAAAGCAGAACTGTTGTTTAAATATTGACATGTAAGGCAGAGAGCTGTGTGGTCATCTCTAAGGTCAGGAGTCACCGTGTGTGCCTGCAGTTGGTAACTTAAAGCTTAAATGTGTCTTAAAATAAGCAAGTGGAGAGTAGGAAATGTGGTTTTGCTGGCTCTTGTACCAGTGAGACTCGAGACCTGGCTATAATCCCTCCACCTTGGGTGTGATTTGAGTCCTTAGTGTTGAAATTTATTTTCTTTTCAAGTTAAGTGAAATAAAGTATTTAAGGGAAAAAAAAACCTGCTTCTGTTTGATCAAAATAAAAGACTATTTAGGGAGTGAGGCACGGTGATCGCTGCTGCCACAGGATAATTCTGCCTTTGCCTCTCTTGCCATAGAATGAAAACACTCTCTGTCCAAGACAAAGGAATGCCAAGGTGGAAGATCTTTGGAGTCTGACCAACTTCTTTGGATTTGCAACTGAAACGTTTGTTTTGGCTGTCAACATCCTGGACAGATTCTTGGCTCTTATGAAGGTATAAGTGTGGCTGTTGATTCATTCTGTGCATTCAGCAACAGCTCTGAGGTCTCCGTTGTGAACTTGGAGTTGAGTGCAGCTCCTTTTGCCTCTAAAGACAAGTAGCAGCTTGATTTATTTCCTCTAATAAATCTGTAACCATCACCATGTTAGATGTCTAAGAAAGGAGGAATTAAGGGGAACAAACCGAGTGGTGTTACAGGCTATTTCTGGGTACTGTGCTAAAGCTTAGCTTAGCCTTGAGACCGACACGAAATGATCATTTCCTGGTGGTTTTTATCGTGTTTGTGCTGCTTTAAGGCAGGAAGCTTGGACCTAAACCAGTTCCTCATTATTAGATCAGCAGAAAAAACGAAGTTGCATTAGTTCTCTGATCTGGCTGTCCTTGAAGTGGCACAAAATGTTACAGTAGTAGAGGGGAGAGAAGGGCAGGGGCAGGAACAAGCTGTGGAAGGATGGGGCTGCCCGGAACAGGCTCAGACTGGATTTGTGTGGGCTGTAAGTGAGGATGGGCGAGCACTGCCGCTTGGAGGAGCGGGGAATTGCAGTTGCCACCGATTTATTTGTGTAGTGGTGGGGAACAACCTGAGGAGAGGCTGCTCAGCTGCCCAGCTTCACTTCCTCACCCCCAGCGGCTCAGTGCTGCTTTGTGGGCTCTGCCAGCTGGGGTTTGCTCCAGCTGAAGTGATGGAACTGGTATGGCTGGGGGAGATGTGGGAGCTGGCTGACACCAGGTTTAGTGGAGATCAGCAAGTCTTTAGCTGTAGAACTGTGGATGTTCCAAGCACAGTTGCTGTTTAAGCGCAGTGTTGTTGGGGAGATGATGTGTTCATGGTGCCTGCTCTGTTTTTTTTTTTAGGTGAAACCGAAGCATTTGTCTTGCATTGGAGTTTGCTGCATCCAGCTGGCCGCCCGTGTGGTGGAGGAGGAATGCAATATCCCATCTGCTCACGAGATCATCCGGATCAGCCAATGTAAATGCACTGTGTCCGACCTGAAACGGATGGAAAAGATAATTTCAGAAAAGTTGCACTTTGAATTTAAAGCTACTACTGCCTTAACCTTCTTGCACTTGTACCATACTATTGTACTCTGTCATACCTCAGAAAGGTGAGTTGGTGGTGTTTGCTGAGCCCTTTTTAATTCCCTCTGAAATGATTGCAGCCTGGGTTGTAGAGGGGGCAGCTCCTCGGTTTTTGCTTCCTGGCGAGGGAATGCTTGTTGATCCAGACCCTTCTTCTCTTGGATGTCTCACAGGAAAGAAGTATTGAATCTGGACAAGTTGGAAGCACAGCTAAAAGCTTGCAACTGCCGTCTAGTCTTCTCTAAAGCAAAAGTGAGTAGAAGCAGTTGTTTGTAGCTTCTGAGTAGGTTTGTGGTTGCTGTGGTGCTGACTTCTGTTTTCTGGTCCTTTTAGCCATCTGTCCTGGCCTTGTGCCTTCTCACTCTGGAAGTTCAGACGCTGAAATCTGTTGAGCTGTTGGAGATCCTTCTGCGTGTTCAAAAGCATTCAAAGGTGAGTATTTCCAGTGCACTGTTTTTCTAGTTATTTGGACTGACACTGTTAATGATGGCTGATGTTACATTCAGGGGGACCCCTTAAATGGGTCCCTAGATGTCTCCTTAAAGGTTCTGTTTGGCATCAGCTGAAAGAAGCAATTAAAAAACGAGCTTAAGTGTTTAAAATCAGAGGAACTGCTGACCCAGTGGGTATACAATGCACGCTTTTAACAGGCAGCTCATTGAACCTGTACAGCTCTGGCTGTGTGTTCTGGAGAAACTTCCAGTCTGTTCTGTGACTGCTGGGCTGGTTATTCTTTTTGCCTGAATAATTAGACCCGAGAGAACGGCTGGAGCTGTGTCAGGGGAGGGAATGGCTGGATATCAGGAAAAGGTTCCTCCCCTAGATGGAAGTCAGGCAGTGAACAGGCTCCCCAGGGAATGGGCACAGCATGAGCCTGACACAGCTCAAGGAGCATTTGGACAACGCCTTCGGGCACAGGGTGGGATTGTTGTGATTGTCCTGTGCAGGGCCAGGAGTTGAACTCCATGATGGTTGTGGGTCCCTTCCAGGTCAGGATATCCTATAAACTAAAACAGAATCCATGGCCTCTTGCTGCATGCTGCCTCTGTTGATGGCCTAGAAGCAGCTTTTCACTCTTACAGTCAGATTGAACAACGCCAGTTCCTTAAGGGATGGAAGTAGTTCCTTAAAGTACAGTATTGTTCTATTTTAAAATGGTGGTTTACATTTTTTTCTTCCATTTTGAAGTAGTTAAAAAAATTTTGCTTCAATTTGAAAATGGAATTTTAGAAAATTTAAATTCCATTTTAAAATGGAATAACCTTTGTTTCATTTCTCCTTTGGAAGTGATGGTGCAAATGTTCATAAGGACTGACAGGCAAACAGTCAACCTAATTCCACTTTGAACAGGGACTTGTCTGGGAGGTGTGTAGGAGTTGGTAGTTCACCTTCAAAAGCAACTTTGACAAAGGTATCACAGTTATGACTCACTTCTGTCTTGACTGATGTTTTTTCCAGGTCTTTTCCAAGAAGGTAGAATGGAGGGAGGAGTCATCCTTAGAGCCTGTATGTTACAGACTAAAAAACTTCTGGGTTGGTTTTTTTTTTCAGATAAGTGATAGTGACCTACTTTATTGGAGGGAGCTGGTCTCTAAATGCCTGGCAGATTATTCTTCTCCTGAATGCTGCAAGCCTGATCACAAAAAACTTGTTTGGATTGTTTCGAGGCGTACAGCCCAAAACTTACAAAACAGTTACTACAGTGTTCCCGAGTTGCCAACAATCCCGGAGGGTGGATGTTTCAATGAAAGCGAGAGGTTGGTTACACTTGGCTGCTTAATTTGTTGGGAATTCTCCTTTTCCTGGAGTGGTCATGGCAACTCCATATAACTATGGCTTAATCACTGCTACTTGGGGGGAAAAAAAAGTGCCAGCTCTGAGAAAATTCATGGGCTTGGAATAGGTCTTCAGCACATGGAAAGAAGGGGGAACTGTCATTGTGTTCAGAGGTGTTTGGCAGGGTGGGGAGAGGCACTGTTGATTTTAAGGCAGGAAGACTTGCAAAGGTTTTCAGTCTCCTGAAGGAATTCATGTTTGGTGTCTGGAACACTGGTTTATTTATTGGCAGGATGTTGTTGGCCTCAGGAAAATTGTGCCTTGTTAGGATTTCAGCTTTAGAAGCCTTAAGGAGCGTCGGGCTGAGGAGCATTTAGATGTGGGATGTTGCTACTAGGAACAGAAAAGTGTGCAAGAAACCCCAGGATTGAGGAGTACTTTGCCAATTTGAAGGGGTTGTGCTTTGTTAAAATTACCTTTCCCACTGTTCCTTCTAGTGAAGACTCCTGTGAAGACATGAGCAGCGGGGAAGAAAGCCTTAGCAGTTCTCCTCCGAGTGATCTGGAAGGCACCTTCTTCTTTGAACTCAAACCTAAACCCAAGTGGCAAACTCTCAGCTGTCGGTCTTAGCACCGAGTCTGGATTGTATTAGGTTGAAGTTTTGAATGCACCATAGAGTCTTTTGGCAATAATAAATGAGATGGTAATCTGTAAACTGTATTAAGGCAAAACTTGCTGTGGTATATCAATGCTTTGAATGCCTGCCTTGGTTTTTTTTTGTTGTTGTAATTTTAAGGAAGTAAAAAAAAAAAACACAAAAAAAACAAAAACATTCTTTCAGGTCCCCAGATCAGCAAAAAAAAAAAAAAAGTTGTTGTACAGTTCTGTTGTCAACAGCCATGAATGTAGTTCTGTACCTGGTGTTCCAAAACCCTCAGCAGCTCAACAGTTCAGTTGATTTCAGTGTCTTGCCTGAAAAGCATGGAGCAAGAGAGAGAAGCTTTCCTGAGATTTAAACAGGAAGCTCTTGGTTAATGAAAGAAATTTGCTCCATGGGGTCAGTCAACCAAGGGAGAGGCCCGAGAGGAGCTGTGCAGGTGTCCTGAGATGTTCTCAGGATTGAACATGACAGAATCGCAACCTTGGCTTGATTTCAGTGCTGACCCTGCTTTGAGCAGAGGTTGGACTGCAGTCCCTGTGGAGGGCACCTCTACTCCCTATTGTTTTGGGATTAGATCCAAGTGGCTGGGTAGGGTCCATGGAACAGTGTGCATACACAGTGCCAGGCTGGAATGGTTGACTCTCCAATGGGCCGAACACTGAAACTGCTTTTCCTTTTCAGCAGGGTCGTGAGTTGCGTACTCCAAGTAGCAATTTTTGAAGCTTGGCTTTTATAAACTTCAGGGATCCCTATTTCACACTAGAAGTATGTGTGGTAAACAGGAGGTTTCTAGTCAATATAGTTTTCACTTTGAGATAGTATAAATTGTGTGGCCAGGAGTAATTCCATGTTTTCTTTAGTACAGATGTTTTTACACTGAAATTCACATCGTGTGCTTCAGTGTGTTTCAAATCCTAACATGTCTATCCATGCTATTAGCTTAGACTTCTTAAACATGGTAAACCTTGCTAAGTCTACATTCCTTTGAATATTTAACCCTTGTAGTTGTTTTTCAGTATATTCATGTTATTGATTGAGTCATAATCAGACTTGTTTGCATGCTGATGTAAAGCAGTTAGTGCAGGAAAAGTTGAAATTATGCAGTAAAATATCAGGTAAATGTGATGGTGAAGTAGTTAATGTAATCGTTTTTCTTCTGAACTTTGTTATCAAAGCACAAATTCCAGTCTAATTGTGTTTCTCCCTGGTGAGGACATGGCTAAAGCAGACTAAAGTAGCTCAGTAACGGTGTGAGGTGTGGTGGTGCCAAAGTAGAAATGAAGGAGCAAACAAGCTAAAAGCTGTTTCGTAGGTGCAAGCGTTGCTTTAGACAGGTAAGAGTGATGCTGTAAGTCCATAACTGTTATGTGATTTCAGTTTTCTAAAAACACACAAAAGTTTACAAAAAGTGTATATGAAACTGTAAATTTAAAAAAATGTACAGAAAAAAATTTAAAACAAAAAAAAGACAGAAAATACTGTATTTTTTTACATTGTATGTAACTTTTTGTAGGTCTGTGGCATGTAGATAGTAATTTATTGTGTACTCTGTATGATACAAATACTGTACCTCTGAAGACTTCTTGCTGCAAGTCTCTGCTCACTTCAGGAGTCCTTGGGTAAGGAACCTACTGAGTCTTGTTTCAGTTGAGAACAAAAATAAACCAAGTGCTGTATTTGTTACTTGCTGCGAGTGGCGGTTGGTTCCTTGAAGGTTTTGGCTTCCTTTTTTCTATGCTGTGCAGGGTGTGTGATCCCACAGCTGGGTTCCAGCTTTCCCTGGAGCTGCGGCAAGAAAAAGGAGAGACTACGCAGTACTGGATGGGAATCTCACCTCAGCTTTGCTCCTGCCAGTGTGAGAAGCTGGGAGTGAGGTATCCTGTGCTTACCATGGAGCCTTGTGCTTGGCACCTTTGCACATCCTGGGCTCCTGCTAGGGGTTAAGGGTCATTCCAGCTGGATTCCTCTGGGTTCTGCAGGAACTGTCCTTGCTGCTGTTCTTCCTAGTGAAACCTGCTCTCTGTATCTTGTCAGACCAGAACACCTGCAGGACTCATCAAAGGCACACTTGTGTTCTGTGTGCGAATCCCTTCTGGCTGGTAACTCACTGAGAGCCCATGATGGGCTGGGGCTGCTCCTCCTGCAGAGGCTGTTGCTGTCTGCTGTCGGTGCTTTGAACACAAAACACAGCTTCAGCTGCCCCTTCAGAGTGCCCACTTGGGTCACCTGAGCACAGCACCCACCTGGCTCCGGAGTCGGTCGGAGCGTGGGCACCCTGTGGGTGGGCTCAAGGGAACATGGGAAGCCATGGGCCATGTCCTAGGTTTGCACAGCTTGAGAGACTTAATGAAGCTCGAGGTGTGCCATTCAGCCCCTTTCAAGTTGGTCCCACGTTGTAGGGTTCACTTCTGTGGTCGGAATGATGTAGGCTCAGCTTTGATTTTGCCAGATCAGGTAGTTGTGGGTTCCCCTGAGGAGCTTTGCCTGGCTTCCCCCAAAGAATGGGGATTTTGGTGGTTGGGTTGTTTGTAATAGCAGAGCTGTGCATGGCTTTGGAATGCTGTTTGGGGCTTGCCTGTATCACGTGGTGGAACTTGGAAGGCTTGTGGTCTTGGGAGTTTGAATGTGTGCTCATTTTCATAACTGCTCTGTCAGTAAGACTGGTTTGGGTGGGGGCTGAGGGGGCTGAAATGAAATGTTCTTGTGGGGAAGCCATCCCCTGAAACAACTCACAGCTGTGTCCAGTTTCTGGGATGTTACTTCCTGTGCTGTTCAACCTATTGGAAGCGTAGTGCTGAAAGTTCACACAGGTCTCTGAGAGGATCTTGAGATGTCATCCTACTGCTCTCCTGTGGCTGGACTGGGCCACAAGGGACCTTCTGTTCCTGGTGAGTTGTCATTCCATAATTAAATAATTATAATAATGGCCTTTTAAACAGGAAACTTGACTTCCCCATCACTTGATGACATATGACAAGTGACACGCAGCAATAAAGTGTTCAGAATAAATCAGTCAATGTGTTCAGACCCTGGTCTTTAACAGCTCCCCCTTTTTCCTGATGGAATAAGAAGGATACTCCTGTTGGCTTAGAGCACTCTGTGCACTTAGAGCACCATACACTAAAGGAGAGAGCAGAATTGAAGGGTCTCAGGCCATGTCTTTGCTTGGACTAACAGGTGAATGAGTTATTCTTTTGATCCCACTTGGCTGTCAGGGCTTTGAAGCTCAGCAAAATGGGAATCAGTAAATACTTGGCACATATATAGTATTATTTATCTTAAAATACATCTTGCAGCTGTGGGGTGTCACATGGCTGTGCTTTGTGGTATAAGCCTGTGGCTGGTGTAGTACATCTCCTGAAAGCAGAAAGTTGCCATAACAACTGAATGATATCAATTAGAGTAATAAGCAATTAAAATCTCATCCTTAGTGTTGCATAAACATAGCATTTTGCTCATGAATTATTAGTGATCTTGCCTCTAGACCTGTACATTCTGGTTCTCATTTGCAATCTCAACCATTTTTGAATTAATGAAGCATTTAATTTCTCCTTCAAAGAGTGCTGGTGGGGTTTTTTTGGCCGTGGCAAGTAGGTTCTTCATCAGACACGTGAACACTGTTCAACATCTCAGTGGAGGAAAGGTTTGTAATGGGATTTCCAGAGCGCCCAGCACTGCCTTTGTTTCCACCCAATGAAGTCAAGGAGAAGAGTAGCCTGTGGTCCAGGGAAATTTTGTCCTGGGCCTAGGAAGGCAAAGGCAACTCCTTCCTCTGTCACACACTTCCTCCTTGACCTTCTGTGTATTCCTGAGCTTCTGGCTTCCTTTGTCCCCCTCGGCAGAACAAAGCCAGGAATAGCTCCTTGCTGTAGTGCTTGGTTGTCAAGGATAAATCAGCTTAAACCAGGGAATGGCAGAGCTGTTGTGGAAAGGTGGCATGTGTGAGGGCCTGTGGGGAAGCAGGGTTTGCAGGCTTGGCTTTGCCAGGGCCTGTAGGCTTGTTCTCCAAGGATTTTGTGTGGCTGTGGGTCAAAGGTTTCAAAGGTCAGAGTGCAGTTTGTAATCCAGAGTCTCCAAGGAACTCTGGAAAACATGTCTGCGGTCTAAATAGCGGTCTTGTCACGTACAGTGGCTGAGTCAGGGATTTAGGAAGCCTTTGGCATTTAGAGCTCAATTATTAACTCTGGAAGGGAGCAAAAGGACTGGAGGCAATCCCTGGCCTTCTCCTGGCAGGATGACAGAAGCCAAGGCTGCTGCTCTGAGGGTTTGTGCCGCAGATGATCCAAAGCTGCGTGTGGTGCCTGTGCCAGCTCTTTGCCCAAGATACTGGCACGGCACATCCGCAGGTTATCTGTGTGGTGCCTTGTGCCTTTCCTCAGCTTTTACTGTTCCATCACATGTAATCCTGCCACCTTTATCCTGCCTGGACAGTCGGGAAAAGGCGCACACTCAGTGCTGTAAATGCAACGTGAGCTGTGTGCATCAGCTGAGAAATAAAACAGGGCTCCCTTGCAGGAATTTGGGTTTATTCTGGTCTCAGGATGTGCACTTGGATTGGTTACCCTCACAGCTTCCCGCTGCCATTAGAATGGCTGTTGGAGTATTCTTACAAGCCCAGGTTGGGGATTCCCTCTTGCACTGATTCCCTGCTAGTTTTCAGGGTGTCTTCTTTAACACCAAGCAAATGATGCTGTATTCTCCTCTGATCCATGTGCAGGGACACTGTGTGGCTCCTAATGCCTGTGAAAACGTGGATTTCCGCTCCAGTCGGAAAAACCTGTGCACTTTATCCTGCCAGGCACTGAGGAAAGCACAGTCATACAATGTGTCGAGTGCTTTTCCGTAGTTAGCTGAGTGCTGGACAGCTGCTGCAGCTGTAACTAGTGTGTAATTCTCAATATAAAAGATTGGGATGCTTTGGATTTCTGTGGGAAGCAGCTGAAGGATTGCTTGACTGTTAAATAAAGTCCTATTTACGCTGCACTGATGTACATTTTAATGGTGTTTATCTGGAAATTTGTGGTGCTGCCACACTTGTTGGAGAGAGACTTTGTGCAATGGAGAATTCACTGTCTGTCCTACTCTATTTAATGGGCTTTGCCCACAGTTGCCATGGAAGCCTTGCCTTCGGCATGCCCTTGGGATTCATCCCTGAACAAAAGGTCCACCTGGAGCCACGGGCTGCACTCTTCCTATATAGCTTTGTGTCCTCAGAGGGTGAAAGCCCTGCTGGCTCTGGTCATAAATAATTTTCTGCTTCACCAGGGTCAAAGCTTTCATTTTACTCTTCCTTCAGATCCTTCCAGGCCTATCTTTCAGACTCTGCAGCGTGTGGGGCATTTCAATCTGCACTGGCCGTCACTCGATATTGCCGCTCTGGGATCAGTTTATATCTTTTGGCATCATTCCTCGAGCTGGGAGCAGGGAATAACTTATTTTAATAAGCAATAGTAGCTGACAGTGCTCTGTCATCCCTCAAGTGCTGCCCTGTGTACCTTGTTACATAAAAGGCAAATAAAACGCTGTGTGAAATGTCTTGCTCCTCGGAGGTGCTGGGTCATCAGCCCTGGAGATCACAGTCCTTTTTCAAGTGGCTGACAGCAGCACACACTTTTGCCTCCTTCCTATTTTCCCTGCCTCAAACCCAACCTCAAGAGGCCGTGTTTGGAGAACTGTGTCTGTGCCATGGAAATTTACCCAGCTCAGTAAGGCTGCTTTCCCATCAGCTTGGAAAGCCTCTCACATCTGCATGCCAGCTTGGGCCTGGTCATCTGTCAGGCTCAGCCTTGTCCTGTCACCTTGGCTGCAGAGCAGGGAAAGAGCTGGATTTGCCCTTCTGTTGGTGTGTCACTCAGGGATACCAGGATTCACTTTTTTTCTGGAAAAGTTGAGCTAGGGAGCTACACAGGCAGGCTTTTGCCACAGACCTTTCAACACAGTCGCAGTAAATTTTTAGTCTGGCCCACATCCAGTCTGTCCTCCAGCTGCCAGTCCACCTCGTGGGATCCTGGAAACACCTCATCCAGGCTGCCAGGGCACCTGTCACCTCCACCAGAAACCCAGACTGGGCTCCAATTGTGCAGTTTGCTGTTGGAGCAGGGATTGCACCTTCAACGAGATGCATCCAGGTATGGAATTCCTTGAAAAGAACTGCTCCAGTAGGACTGATCAAGTTCCCAGCAGAAAGGATTTAAGGAGGCTATTTGGATTGCCAGACAGGAGCAGCATTTTTCCTCCTATGTGCAGAGAGGGTGATTTTTCCCATTGCTGCACGTCTCCATCTGCCTCTACTTTCTGAAGAGATTTATGAGATCCAAAACTTAGGTCTTGTACATCTTAGGGTTATCCCAAAGAGAAGATTTTGGATATAAAATACCTAATCAACACCTGGGCTTTGCAAATGTTAGCTTGAGCAAGTTCTTCTCTTTAGTGATAGGTTTTTGGAAACAAGCAAGTGAAGTTGTCCTGCCTTCCTGTGGGCTAAATGAAAACGAAGTCAGAATGCTCCAGAACTTCAGGAAGTCTGAAATTCAAATCTCCGCTTGGAGCCTGTGCCAGCCTCTTGATTTCCATTTCAGAAGTGGAAATACCCTGCTGTAGAGTGAGCCAGGAGTAATTGGCCAGGCCTTGTGTCTTAACAGAAGGTTTTGAGCGGACAGATGGAAGGAAAGATCACAAACTGTGAGGTGGAGAATCTCTGTTTGACCATTTTATCTCTAGTCACAAGCATTTTTAGAGCTGACTGGCAGTGCTGGTTGTACGTGCAGGGAGGAGGGTCTAGGCTGGAGCATGATTTCCAGGGAATGGGGGTTTAGGAGAAGCCATTTCCTATGCCTTACCAAAGCCAGAGAAAGTAAGTCAGACTCTCTGGGTATAAGATTTTATCATTAAAGGCCTGTAAAATAAACTCTTCCAAATACATTTGGAAAGATACCAGAGTGTGATGGCTTATTTGAACCTCATGATAGCATTTCCATGCCCTCCTGGGGAAAAGGAACCTCCCTGACAGATAAATCATCCGAGACAGAGGTTTTCAAGTGCAGCCTGCAGGGTGCTGAAGGCTTGACGAGCCTCTACGTGCAGCCTGTCAAGGGATTTCTTCTAAACCGAGGCATTGTGTTTATCTGGGGTATTTATTGCACTGGGGGTGAAGGAGTCATGGCCCAGGCCTGGCAGCCCCATGATGGAGAGGGGGATTGTGAATGGCACTAATCCTGTGGGAGGGCTTTTCCTAGCCAGAACCTGCTACAGCTTTCTTTAGCTGTGAATAAGGGCAGTTTGTATGTTTTTCAGTGCCTGCTGATGGTTTCAATGACTTTTCTGAACTCTCTTTCTGGCTGCATCCATCCTGAGCAACCTGGGCTGGAATAGTGAGAAACCACCTCCTTTGCAGTGTGCATCCTCTTTATCATGGTTAGGAAAAAACAAGCTCAGATCTGCATCTGTGTGGAAATAGGAACAACTGAGAAAAGTCTGGTTGCAAAGCGCCCTCAGGGCTGTGTAAAATGGGTCACTGGGAGCGTGTAAGCAGAATGAAAGGAAAGGAAAGCCTGTTAATCCTGGCGTTTTTGGCTCCTTGGGCACGAATTTAACCTTAAACTACTTTCTAACTTCAGGGATTGGCACGTGCTAAAAAGCTTTGCTACAAAGAGGGGAGGGAGCGGCGGAGCATAAATGAAAGGGTACTCCTACACCTCTGAAAACAGCAGCGATTTAGTGATTTCACTAAAACATTTGAGAAGGCATGGCAGAGGCCTCTAGGAAAGGACTCAGAGGGTAAAATGTCAGTAACTTGGCTTCTTCTCATTAGCTCAACTCATTTCCACCTACCTCCCATCACCAGGTAGCTGAGGAAGGCAGGGAAAGGAGCTTCCCCTCTCGCTCACCTGCTCAGGTGGGAATGCTTTGCAAGGAACTGGGCAGCATGGCAATTCCCAGCCGAGCCCAAGGGCAGAGACTGCCCTTGCAATGAGCTTCCTGCTCCGTGTGGGAGAGCCAGGGACCACCTTTCTCAGCAGAGAGGCCTGGGAAGCACAGTTTGCCTCCAGAGGTGACTTCACTGCTCCTTTCACAGCTACTGATAGCAGTCACACTTCCATATGTAAGTACACGCAGTTTTTCTAATTGTTTCGCTTCAGTTTATTCTGGTGGCTCCTGTAGAATTGCAACAGGAGCTTGTTTATTCACAGAAATATGCCTTAGCCTCACCTTGTTTCAGGGAGGAGGAGAAGTCTCTGTTTGCACAGCGTTTCTCTTGGCCAGGTGTTGTCAGGCAGTGCTTTGAAGAACACAGGCTGGTTGGTGTTAGTGCAGCTCGTCATGGAAGCAGTTGAGTTGAAACTTACTCTTTGTTAGAGTTCTGTGCCAACAGCAGTTTTCTAAGTGTTTGAAAAGATGGTCTTAAAGGAATAGTTTGTTTTCTCTCATGAAGCTGGAATGTGGAGAGCAGCTGTTAGCCTGGTGCCAACTTGTAGCAACAGCCTTTTGGGTTTCTTGTGTCTTGTTTCCTCTGGTTTGTTCTTTCTGGGGAGAGGTGTAAGATTTTGTGTGCCTGACTAGTCTTGTCATGCTGGAAGTAAAAGGATAATGAGGGAATGAGTGGAGGAAGGAGCAGAGCCAGGATTCTGCTGTTTCCACGCAAACTTTCCCATCGTGTCTTTGAATCAGCCTGTCTTTCTCAGTGAAAAACACTGTCTACAGAACAGAGGTTTGGCATTAGGACAGCATTTTTACTTCCATTTTAAGTGCTTATAACTTGAAGCTGTGGCTGCCTCATCCCTGGAGGTGTACAAAGCCAGGCTGGATGGGGCTTGGAGCAACCTGGTACAATGGAAGGTGGAACAGGATGGTGGTTAAGTCCCTTCCTACACAAAGCAGTGGACAGCCAGACCGAAAGAAGAACACAGCTGCTCAAGGGAGGCTGTTAGTTACTTAGAATTGTTTCCAGCTGGGTGTTGGTAGCCTGTAACCAATAGTATGAGGGGCATTAACTTAAAAGCCAGTGAGCCACAACAGGAGAGAGAGAGAGAGAAGACCCCGAGCATGCACTGAGCAGGACAGCATCGAGCGCAGAGCTCCGGGGAAGTGTCTGCTTGCAACACTTGCACTGAGCACGGCTGGAAACCCGGAAAGAACTGCTTCAAGCCCAAGAGCTCGCACCAGTTACCCCCTCCCCGTGATGGAAAAGAAATCTTGCACAATAGGAGAGGCCCTTGGCCTTGCTGAAATTTGACCGTCTCGACAATGACAACGTGCAGGTGGCTGCAGTGGGCCTCTGCTGTGACCCTGAAATGCAAGAACTTACTCTGGTGATGTGTGCCTCAAAGGAAGGTTTTTTTCTGTAGGGTGTGGTAGAAACGTGGGCTTGAGAGGTTGGGCAGGGAGGGTGACTAACCTTAGGAGAGGCTGGGGAGGGAAGGTGTGAGTGTGCTGCTATTTGTGCAAACACCCCGACAGCTCGAGCGCTTGAGAAAATAGCACAGAAAGTGTGGAAATATCACCAGGAAGTATCAGCTGGGCAGGGCCAAGAGCTGTGGTGTTACCTGTGAGGAGGTGGGACTGTGATGGCTGGGGAGCTGACACAGAGGTGTGACTGGGTGTGCACCTTCACCTGGATTGCCCTGGTGTGAAGGAGAGCAGGAGGGAGGGGAGGTGGGCAGGGCTGCGAGGAGGTGTCAGGAGGAGCCTGGCACAGAAGTGATACAGGGCCGGTGATGGGCAAGGCGTGTGCCACCCCAGGTGGGTCACCTGGGAGCTGTGTGAGAGCTGGGATGGGGACTGCGTGGCCTCCTGCACATCATCACGTGTTTGGTGGCATCAAGGCAGGGTGCAGCAGCCTTCCTCTCCTTGCCTGGAGCAGTGCGGGTACAATCCTGGGGCTACTACAGCTGGAGTAGCAAAAATATCTCGGTGGCATTTAGCACTGTGACCTTTAAACACTTCCACAGGCTGACCCAACAGCACAGGCAAGGCTTTGGGTGAGGCAGGGCTCGATGGAAATGGGCTGTGAATCACACTCTTGTGCTGCTGTTGGTCTCTCGCTCCCAGGCATGTGGGTTTGGGACAGATAAACATCATCTTCTTTGGCATGACAAATTCAACTGGGGAGGGCTCGTTGCAGTGCCCTCCAAAGGCTGGATGAGTGTTGAAGCAGTGGGATAGACTTAAAGCATTGCTCTCCCTTGGCTGTAATTTCCCAAGTATTAAAATTCCCATCTTTTGAAGACGTTTGGCATGGAAATGCATTTTATCCACACTCCCTGCCAAGCTCTGTGCTCTCTGGGGAGCAGCTGAATGCCCTCCAGTGCCATGGGGTGGCTTTCCCAGTATCACTTCCCTCCAGCTGGAATGATAACCAGTCATACCAGACAGGAAAAACCAGGCTCAGGGTGGCTTGGCCATAACTGTCAGACAGGCTGGTTAT